>CM031600.1:1130521-1265521 GCA_018398815.1 Conus ventricosus
TTTTCTGATTACCGATGCACAAAAAGAGAAAGTGGCAATGACAAAAGTGCTGCTGAATATACTTCGCTGCTGCGTGAAATAGAGTCAGTGATGTGTGGCCAAGCACAATTCGCAGAACCAGTTTGCGCACAGCCAGTAGACCGGTATGAAACGGAAGCTGTTGTATGTTTCCGTGAAAAACGTTTCTCAACACCATTCTGCGAGACCTGTGGGTTATTTCCGGCTTCGCGGGAGCTATTGTTTTCCCGCCAGACTGTTCCCTTTACCACGTCCCTGCAACGCTGTTAGGTTTAGCTTTGTAGCAGCCAATCCCGAAGAGTGGCAGATGGCAGGCTGGATCTCATGTGCCCGTGTAGTGTGTCATCGTGTCGCAGCACGCTTTTGTGTTACGATTAAATCGGAATGACAATGAAGCTGTGTCTGCATTGTTTACCCCTCGAGCCCACAAACACCCCCCTTCCCACCCCCCCCCCTCTCTCTCTCTCTCTCTCTCTCTCTCTCTCTCTCTCTCACACACACACACACACACACACACACACACCTAAGGAAGAATCCATAATGTTGACCTCTTTTTGACAGACAGCTGTAAAATCAGCACAGGATCAGAATACACAAAGACAAACGGTGTGTGCTTCTCTTGACAACAAAGGCGAAATATGTCCACGTCCGAACAAAATGATACTGAGACGACTTGGAATTTAAAACCTATTTACATCTGTTGTTGAACGTGGTTAAAACTCAGTTTCTCTCTCTCTCTGTCGTCAAATATTGATCACAACACAACGTAACATTTTCTGAAGCTGCAGCAAAGGTGACAAAATTCATTTCAATTGTTTTGTGGTCGTAAATGTGGCCGAAAGGATGGATGGCGTTTTTTCAGATTCACTGGAGCAAATTCTTTTGCTTGGCTTTTTTTTCCCGAAGGGCAGCTCACAAAACTGGCATCAGTTGTCCCCGCACAGGGCCGGAATAGCTCAGTTGTAGAGCGCCGGACTCGTGATCCTGGGGTTGCGGTTCGAATTTCGGTACAGGGGGATTTTTTCCCTCGGAGTTAACATTGGTTCTGACTCCATTCCCCATAGTCTTTAGAATGAGACTATAAACCGAGGTTCCGTGTGTGAACGCACGCACATCTTGCACACACGTTAAAATCCCATCACCAACTTTTACACATAGCATGCACCTTCCCCGAGGATGGAGTATGGCTGCCTTAATGGCGGGATAAAAAAAAAACGGTCATACACACAAAACTCCACTGCCTGTCCGCAGGAGTATCAGCCTGCGTACGCAGAAAGAAAGAAAAAGAAAGTCCACGCACACAGTCATTATGCGTCCAAGAATGCAATTCTGTGCCGTGAATCACTCGGCCAATTGTGCACACTCGTTACATAATTCACACCCAGCTTTTTTTTCAACTCTGAGACGCAAAGAGTGCTGTTTAAATAGCTCTCTTTTGACCATTTTCATTCTTTTTCACATTGTTTTCCGTAATCAAACCCATTTTCCTCGTTTTTCTTTATTTCCCTGTATGCTGCGTTTTCGTGCAATGCATTCTTCTAAAGAGTAACCGATCAGGATTTCAGAGCTCGCTCTCTCTCTCTCCTTCTCTCTCTCTTCTCTCTCTCTCTCTCTCTCCTCTCTCTCTCCCTCTCCTCTCTCTCTCTCTCTCTCCCTCTCTCCTCTCTCACTCTCTCTCTCTCTCTCTCTCTCATCTCTCTCTCTCTCTCTCTCTCTCTCTCTTTTTCCGGTGTCTTGGGTAGAAAAGAAAGTTTGCATTAAACTGGTCAGAAAAACACTCGCACAGATTCGGCTTAAGCGCTGGCACTCCAACCTTGCAGTCATATGCATTGTGTTTGTCCCTCAACACAGTGTGCGACTGGTGTACTTGGTATACCTGCACCTCACTGTGTAAGATAACGATTTGTTCGCTGATGATCTCAGCAGTTCTCTGATTTCAAACTCTTTAACACGCAGCTGGGCGTTACAGTATACATTGTCTGTACCCAAGTGTATTAAATCTGACATTTCCAGGCATGTCAGCATTGAAAGCATCTCCACTCATTCTAGAAGTGTACGTGTCCCATCATATATAATATGTAATGTGCACAGTCATATTTAATCACCACAGAGTTTGCGGACATGACACAATAGGACTTAAGTTTATTGTCAACTGTAAGCAGCTGTAAGCAGCGCACTGCAGTGATTCATGCAAGCTGTGGCTTCTGCTCGAAGGAAACTGCTCATCTTAAGTCTGAACAACTGATGCTGCAACTGGAGAGACTAAAGATGCGTTGTTTGTGAAAGACTGGGCGGATTCTGGTAGAAGCGTATGTGTATCGAGGATTGGAAAACAAAATCTGGTGTGGGGAAACTGATGGCCATCGTCTGAGGCTTCAGAAGGATCTTGTTTGATGAAAGTAAGGACGGTTGATCGAGGTGCTAATGCCATGTCTCGATGAAGTTGGTGAAACGCTGCCTTGACTGAGACAGATCAGCTGTCACAGGGGGCAAAAGACGAGCAACTTCGTAAATGAAACAGATCTGCTGTCACAGGGGCAAAAGACGGAGCAACTTCGTAAATGAAACAGATCTGCTGTCACAGGGGCAAAAGACGAGCAACTTCGTAAATAAAACAGATCTGCTGTCACAGGGGCAAAAGACGGAGCAACTTCGTAAATGAAACAGATCTGCTGTCACAGGGGCCAAAAGATGGAGCAACTTCGTAAATGAAACAGATCTGCTGTCACAGGGGCAAAAGATGGAGCAACTTCGTAAATAGAAACAGATCTGCTGTCACAGGGGGCAAAAGATGGAGCAACTTCGTAAATAAACAGATCTGCTGTCACAGGGGCAAAAGACGGAGCAACTTCGTAAATGCCCAAGTTACGTGGCCAGATTCCCCACAAAACATCCACGGTAGCAGGTGAACACTGTAGCTGCCTCTCAGTGTGCTTCACTGAAACAAAGCTCTCTTGGAAAGGTGAAACAGACCTGCCAGGAGTCATATGCAGCCCATTCACATCCTGGCCTTAAGAACTCTACACAGTTTGAACAGCGATCTGATTTGAGGCTGAGCTGTGTGTATGGTGTGAGGTGGTGATGATAGCCAAATTACGGTATGCTCGCGAGCATACATAATGATTTAAAAGATCTCTGCTTGAGTTTTGTGCCCGTCGGGAATGAAAGAACATAGCGTTGAAGATCAGGTTCAGGTGACTCTCCATTGACAAAACCCATCAGCATTACTTTTCAATGCAGGTCAGGGGGCTTCCATTTGATGCAACATCAGTGAACTCCGGGTGAAGGAAGGGAGAAGAGAAAGGCGGGGGAAGGGGCAGTCTTTTTCTTTGAATCTGATAATGAAGGAATAGACTGCATGTGGGCATTCACACAACACACCAGTGTTGTTACGCCTCAAAACATTTTGATTGAGAGTGCCTAGCATTTTACTGCACTGTTGTGATCCTCATACTGTCGACATTCAGCATCTTCTCGGCAGTCTGGTCATTGACCTAAATAATACGTAAGCGGAGAAGAGTGTATTTGAATAGCAGTTGTGTTAAAGCCGCTGGTGCGGCAAGTTGTATCAGTAACCCAAGGCAGATGTCAAGAAATAGTTTCAGAAAATGTTTCTACTAGTAGAAGCCTTCTGCAGCGCCCTTCTTGCCTTTGTAAATGGGTGGTCAGTGTCTCGTTCATCTGCGCCGTGAACTGCTGGACCAGTACTGTTCCATCTTGTGTGCCACTTCAGTGGCACTACACTACCACACCTGGGATTGCCCGGCACCGGCAGTCACGCTTCATTCAGGATTGCCCGGCACCGGCAGTCACGCTTCATTCAGTCTTCGGTGACTGGCTATAGCATTTCGAATTAAATGAAAGCTTGGTGTGCTGGGTTTCCGCTGTTTTGATGGATTTTTACCACCCCATCTCTCCTCTCTCCCATAGATGTATCACCTATCCGCGCTCTCAGATCCCATTCATGAGAAGGACAAAAAATACTGTCTTCAGTCATTGGCCAAAGATCGTTCCACTGTCAAGACCCTGTTACCTGGCATTCTCTGCCGTCCTCAGAAACATTCAAAACCTGAACACCTTCAAAAAGTGAACCGAACACTTAGTATTTTTGTGAAAGTTACGCGTTAACTCACTCACATTGATGAGAACGCACTGGACTGTTTGTCTGTTTTGTTCCTTTGTATATGTTTGTTGGATTGTCCTGTGATTATAACCATGTGTGCTGGTGCGCTTTGAGCCTGGGGATATTGTGCTATGTAGAAGTGATTTTGTTATTTTTGATATTGTAGGGTTTAAAAGATCTGCAACCAAATGGCAGTTCGCTGTTTTGGGGACCAAACAAAATGCGATTTGTGTGAAAAAAAGGTTGCATTAGACCACGAGCACTGCTCGTTTCGATTATTTCTTCCATGCAGCCGTCAGTGTAAATTCAGTTTGTTGTTCTGCATCCTCCCTCTCCTCCATCCCTGTTTGTCCTGATATGCTGTCCTCCCTCATCTCCCCTTGCGGTTGATCGATGAGATCATTCATAACCGGATCTGCATGTCTGCATGTCTGCTTTGGTCACAGTGGTCGATGACTGCCAACAGACAAAGCATCGTTTGCCACGGATACCGCCCGGGGTGTTGATTTGTCTTTTCATTTCATGGGCATACGTCGAGCTCTGGAGTATGAGAGAAAGAGAGAGAGAGAGAGAGAGAGAGAGAGAGAGCACGCACTCGGGCGCGTTGGCATACGTATTAATGTGTGTGTGCGCGCGCGCGCGCACGCACGCACGTGACATACCTCTGATAAAATAATTGGGTAGATCTTCAAACTTCTCTGTAGGGCTAATATCTATGTGAGATTAAATCAAATAATGGTTCTGTGATTTCATTTAATTGATTTTACATATTCATGTTTTCATCATTTTATATTTTACATAAATTTTATTATTCACTTTTGGCATTTATCGAATATTCATTAAAAAGAATTGTTGTCAAGTGATTTGCACTTTTAAATCTGTACAGTGAATGAAAACTCACTCACAAGTAATGGTTTTGGTCAGAAATTTGAAGGAGGTAATCGAGCGCGCATGCGTGCACGAACGTGCACACACACACACACACACACACACACAGACGTGCGCGCTCGCACACTCTCTCCCTCCCCCCCCCCCCCCCCCCCCCCCCCCATGCACACATATACAGAGAAAGAGAGAGAGAGAGAGAGAGAGAGAGAGAGAGAGAGAGAGAGCAGTGTCTCGTATCTCAGATATTATCTCCCGAGTATCATGCCAGTTGGGTTTGAAAGTGACATCGAGGGCTCATAAGCGATAACAAATGAAATATTGCGCCATTGCTACTGAGTTGCACCTGGCACACACAAACACACACAAAACACACACACACACACACACACACACACACACACACACACACACACACACACACTATGGCCCCTTCACAAGCGCAGAGCGTGTCCGGTATATGCTGACGTATGAAGGAAAATCTGTAATCTTTCTCTTATTTCATTGTTGAGAAGATATCAGAGAAAGACTTAGTAAACTCTTGTTTCAAGTCTGCATAACGCCCTTCTGTTGGGTTTGACACCAACTGTTTAAACCTCCCATGAAAATTTCTATCATTGAAAAATTGCCTCCCTTTAAAGTTTGTTTTTCTTTCACAGAACATTTTTCTGTTATTCTATGATAGATTTACCTTCGAACGTATAACCACGTCGCTGTGCAATCTCACACTTATTGAGGACTTCTGGAAGCCATTGTTGAGAGGGTACGTTCTTGTTCATTAGCTGTGTCGTTGTCTGCCAACTTGAGAAAGGGACCCCCTTTTTTTTTTTTTTTTTTTTTTTTGCCTGCCGGAACGTCGAATCTGAATCGCTTTGCACTGGAAATTGAATTTTAAGCAAAATCCAACACCACCCCTCCCCCTGCCCCCCACTTCTGCCGGGCAAAGTGTCACAAAACCCAGTAATCACGCCAATTCCAGCTTTCATTTTCTTTAATTTTTTTAACGTTCAGTGGTGAAGTTGAAACCAGCAAAACCGTGACCAAAATGGCATCAAAGCGAATGCTAAGTTCCTCCTTTTCCGAAGACAGTAGCTGCATGGGTTGGTAGGTACATTTCCCCAGTATGTGAGCCTCGTCGCACGCAAATGGGGTGTGTTATCTGATCAATGCTTCAAGGCTAGATAACGAGACAAGTGATTGATACTTGTCCCAGGGAGAGATAACCGTTTGTTGACAACGTCGCCTTTTTTGTCACCTGAAAGGGTGGGAGGCCGCACTGAGAGGGAAGGGGTAGCGGGAGGAATAGTAGGGGAGGGGACGGGAGGGGAAGAGAAAGGATGGTGGTGACGGGTAGAGTTTTTGCTAGTCGGAGGGTCTTTGTTGTTGCTGTTTTTGTTGTTGTCCTTGTCGTTGTTTTAATTCTGAAGGGCTTGGGGTTTGGGAATTCGCACTGAGCAGTGAGGAATAGCGGTTGGGAAAGGGGAGGGGATTGAGAGGGGTGCTGGTGACGGGAGGAGACTTCACCAGTGTTTTCTTTCTTTCTCTTCTTTCTTTCTTTTCCCATTTGTTTTCTTTTGTGTCTGAGTCGATGTTGTAAATCGCAGTGTTGTGATTCAGTCTCCTAAAGCACAATTTAGTGTGAACTAACGATTGGTGTTGGTTGACATGAAACAACGGTCTTTGAGATTGCTCGATCTGGGCGTCCTGAAGGTGAGTGTGGTGGGGCTAAGGACAACTATCACGTTGAGCTTCTCTTTCGTCAGAGCAAATGAGAAAATAATGCGTTACCGGGCTTCTTACTGCCAAAAGGGCCGTGGACAATCGCTGTGTATGCTAAGCTCTCGTGTACGTATATCCTTTTATAGGCTACTCGTGGGGTGAGTTTGTACAGATCCCTTGATTTGCATTTATCCGGGTGGAGGCGGTCTGACTGGAACACATCGAATGTACATTAAGGGAGAGGGGTGATGGACTGAGTTTGTGGCTAACGGGAGGGGAGGGGGAATATCACAGACAGGGTGGCCGACGACTTTTTCCACTTCATGTTGTGCATCCCCATTCATGGAATTCTGCGCTTCGTATTTCTCATTTCCCTGTTCTGTTTTGTTTTTAATCTCCTGTCGACAGCGTTTTATATTTCCCACCTGAAGTGCCCATTTCGCTCTTTACTTTGTAATAAATCTCACTAATGCTTTGTAATAAATCTCACTCTTTGTTGAGTGAGACCTGCATGCCTCATGGTTTTCCCAAAGGGATACAGTTAGAATATTAAGGAAATTGAACCTGCTTCCTTTATTTCATGTTATACAATCGAATGGGGACAAGTAAGAATAATGATTAAGGCGTGTCACACCATGTAACGGACATGGCAAAATAACGGTCAGTCGGGCGCCTGTCTAGATGTAGCTGTCATCGACTTCGACCTTGCCACGGCATCGCAGCGCTCGCCACCTGGTCCTTGTCCACGCTCACCCTCACCCCACCTCCACCCCACCCCCCCCCCCCCCCCCCCTCCCCACTTTCCTTGCTCTCTTTCTCTGAATGCAAAATATCACCCGTCATCAAAACGGATGGCCTTCATGGTTTTCCGTCAAGCTCATCTTTTATCCATTGAAATCGAACAATTTTTGTGTTTGGAATCTCTAGTAAACACACACGGAAAAAGATGCCCCCACCCTCCACCCTATATCTATCTAGTTGTTACAGTATCTATTGTCGCCGGGTATATTGTATCTATTCAAAGCCAATTCTGTTTAGCATGATTTGACCTTGTTTAAAATTCACACATGTGAACGAAAAAACTATTATATTAAGGGAACCGTCGCAATCCCTTTTGAAGGCAGATATATTTGTATTGCCTGCTCCGAGGCCTTTTCGTCCGCTGGGTCGGAACTCATCAGGGAGACACGGCTGGTTGTGTCTGCGCTCCTGGCGTTATGCAAATAGTATAAAATGTAGGGGACAATCTTTGAGTCTACGCTTGAGGATCCACCCAAAGATGCAAGGGAGATCAAAAGACAAACGGACAGAAACGAATACAAATAACCTCAATTTAATCAAAACAAAATCGGTAATGAAATGAGGCAGGGAACAGTAAACGATAAACAGTAAACAAGTGGGGTATTTTTTACTCCATAAGAAACACAGAGTAACTTTTATTCAAGACTGGCACAGCCTTTTAAACTTGAATAAAGTCAGACAAATACAAGGCGAACAATCTAATAGTGGGGGGAAAAAACAAGCGAAGGCCAAAAACTGAACTGTCTTCATAGTAATGACTTGGCAAAGATTTGGACTTAAGGAGGGGGGGGGGGGGGGGGATTTGAATATGGAGAAACTGGGAACATGAAATTAAGAAAATATGTTACAGATATGGAAACTCTTCACTAGCTGCATAAGGGAACCATCGCAATCCCTTTTGAAGGCAGATATATTTGTATTGCCTGCTCCGAGGCCTTTCGTCCGCTGGGTCGGAACTCATCAGGGAGACACGGCTGGTTGTGTTTGCGCTCCTGGCGTCAAATAGAGACACACCACAGTCCATAATACTGTGGTGTTCTCACCACCAAGGGTGCAAAAAAGAATCCAATAGCACCCCCAAAGCAGCCAGCGAAGAGTAGTAAATGAAACCAAACGAAAGTGTGGGGAGGAAAAAAGTTGCTAAAAAACTAAAGGCATTATGCAAATAGTATAAAATGTAGGGGACAATCTTTGAGCCTACGCTTGAGGATCCACCCAAAGATGCAAGGGAGATCAAAAGACAAACACACAGACGGACAGAAACAAATACAAATAACCTCAATTTAATCAAAACAAAATCGGTAATGAAATGAGGCAGGGAACAGTAAACGATAAACAGTAAACAAGTGGGGTACTTTTTGCTCCCAAAAGAAAACCTAACACAGAGTAACTTTTATTCAAGACTGGCACAGCCATCTTCAAACCCCCTCCCCCCCCCCCCCCCCCTCCTAAAGTCAAAATCTTTGCCAAGCCATTACTATCAAGACAGTTCAGTTGTTGGCCTGCACTTGTTTTTTTCCCCCCACTATTAGATTGTTCGTCTATGTATTTGTCTGACTTTATTCAAGTTTAAAAGGCTGTGCCAGTCTTGAATAAAAGTTACTCTGTGTTAGGTTTTCTTATGGGAGCAAAAAATACCCCACATGTTTACTGTTTATCGTCTACTGTTCCCTGCCTCATTTCACTACCGATTTTGTTTTGATTAAATTGAGGTTATTTGTATTTGTTTCTGTCCGTCTGTGTGTTTGTCTTTTGATCTCCCTTGCATCTTTGGGTGGATCCTCAAGCGTAGGCTCAAAGATTGTCCCCTACATTTTATACTATTTGCATAATGCCTTTAGTTTTTCAGCAACTTTTTTCCTCCCCACACTTTCGTTTGGTTTCATTTACTACTCTTCGCTGGCTGCTTTGGGGGTGCTATTGGATTCTTTTTTGCACCCTTGGTGGTGAGAACACCACAGTATTATGGACTGTGGTGTGTCTCTATTTGACGCCAGGAGCGCAGACACAACCAGCCGTGTCTCCCTGATGAGTTCCGACCCAGCGGACAAAAGGCCTCGGAGCAGGCAATACAAATATATCTGCCTTCAAAAGGATTGCGATGGTTCCCTTACGCCGCTAGTGAAGAGTTTTCATATCTGTAACTTTTTTTCTTAATTTCATGTTCCCAGTTTCTCCATCTTCAAACTCTCCCCCGGCCCCCCCCCCCCCCCCCCCCCCCCTCCTTAAGTCCAAATCTTTGCCAAGTCATTACTATGAAGACAGTTCAGTTGTTGGCCTGCACTTGTTTTTTCCCCCACTATTAGATTGTTCGTCTATGTATTTGTCTGACTTTATTCAAGTTTAAAAGGCTGTGCCAGTCTTGAATAAAAGTTACTCTGTGTTAGGTTTTCTTATGGGAGCAAAAAACACCCCACTTGTTTACTGTTTATCGTTTACTGTTCCCTGCCTCATATCATTACCGATATTATATTTAGTTGCGTATTTCTTTAGAAATCAGTTATGAGATTTGCAGACAAAAACCAGTCAGAGCTTACCGAATCGCAATACAAGCGCTACACGAAACTTCTTGAATCCCCCCAGGAGACGCAATGCATGAAATGATTATAGGCCGGTTTTATATCTTCAGATATATTCTCCCCACGGCTTTCTTACAATTGTGTAATCTGTTGAGCTCATTGAGTTTGCCACAGGAGAGAGAGAGAGAGTTTGGGAGTGGGGGAAGGGTCGTTTATGAATAGGTAGTCCCGTTCTTAAACGTTTGATCAGCATTTTCAGAATCTTAGATCATAAATTGTGATCAGTGACGTTGTCTGTGAACTCTTACAACCCCATCACGTTTTTTAATTCCCTTTCACTCAGAATCTCATGCTGCCAGCCAGCTTTTTGTTCATTGTTAGGATGATTTATGACCGCACCTTCCCTCCCTGTACCCCATCCATCTGTCTCCCCACCACCACCCCCCCCCCCCCCCCCCCCCCACCACCACACCAGAGAGAGAGAGAGAGAGAGAGAGAGAGAGAGAGAGAGAAGCAGAAAAATAGCAAAAACTGCGATGATTTGCTATGATGAATAGGTGAAAAGATTTCAAGAAAAGAGGCTTTCTTTATAACGCTAGCATATTTGTAAGCGTACTCCCATTGGTAGTCACTGTCACTGTGCAGTCTTGAAAGAAAAACTGGAAAGGAGGGAAAGAAATTAAGAGAAAGAAAAGGAAACGAACGACCGAAAGAAAGAAAAAAATCAAAGAAAAAGAGAGAAGAACAAAACGATCACACAAAGATCCAGCTATCAAGGCTTTGATTAATTCCCGCCCGTAGCAGGCGACGCGCTGATTGTAGTACCGGAGCCCTAAAAAGTGGTGAGTTGTATTTCCCTTCCTCACCTCTGACCTTCGCCCTCCCCTGTCACCCGCTAACAATGTTTCCCTTTGTGGAGCACCTCCATCTCACGTGCCCGTGCCCTTGTCTGGTCGATAGCATTGTCCGGGGCTGCCTTGTCTGGTCGATAGCATTGTCCGGGGCTGCCTTGGCTGGTCGATAGCATTATCCGGGGCTGCCTATGGTAGTTTTGAAGATGGGTCAAAAGAACAAAATTGGGTGTGTGCATACCCGAGGCTAAAGGTACAGGGTGTATTATCTGGCAGTTCCGCCATAAGTGGGCTGAAGTAGGTCATCACGACTTGGTATCATTCAAGATGCCGTTTTGTCAGTGATATTTATCGTATCAATCATGCGCAGATCACAATTGTCGTAAATGTATACATTTCAACACCACCACCACCCTCCCCATCTTCTGCTATGATAAAAAAAATGTATGCAGAGAATATCAGTGTGCAGTTTCCTCGTTTAATGTTCGGTTCTTGTTTAGGCACCAAATTTAGCTCTCTTTTTATTTAACGTGTATACGGCCTAATCATTCAACGTGAGAATTTGATTTTACTTCTATTGCAGGAATGTGACTCATTAATCTTTCATGTGCGGATGGTTAGTCAGGCTGACCAGCAAAAAGTGGAACTGAGGCAGGGAGAACGTGCATGCGGAGGCACACACACACACGCACGCACACACACACACACACACACACACACACACACACACACACACACACACCACACACACACAACACACACACACAAATAAAAAAGGAAAATTCTCCAGCCATTGGAATTAGGCCAGTATTGTAGAAAATGATGGAAACGAACGAGAGTTACAGGTTCACGCCATTGGTTTGTAAAGTTTGTGAAAGACTGATTTAAGATACTTTGTATAAGCATTACTTTCCAACAATTCTGCACCCAACTATCGGTTTGGATTCAAATCTGGCAGATCCTGCACAGCCCATCATGAGGTACAATAAATGATTGGATGTTGATGACAATTGACGTAGTATTCTTAAATGTCCAGAGAGCATTCAATAAGGTCCCACACAAGAGACTTATGTGAGGGAGAGAGGTATGGAAGTCAGGATAAACTTCAGTCGACTGATATGTCCTTAGTGAGCTATGTCAAAATCCTAGTAGGTAAGATTTATTTAATCAAACAAGGATATACAAAGGATGCTAGTGAGTATCCTCAGAAGCTATATTTTAGTATCATTAACTGTGTTTATTTACATAGACAATCAAACATAAATATTTGCAGATGACATTAAGGCATGCAGCTGTGTTCTTGATGATAGTCTCTAGCGAGGATAGGCGCAAATTAAGTATTCATAATGATTAATAATATGAAACCAACTTTTTTTTTTTACATAAGAAATCACCAACAAAAACGAATCGGTGTTAGATCTCGGAACACCTGAACGCTGGCAGTTTTAAGATGAACAAGACAACTGGGATAACGGTGAGTTTTGGACAGATGTTCACATGTGAGTTTGCCAGTATGGGGAAGACGCGGGGGAGTTGGGTTGTGGGTCAATGGCAGGGATTTTAAAGAGGATATGGGCGTGGATAAAGACTGGGTGGATATTCTGCTGGGTCGTGTACGTGTAACATGACAAGACCTGGGGATTGGAGGAACGGGGGGGGGGGGGGGGGGGGGGGGGGGGGGGATAAATATGACCGTGTATGTCACAAACGGTAAGGAAAGAACGATCGTAAACTAATAAACATATGGTGGCGGATATTGTGTGTTCTAAGCTGTTGGCGTTGGTGAAGACTCCGCTACAAGGAATATTATATCGTGTTTGTGGCTCTACTGGTCTACCTCTTGTTCCCCCCCCCCCCCACCACCCTCCCCGCCATGTCCTCCACCCCCCCCCCCCCACCCCCCCCCCCCCCCCCCCCCCCCCCCTCGCTCTCACCCTCACCTCCCTTTTCTATGTCTCCATTTTACACATGGGTGCGCCCACACACACACAAACACGCACGCACGCACGCACGCGCGCGCACGCAAGCAAGCAAGCACACACACACGCTCACGCATGCACACAAACACACACACATACACACAGAGCCTTACTGGGTATTTTGGCCCCCACCCCCACCCGCTCCCCCTCACCCTTCCCTCTCCACCTCTCCCTCTTCCACTCACCTCCTTCATTTCTCCCAACCGATCCTCGAGTTTGGGGTAATATATGGCCGCCTAGGCCCATTAATGTAGTGCTAACATCAGTTAGTGGCCTCTTGTCTTGTAATGTTCCTTAAAGCCTACACCTTCGTGGCGCCACGCTGTTGGGCTTACTTTTTTTTTTTTTTTTTTTTTTTTTTCCTTTTCTTTCCTTTTTGTCCCCGTTCTCAGCGCATACTTCTTGGCACAGCTGCGTTCTTTTGCGTGCAACTAAGGGGGGGGGGGGGGGGGGGGGGGGGGGGAGAGAACGCGCAGGGAGTTGGGTTGTGGTCAATGGCACAGATTTTAAAAAGAGATTATGCTGGCTGTGACTGAAAGACCTGGGATGATATTCCTGCCTGGGTCCGTGTTACTGTGTATCATGACAACACCTGGGGATTGGAGGAACGACCAGGGGGGGATAAATATGATCGTGTATGTCACAAACGGTAAGGAAAGAACGATCGTAAACGAATAAACATATGGTGGCGGATATTGTGTGTTCTAAGCTGTTGGCGTTGGTGAAGACTCGCTGCAAGAGAATATTATATGTGTTTGTGGCTCTGCTGGTCTACCTCTTGATCCCCTCCCCCCCCCCCCCTCCGCCGCGTCCTCCACCATACACCGCCCACGCCCCCCCCCCCCCCTCCTCCCCCCTCGCTCTCACCCTCACCTCCCTTTTCTGTGTCTCTCCATTTTACACACGCGTGCGCCACACACACACACCACACACACACACACACAACACACACACACACACACACACACACATATGCGTGCGCACACGCACACACACACACACACACACACACACACACACACACACACACACACACACACACTAACATACATACATACATATGTACACACACGCGAGCACACTTGCATGCGCGCACACACACACCACACACACACACACACACACACACACACACACACACACACACACACACACGTGCGCGCGCACGCGCCCCCCCCCCCCCCCCCTTCCCCCCCCCCCCCCCACACACACACACACACACACACACACACACACACACACACACAGGGCACGTGTGCGTGCATACGCATGCAAGTTCGTATACAGACACAGGGCACGTGCGCGTACATACGCACGCAAGTGCGTATACACATACTCTCTCTCTCTCTCTCTCTCTCTCTCTCTCTCTCTCTCTCTCTCTCTCTCTCTTCTCTCTCTCTCTCTCTCTTCTTTCTCTCTCTCTCCTCTCTCTCTCTCTCTCTCTCTCTCTCTCTCTCTCTCTCTCTCTCTCTGACATAGACAACCCCGCCTTTTCACTCAGGCCGCAATCTCCTGTCACTGAAATCTGGCGCCTTTCTCTCCTCCAGTCTTTCTTGTTGTATGTAACAAACAGCAGTTGTACCGTTACTAATCTCTTGTGCCGTTCGCTGTAAAGATAGATCTCTGCTTTTACCTGACATGGCGCCTTTCTCCTAACCCCACCACACCCTCCCGGGCCCCCCTCTCCCCGGCCCACCTTTATTGTCAATACAAAACAAAGCAGCAGGTCTACCGTTACCGGTGTAGTCATCAGCTGAGAAGAAGCGGTGTTTGGCAGAACAGCCAGACCCATAGTTGATCACTGTGACGTCAACGTAAATTATGACGTCAACTTAAAATGACATATTTAACTACATGACGAAAATAATGATATGAGACAAGAGAAGGGAGCAAGAACTAACGGCCGAGGATTTGGTGTCCAGCCTAATTTATTTGTTTAATCATCGTTTTTTCTCCGTAGTGTTACTATGTGGAGAGGCTGACCGAGTGGTCAGTAGTGCATCGATGTTCACTGTGTATGTGGGATGCTTTTGATGACGGTACCAGCGGAATATGTAGCAGGAAATGTATTTGTTATAAAATTGTTGTGAATGCTGTGTCGCCGAGAGTGACTTAAAACTCCTGTAAGAATATTTAATATGTGCTCCAATTGTACCACCGCATGTGTGTCGGTGGGCTATATTTATTGATGTGAACACTGTAGTATAAATACACGGAGAAGTTAATATTTGTTTTAGATCACGGTGCGTCGAACCGAAGTTTATTGTGTTCTATGGGACTTTGGTGAAATTGTGTTCCCCGGGGATTCAATAGGGGTTTACTGTGTTTTAAATTGCGGTTTTTCTTTGGGATTGCTGTGCTTTATGAATTTTCGGTTCTCTTCGGTGGATTGCTGTGTTTTGGGAAAATCTGCCGGTTCTTTGTAGGGGTTTTACTTTTTGCCTTGTGAATTTGGGGTTTCTTTTCTGAAGTTCGACGTAATTATTGTGTTGCTGTGTTGAGCCCCCGTTTCTTTTCTTCGCTTGTTTTTTGTAAAACGGCGGGGTGTTTCCCCGTGGGGGGCCCTTGGTTACCCGTCTTCTTTTCTTATTTTTAATGCTGTAGACTGTGGGTGGGGGTATGTGGAACGGGAATGCGTTGATTTTTTTATGTGAGTTTTGTGGACGGCCCCGGGCGAGATATGTGAATTATTTTAAAGATAGTAGTTTTTGATACGCTGATATTTTGATGTTTGAAGTGTCTTTGTATTGTTTGTCTTAATTGGGGGCATTGTTCTGTATTTTTGTAAGGGGCTTGTATTGATTTGGAAAAGTTTATTTAAAGGGTTTTCAGGCAGAAAAATTTATAAAAAAAAGAAATCAAATTTCGTGTGCTGCCGGCTACCCTTGTACGTTTGGTGTGGGTGGGTGTGGGGAATAATTTTTACAGGCTTCCAAATTTTTGAGAGGGAGTCAGACAAAAAATACGACCGCACTCCATCCGTAACTTCTGGGGCCCCCTAGTTAAATTTTTTTGTATTAAAATTAAAAATGGGTTTTTAGGGAAGGTTTTTGTTTTTGTACCCCTTAATTCCCCAATTAGAAGTGATAGGTTTGTTAAAAGATTTTCCCTTTGGGAACAATTGTGTTGTTTTTGTTATTGTTTTGTTTTTTGACTGTTTTTTTCTACTTTTTTTCCCCGTCCCCAGCGAAACGGGGTATCTCCTTCTGTTTTTATTTTCCCAGGAGATACGGGGCCTATTTCCCTAGTCTTTTTTCCCCTTTGTGGGCTTTAATTTTTTTATCTTCTTTTATCTCTCTGATTATTTCTTTTTCCCATCTTTATTTGGGGGATTGTGTTGCTTCTTCAGCTTTTTAGGGTTTTTTTTCTCTTGAATGAGTGAGTGTGTGAGGGTGCCCTGAATTTTAAAAAAAAAAAAACTTATTAGTTGTTTCATTTGAATGCTTAGTGGTAAAAAAACAACAAAAAAAAAAAACAACAAAAATTCCATTGATTTATTGTTTTTACTCTTGTATTGTTAAATTTTAACGTTTGCTAAAAATTTAACTTGTTTAAACCCCGATTGTGTTTTTCTTTCTCCCTACCCCTTAAAATTGTTTCATTTTTTTATCTCTATCTTTTTTTGGGTTGGGTTTGATTTACTTAGTCTTTTTATGGGTGTTTGGGCCTTTAAAGGGCTTGTTTAAAAAAAAAACCCTTTTTGGGAAAATTTAAATTTTTTTATTGGACAGGGGTTTCAAACTTTTTTTTTGTTGAGATACAATTGTTTATATTTGACCCACTAGTTTTGTGTGTGTTGGGTTTGACAGGCATTATTTTTTATTTTATGATGGCACAGAAGGCAAAGGGAAAGAAAGTCCTGTTGTATCCTCTGGGAGAGGCCCAAAGTTTTCGCTAAATATTTAAAACGAGGAAAGGTTTATGTGGTTGGGGGGGGAAGATCTGTTGGCCTATTTTGACAAGTGTATTCCCCGGACATGGAAAGAGGGAAAAAATTCCCGATTGAAATTTTAATTTGGAGAGTACGGAAGAAGAGATAACTAAAAGAGAGCAGTTTACAAGAGGAAACTAAAAGAAAAGCGATACAAGAGGAAACTAAAAGGAGCAGTTCCCAGATAAAAGAGGAAACTAAAAGAGGCAGTTTCAAGAGCAGGGGGGAAACAAAACGAATGCAGGGGAAACAAAGAGAATGAAAAGGGGGTTAGGGGGAAAAAAAACGAATACAGTTACAAAAAACCCTCTCGCAGGTGCGGCTCGGGGACAGGACAGGGGAGAGTCAGGGTTGGGGGTTTTCCCCGGGTTTTAAACCCCCTCCCCCAAACCCCTTTCCAAGTTCCCCCCTTTTAAAAGAAAGAACTGTTTGATATGGGACGTTACTTGTTTCGTTTTGAAAACCATGCTCGTTTTTTGGTTTTTGGGGTTGAGAGTTTGTGGGTAACATCCCTGTCTGCACTTTGAGGGTTCTGTTTTAAAATCTCTATCACAGTCTCGTGAAAAAAATTGTTGTGTTTTACGAGCTTTTAAAAGAGGCTTGTTTAAAAAAAATTTTTAAATTTTTCCCCAGGGGTTTTTCGTAAGCGTTTTCGTGAGGTAAGCCTAGCCCGATAAACCTTTTTCGAGCCCTTTTTGGCATTTGGGAATTAGGGTTTTTTTGGCCCGTTGGGTTCTTTGTAAAAAATTGAAAAGTCTTTTGAAGATTTGGTGGATCTTTTTTTGGGGGAAAGTTTTTGGAGTGGGGTTCAAAGGATTTGGCCATTTTTTGTGGGGAAGAGAGGTGAAAATTTTTGTTTTGAAAGATAAGTTGGGCGAGTCATAAGACGTGTTTCACCCAACCTAAGGTGCTTTCTGGGAAAAAGTGATGTAAACTTTTTTTCTTCTGTTGGGTAAAAAAAAACCCCGGGGCAATTTGACAGAAATGCATATCCCGGTCGTTGTGAAAAATCCGTACTGTGGTCGTTGACAGGGGAAAAAAGAAAATTTAACTTTTAAAAACAGGGGGCCACAAATCTGGTTCCTCGGCTGATGTGGAAGGGTAACTTTGGTGGTAGCTGTTATTAGGGGTCATAGAGTTTTGGGTTTACTCAGTTTGGTCGGGGAAAATTAACTTTGGCGGTAGCCGTTATCTTTGGTCGGGGGCCCCCGTTATACCCTGGCAGTAGGAGTTCCTCAGAAAGTGCTTCTGACAGTTTGAAAGTGTTGTGTGTTTTTTGGGGAAAAAAAGCAGGACTTTTTAGTGTTTGGGTGTCCAGGGAAAGTCAGGTAGAAGCCCTTGTAAAATTTTCACCCTTAGCCACCCGGGACACGTTTTCCTTTTGGGGTTGGAAAAATTCTACTTTTTTTGGGAAAATTCACCCGGGACAGAAAACGGGCCCAGTGCTTGTTGCTCTTTTTGATACCTTTTGTTTGTCTAGCTGTGGTGGGGTTCAAGGCAATTGCTTTTGGGAAAGTCTGGTTTGTGAATGGCCCCTTTGGTTCTGTTCTGGTGTTTATTTGGTTACTTTTTGGGTGGCGTTGAAAAAGGGTTTAGTTTTGCGTCAGATGCTGGGGAAACCACATTTAAGTGTGTTTTTTGGTGGTGTGTGGAGATTTTTCCCTTGGTTCCATTTTCATTTTCATTTGGTCCTTTTTTTTGTGGGCAATTTGACTTGTTGTGTTTGGATACCCCTTTTTGAAAGTTCCCCTTGGGGGTTTAATGTGCCGGGGAGTTTCTGTGAGCGGTGAGTTTTTTTGATTTTATCTGGGGGAACCCTTTCTCTTTAGCCGCCGTTACGGGGGCTAGAGCAAGTTGTTGGGAAAAAAAACCGGGTGTCAGATCCCGGGTTGATCTAAAATTTTCCCCTTTCCCTGATCTTTTTCAAAAACAGAAGGATGATGCGTCATTAAAGTCGTGCTTCCAGTCAACTCTTTGGGGAGGTGAAAAAAGGGTTAGGTAAAACTCCCTTTTACTACTATGTTTGTTAAATTGAGGTTCGGGTACAGGCTTTTTGAAAAAAATGATTCTTTTTGTTTGGTTGTTTTTTCCTGTTGAACTTCGCCCTACAGTTTTATCTGGGGGCGATGATTGATTTTGTGGGTCTTTTGTGGTTCTCGGGATTGTCTAGAATCCTTAAAAATTTTCTTTTGGCCTGGAGTAATGGGGAGGTAGCAAAAGTATGTTGCTTCTGTGAGTGGTCAGAAGACAGTATAAAAGGGGGTTGGTTTTTTTCCCGTCCCCCTTGCGTCTTTTCCCAGTCATCAGTACCCCTTTTTGATCTTTGTGGGCTGTTGTCTTTTTGGGTCCACTTTTCCCCTCCTTGGGGAACAAGGTTTCGTTAATTTGCCCATTTTGAAAATTGCTCCCCGTTTTCCGGAGGTTTTCCTTTTAAAGGGTATTCCTCTGTTGCTGGGGCAGAAGCTTTGTTGGGAATCTTTTTTTTTGGGTTTTCCCCAAGGAGATTCTGTTGTTTGGGTAACGTTCAATCGTCTCAAAAGCGTTTATGTTTTGTTTTGGTGAAAGGGCGACGTACATCGCCGTTCATCCGCGGGCCCCCCAATGGGTTGTTGGAGATTTCATGGGACTTTGAAATCCATTTTGAAAAAGATTTTTCCGCATCAACCAAAGGCATGGCACGATATTTTTCCGGGATGTTTTTTGCGTGCAAGGGGTTGCCCTCTGAAAGTAAAAAGGTTTCTCTCGCTTTCAGTTTTTGTTTTGGGCGACAGGGGTTGTGGTCCTGGGTTTCTTTATTACGGGTCGGGGACTGGTCAGTTTTCAGGTTTTTGAGGGCCCAAAAAACTTTTTTCGTACTTGTTTGAACTCAAAAATGTTGTCGTGAAACAGGGAAGTTAGCCCTGGGGAATTTGCTGATTCCCCTTTGAAGGGAAAAAAGTTCTTTGACAAGAGGCCAGGGAAGCCGTTTCAAGTTGATGATGAGTTTTAGTTTTTTTGCCGGGTGACTCTAACAAGTTGTTAGCCCGTTGGTCAGGGCCGTTCCAGTAGCCCGGGCTTGCATCCAATTACAAGGTCTTGTTAAGGGGAAGGGGGAAAAAATCTTTCATGCGAATTTGCTCAAAAGTTTTCGTCGTGTGTTTTGTCTATTCTGCTGTTGTTGTGCCTTTCAGTTGTTTTTTCACAAAAAATTTGTGCCTTGGTCAGAGATTGCACCTTTTTGGTTATGGCAGGGGAAAAGGTTTCTCTTGGTGTTCTCCAGGAAATTGGTTTTTGTGGACCCTTCCGGGGGTTGTTTGTACTGTTCGTGAAGTGGTTTTTTCAGGGTTTGGGTTTTCGTCCCGGGTGTGATGGCTTTACCATTCCCCCCTTTTGCTGTTCCCATGGGGTCTTCTATTTAAAATGAAGATGTTCCCCTCGTGGGAGTTTGATTGTTTCTTTGTTTTGACGCGGTTTCAGGGAGTTTCGTGCAGTCTTTGATTTATTTTCAAGGGGCATTTTGGGCTCAAACCCGGGTTTTTTCTCAGGTTGGGCACTTTTTTGGATCCCCCTTTAAAAAAAGATGTCCTGTTAGAAAAAAGTGTTTTTTATATCCCTTTTCTGCGCAAGAGGTTGTTTAGAGAGAGATTGGTTTTATGTTGGCTCTTGGAATCAATTTTAATTTCCAAAAAGTCGTTGCATTCCCGTTGTGTGGTAGGGGGGGGAAAAATGGTTCGTGTTTGATTTTGCATTTATTTAGATTTTGAACAAAATTACCGTTTTTTGATGGGCCCAAACCCATTTCCCGATGTTGAGAGTCTTTTTGGAAGGGTTTGCTGAGGGTTTTGGGTTTTTCCCCAAGATAGATTTGCAAAAAAAAAAGGTATTGGAAAATGTGGTTAAGCCGAGGATCGTCCCAAGCGGCTTTTACAACACCTTGGGTCTATTCCCGTTTTTTCAGGATGCCTTTTGGGGCTTGTTTTCGGCTCCTTTCAGTGTTTGCAAGCATGTTTCGGTTTTCTGGCATTTGATCAGTTTTCTGCCATCTTTTTTTTTGGGCGAAAATTTTGTGTACAGTTTGTCATGGGGTTTTTACCTTTTAAAAATTTTGGGAAAGGGTTTTGCTCTCCCGTTGGGGGTCTTTCAACCTCCCCGCTGGGCCCTTTGAAGATCGAGGCAGGCTTTCGTTTACTGGGTTTTTGGTCTGTTGTTGGGGGGGTGGTTTTTATGCGTGTGAAGGTAAGAAGGTTGGAAAAAAATTTTGGAAAATATCCCCTCCTACTTTTAGGAAACAGGTCGGTCTTTTTTTGGGGGCCCGTAGTTTTTTCAGGAGATATGTTTCCCAGGTTTTTGTATGGTTTAGTTTCCCACTGTCTGATTTTTTAAAAAAAATTTCTGATCGTGCTGGGGTCTATTTCTTGGATCCTGAGTGGGCAGAAGCTTTGAGGAAGTTCGGGGGAAATTTTTCTTCTGGGACCTGTTTTTGTTGTTTCCCAGGTTGGGGAAATTTTTTTTTTATGACTGATGCTAGTTTGGTTTGGGGTTTGGGTGCTGTATTGCTTCAGGAGAGTGATGATGTCCTTTTACCCCGTCGTTTTTTTTGCTAGTCGAAAGTTAGATCTGAGAGGGGGTACATTATATTGAGCGGGGAAAGTTTTGCCAAATTTTTGGGCTGTTTTAGAAATTTGAAGGTTCCCTTTGGGGGGGGTCAGATTTATCTTGCAGACAGATCTCGTCCCTTGAGTACCTTTCGAACGTTTAAACTTTAAAAAACTCAAAAAAAAATTTTGAGATGGGCGGTTTTGGTTTCAGGAGTTTCCCTTTGAAGTCCAGCCGGTTTCCCCGGGTTGGCGAATTTTTTTCGTGCCTTTTCTCCCGTCATGTTTGGAAACAATTGATCCCCTTTGGAAGTGAGTTTCCTTTGTGTGAAATTTCAGTTTTTTTCTTACCCCGTGGGGGGGTTTGGAAAAGGGCTGACCCGGGGGTCAGTAGAAAAGTTTTGGTCCCCTAAACCCGTTGGGTTTTGGAGAGGTGACGGGGCGTGGTCGTAAACATTTGTTTATGCATTTCCCTCCAGGTGTGGGGGGGCGCCCCTGCCAGGGCCCCCGGGCTTTACTCCCCTTTTTGGGTATGGGGGGGGGGGGGAGGTTTTTCCGTGAGGTCAGCAACAAGTAGGGATGTTAAAGGGCTTCAGGTTCGTTGGAAAGGGCAAAATTGTGTTCTTCTGTTGTGTGGGTCCCTGGAAGGAATCCACGAACTGCTTCCCTGAGCAGCTTCGTTTTCCCTCGAAATGATTTTAATTTGTAGGTTTTTTGGGATTTGGTGTTTTTTTTACTTTTTTTTCAAAAAAAAAAACAATTTGGTCATTGTTTTTTTCTTGGGAGGGGGAGTATTTTGACGTTTAAAGTAAATTTTGACGTCAAATTTTAAAAAGACATTTTTAACTACATGACGAAAATAAAGATATGAGACAAGAGAAGGGAGCAAAAACTTAAAGGCCGGGTTTGGTGTCCGCCTAATTTTTTTTTGGTTTTTTAAACATCGTTTTTTTTTCCGGGAGTGTTACTATGTGGAGAGGCTGGACCGAGGGGGGTCAGTAGTGCATCGATGTTCAAGGGGTATGGGGTTTCTTTTGATGACGGGGCCAGCGGAAAAATGTAGAGGAAAGTATTTGTTATAAAATTTTTGTGAAAGGGTGTGTCGCCCGGGGTGGGCTTAAAACTCCGTAAGAATATTTAATATGGGCTCCAATTGTACCCCCTTTATGTGTGTCGGTGGGCTATATTTTTTGATGGGGGGAAAAAAAACTGTAGTATAAAAACACGGAGAAGTTAATATTTGTTTTAGATCAACGGTGGCGTCGAACCCCAAGTTTTTGTGTTCTATGGGGACTTTGGTGAAATTGTGTTCTCCCCGGGGGTTTAAAATGGTTTACTGTGCTTTATGAATTGCGGTTCTTCCCCTTTTCGGGGTGTGTGCTTTATAAACGGGTTCTTTCCCGTGGATTTCTGTGCTTTGTGAATCTGCGGTTCTTCTGGGTATGGGTTTCTGTGCCTTGTGGGAATTTTCGGGTTTTTCTTCTGATAGTTGAGTTTAAAATTTTTGTGCTTGGGTGTGTTGAGGCCCCCGTTTCTTCTTCATCGCTTGTGTTTTGGGGAACGGCTGTGTTTTTAAACCCTGTGGGGGCCTTGGTTATCCGTCTTTTCTTATTTAAAAGCGTAGACTGGGGCGTTTGGGGACTGTGGAATGAATGCGTTTATTTTATAGGTGAGATACTGTGGAAAGGCGCCGGCCCAGATATGTGGGAAATTTTTAAGAATTTCGTAGTATGATCGTTTTTATGATGATTGAAGTGTTTTTATGTATTGATTTTCTTAATTGACGTGCATTGGGTTGTATTTATTTTGGTTTAACCCCCCCTTATTGATTTTGGGAAAAGATTTATTTGTGGTTCAGGCAGATAAAATTTTAAAGAAAAGAAATCAAACCGTTTTGCTGCCCGGCTTTTCCCTGTAAAGTTTGGTGTGGGTGTGTGTAGGGGAAAAATTATTACACGCATCCCAAAATTTTGAGGCGAGAGTCCCGACAAAAAAATACGCCCGACCCATCCGTTTAAAAATCACTGACCCCGTGCACATGGGTTTACACAGCTAAACCCGTCGTTTTAAAACACGCTTTATCAGTTTTTAATTTACGGAAAAATTCCCAATCTGCGGGGCGTCTGCGGGGCCCGGAAGGGGGGTTTAAAAGGGGGGGGGCCGAGGAACAGGCGGTTTGCTTTTATGGGGGTTGGGGATGAAAGGATTGGGGGTTGTTCTCTCTCTCCGAATTCATTTCTCCTGTGTCTGTCTGTGGCCCTTTGTACCCTTATTCTTGGGCCTCTCTTCTCTCTCTCTCTCTCTCTCCTCTCTTACCAAGTTGTTTATAAATGTCAGATCTCTTTCTTACCTCTTTTTTTTCTCTCAGTCTGTCTCTTTTCCCTCCCCCTCTTCTCTCTTTTCCCTCTCTCCCCTTTTCTCTCTCTCTCTCTCTCTCTCTCTCTCTCTCTCTCTCTCTTTCTCTCAATACCACACTAAACATGCATGCACATGCACTGTGACTCCCTCTTTCTTTTCTCTGCTCTCTCTTTTCTCTCTTTCTCCCCTTTTCTCTCTCTTTGTCTGTCTGTCTTCATTTTCTTCATCCATCCCCCTCACCCCTTTTTCTGTCTGTTTTCTCAGTAATTTTTTCTGTCTCTGGGGCCTCTTTCTCTCTCTCCCTTCTTCTCTCTCTTCTCTCTCTCTCTCTCTCTCTCTTCTTGGGAGTTTCCCCCTCTCTCTTCCTCCCTTTACCCTCCCTCCTTCCCCCAAAAGCATGACAAAAGTCAGCATTTCTTTGGGCTACCTCTGTCTCTTGCCATCTGTTGTCAGGGCTGTTTTCTCTTCTTCTCTCCCCTCTCTCTCTTTCTCCCCTTTTCCCCTCTCTCTCTCTCTCCTCTTATGTTTTACCACCTTCTTTATGTTCATCACTTGCTTTCTCTTAGCTCTCTCTGTCTGTCTGTCTGCCACTCTCTCTCTCTGTCTGTCTCTGTCTCTCTCTCTCTTACCCCCCTCCCCCCTGTCTGTCGATCGGTTAGACAGTATGTCAGTCAGTCTATCTGTCTCTCTTTTTTCTCTCTTCCCACCTCCCTCCCTCTCTGTCTATCTATCGGCCAGTCTGTCCGCCTGCCTGCCTGCCTGTCAGAGTATTTGTCTGTCTGTCTGTCTAGTCTGTCTGTCTCTCTCTCTCCATCTCTCTCTCTCTCTCTCTCTCTCTCTCTCTCTCTCTCTCTCTCTGTGTGTCTCTGTCTCCCTGTCTGTCTCACTCTTTCTTTCCCTCCCCCTCCCCCTCCCCCCCCCCCCCCCCCCCCCCTCTTTCTCTCTCATTCTTTATGAATTTGCTTTAAGTTTCAAAGACATTGTTCAGAAGGTATTGTGACGAGAAATATCGACATAGGAACATGAAAGGGCTCCAGGGAGTTTCATTCGTCATCCCCCATTTATTGTAAATTACTTTTGTATTTGGTGCATTACATTATACTGAATGCAGTCAGTGGACTATACCCTCTAGGTATTTGGTGCATTACATTATACTGAATGCAGTCAGTGGACTATACCCTCTAGGTATTTGGTGCCTTACATTATACTGAATGCAGTCAGTGCACTATACCCTCAAGGTATTTGGTGCATTACATTATACTGAATGCAGTCAGTGACTATACCCTCTAGGTATTACATTATACTGAATGCAGTCAGTGGACTATACCCTCTAGGTATTTGGTGCATTACATTATGCTGAATGCAGTCAGTGCACTATACCCTCTAGGTAAGATAAGATAATGTTGCTTATAGCCCAGCCGACCGCAAAGGGCCATATCAGGGCTGTCACCACGTTAAAATCAACTCACCAGTCATTAAAAAAAAAAAAAAAAAAAAAGGAAACTTTCACACATCTCGTTAAATGACATCGTCTACAAACGCACCAGAAACTTTGTTAAAAATCTTTCTGCCGTAAAATCTTAAATCAGATGAAAAATGTTAATCTCTCTCAAAAACTCAAGGATCACGTCAGGCGGGACATCCCTGAACAGGATCTTCATGGACTCCGCTGTAAAATGTTGTGTCTCACATCGTGCAAGTCCCAACACTCTAAAAGAACATGTTTCATTGTGAGTGGCGCATGACATGGAATGCACCACGGAGCTTCTTCACTCTTTAAAAGGTAAGAATGGGTAAAATACGAATGGCCGGTGTGCAGCTGGCACAGAACCGTTTCCTCTTTACGACCTCCCGACGTAGATGGGAGGAACTCCTTAAGGTTTGGACAGATCTGAAAGAGTTTGTTATTCGTCTGTGTGTTCCAATCCTCCTGCCAGAGGTCTCTCACATAATCATTAATTTTGGGTTTCACATCTGAGCAGGGGATATAAATGTTGGACAGTTTCTCTCTTGTGGCGTTCTTGGCTAAACGATCAACCATTTCGTTATTTGGTGCCTTACATTATACTGAATGCAGTCAGTGGACTATACCCTCTAGGTATTTGGTGCCTTACATTATACTGAATGCAGTCAGTGGACTATACCATGTAGGTATTTGGTGCATTGCATTATATTGAATGCAGTCAGTGCACTATACCCTCTAGGTATTTGGTGCCTTACATTATACTGAATGCAGTCAGTGGACTATACCCTGTAGGTATTTGGTGCCTTACATTATACTGAATGCAGCCAGTGGACTATACCCTCTAGGTATTTGGTGCATTACATTACACTGAATGCAGTCAGTGGACTATACCCTCTAGGTATTTGGTGCCTTACATTATGCTGAATGCAGTCAGTGGACTTTACCCTCTAGGTATTTGGTGCCTTACATTATACTGAATGCAGCCAGTGGACTATACCCTGTAGGTATTACATTATACTGAATGCAGCCAGTGGACTATCTATACCCTCTAGGTATTTGGTGCATTACATTATACTGAATGCAGCCAGTGGACTATACCCTGTAGAAATGGATGCACTTCCAATGAACATGTCATGGTCCATTTCAGGGTGTTTGGACGCAGTCTAACATGAAATGGTGAGAGGTGACTTGAACCTCACTTTTTGTCTCCCATGAGATTTTTAATGCAGCATGATTCACACTTGCATGCCAACAAGCATGCACGCAGATGCACTCACACCCACATGCATGCAGGCTTGCACATGCATGCACACAAACAGAGACAGAAAAAGATTCACATGCACACACACACACACACACACACACACACACACACACACACACACACACACACACACACACTTGCATGTACCACACATTCATGCACATGCATACATACCTATATGCACCACACATACATAGATATGCACACAGACGCATGCTCACACAAGCGCATACACATAAATGCACACATGCATGCACTTTCTTCTCTCTCTCTCTCTCTCTCTCTCCTCTCTCTCTCTCTCTCTCTCTCTCTCTCTCTCTCTCTCTCACACACACACACAACACACACACACACACACACACACACACACACACACACACACACACACACACACACTCCACTCACACATACACACTCACACTCGCACACACAAACACACACACTTACAAGTCAGTGCATATGGATCAGTGCCCATTTGGTTTTACGACAAAGAAACATAAATAGACAAGCAGACACAATATACATAGAGACGGGCATATAAAAGCATTAAAAAATTGTCTTGAATGTAATATCAGTTTTTGATCATGTTACAGTTGAAGAAAAAACAAGAGTACCAGCTGAAAGCAAGAGACTTTTTACACCCCAAGGTAAGTAGTCTACCTGCTGAGAGCAAGAGACTTTTTACACCCCAAGGTAAGTAGTCTACCTGCTGAGAGCAAGAGACCTATTACACCCCAAGGTAAGTAGTCTACCTGCTGAGAACAAGAGACCTATTACACCCCAAGGTAAGTAGTATACCCACTGTGAGCAAGCCTATGTACAGCTACTGTGAGTAATTACCTGCTGTGAGCAAGACTGTTCACAGGTATGGTTAGTGATTACCTGCTGTGAGCAAGACTGTTCACAGGTATGGTTAGTAATTACTTGCTGTGAGCAAGACTGTTTCACAGGTATGGTTAGTAATTACCTGCTGTGAGCAAGACTGTTCACAGGTATGGTTAGTAATTACCTGCTGTGAGCAAGACTGTTCACATGTATGGTTAGTAATTACCTGCTGTGAGCAAGACTGTTCACAGGTATGGTTAGTAATTTGCCTGCTGTGAGCAAGACTGTTCACAGGTATGGTTAGTAATTACCTGCTGTGAGCAAGACTGTTCACAGGTATGGTTAGTAATTACCTGCTGTGAGCAAGACTGTTCACAGGTATGGTTAGTAATTACCTGCTGTGAGCAAGACTGTTCACAGGTATGGTTAGTAATTTGCCTGCTGTGAGCAAGACTACAGTTACAGTGAGTAATCTGCCTTTTGTGAGCAAGATATCTGTGGTGAGTAATCTGCCCGCTATGGCTATTTCCAGTGGTGATTATTACACCCAAGTTAAATATTCTACCATCTGTAAGCAAGAGACTGACTTTTTACACCCCAAGTTAAATAATCTACCATCTGTAAGCAAGAGATTTTTACACCCCAAGTTCAATAATCTACCATCTGTAAGCAAGAGTCTTTTTACACCCCAAGTTAAACAATCTACCATCTGTAAGTGAGAGACTTTTTACCCCAAGGTCAGTAACCTACCAACTGTGAGTTGGAAACATTTGCAACCTGAGTACAGTACTCTACCAGCTGACAACAAGAGATGTTTTACACCCTAGGATAAGTAATCTACCAGTTGTCAACAAGAGATGTTTTACACCCTAGGATAAGTAATCAACCAGTTGTCAACAAGAGATGTTTTACACCCTAGGATAAGTGAGCTACCAGTTGTAAGCAAGAGATGTTTTCCGCCCTGAGGTGAGACATCTAAAGGCTGAGAGTAACAGTTTTTTACATCCACCAAGATAAGTAAATTAACCAGGTTAGTGTAGGAGATTGTTTGCACCCAAAGATAAGTAATCTACCATCTGAAAGTAGAAGACGATTTACACCCTATAGAAGGTAATCAGCCAGCCATGGGCATCTTTGATACCCAATGGTAGGTAATTGAACAGCTGATAGCAAGAGACTGTTTATATTCTAAGCTGAGTAATCTACCATCAGAGACCAAAAACTTTTGACATATTGTGGTGAGTAATCAGTTGATCAAGAAACATTTCACACCACCACTTAATTAGAATCACAACTATGACCTAGATGCGTTTTACACCTTGTGTAATTTATCAGCTGTAAGCAGGAGACCTTTTAAATTGAAGATTTGTTAACAATAATTCTGATCTATCCTATAGGACCAACATGATTGTGGTCTGTCCTGTGGGACCATCTAATATCTGGATGTATTCTTATATGCACATATATACATATTAAGAAAAACTCCTTGTGTGCATTTATTTAAACACCTTCAAAGTCATAAAATAGTCTTATTCAATTTGAAGCTAAAGTTTGCTGGTGTGTTGTACTTACAGTGAAGACACACATACGTCTGCCCATATGCACAATATATTGATCCACATGCAGCCATGCATGCATGTGAAAATATGTACGTGCACACACACACACACACACACACACACACACACACACACACACAAGCTGTGAGACCTGACATCTCTCTCTCTCTCATCTCTCTCTCTCTCTTCCTCTTCTCTCTCTCTCTCTCTCCCTCCCTCCCTCCTTCCCTCCCTCCATCTCTTTTCCTCAGTCACTCTGTCCCTGTCTTTGTCTCTGCCTTTCTGTCCCTAGTCTCCAAATGAATGAATGAATCAATAAGTAAATGAATTAATCAACAAAAACAGAGAGAGGTGAATTTGGACTGAACTGACAGGACAGAAATCATGCATATCATTAACACAGCACTGTATTAATGTCATCTAGTACTATGCTCCTGAACTGTACGTGCTGGAGGCAACACAAGAGATGCAAGATGCCTTTGCTGCGAGCGAGAGGTCATCGCAGCATTCTCGAGGTTCACGCAATGGTTACCGCTATCCAGGTGAGTCCTGTTACATCTCATGATCTGATAGGACACCACAGACTGAAAAAAAAGACAGCTTTCACTGACATAGATCTGTAAGTATGCTGGAATGAAAGCGTCTTTGAATGAGCTATGCCTGAAAATACCCATCTATTTCTTTTCTCTGTTGCATCTGAAATATACAGTTTCATTTAGATTGATCAGTCTTTGTCACAGTCATACTGGAATGAACTGAACAGGTGACTTCAGAGATTTTAACTTGAATAGTGCTGAGTGTTGAGGCTAATCATGTTGCCATAGCATGACCATTGTGACAGACAAGAGTAATGTAGGTCTCAATACCTCTTCTGTATTCATGAGTTACAGCTGTTTAAAAAAAATCCAGTAGTGAAGTAGTTAAAGTTATATACATATATTTGGAGTGCTATAACTTTTGTACCCAGTGTTTTTTCTGCTAAGCTAACTATTTTTAACCCAATATTTTAGGTGTCTCACACTCCACATTTGGAGACGAAACATGCCAGGTTCATGGATGTTCTCAAAGCCCATGAAACATTGACTTTGAATTGATGATCTGTAGTGTGCACAGTTTGACCCTTTTTGTTTGAAATGGATTTAGATCTACAGTCAAGGACACTGATCTGTGAGCAACATGTCCTTAAGATCTGAAGGCTAACAGGTCCTGAACATCGGTGCTTTCCCCAGGTCTGTTGACCTGAATGATCAGAAGAAAAAAAAAAAAGAGGGGGGGGGGGGGGCGACGTACTCCAGTCCCTGTCTGGTGCTAAACGTCCGGCCATCGGACCATCCAGCAGAAGTCCAGTGCACTTGGCCATAGTGTCTGTCTGTTACGTGGATCATTGTACCTAATGTCTTTTGACAAAGGGACCTGCCAAAAATCAATCGTTGGAAAAAGTAACTGCTTATGATGTTACTTAGGGGAGGCAGAATCGATGATGAGGATTATATTAATGTTGTTTATGAGGGGAAGGCAGGGGGAGGGAGGAGAGGAGGGGGATTATCAGGTTTGTCAGCTTATAAAAAGTCATTTCTAGAGAGTTGTTTTGTAATTAAGTAAATCAGATAATTTGGTAACTGTTTTAATTATGAAACAATTAATCTCTTCAGTGATAAGATGATTATATCTAACACCTCATGGACAGAAATAGATACAAGTTGACCGCTGATCAAAAATACTTTTACAATACAATGGTGGCACTAAACTTTGTCTCTGGGGATAGCGGTGTGGACTGTTAATGGAGATATGACTGCAGGAAAAACATTAGATGAGAGAGGGAAAAAGACGGAGGGGGGGGGGGGGGGGGGGGGGGAGGGGGGTTGGACTGATTGACTGACAGACAGACAGAGACAGAGAGCACAAGACGATGTGTCATGATAATGATTATTTGGTTATCTATGTAAGGAAATCATAGAATTGTTTAAAATATTAACTCCTTAGAGCAATTTAATCCTGCTTCTTTCAGCTAGCATTTTGAATGCCATGTTTTATTGGGGTTTTGCTATTTGTGTCTTATGTCTCTTGTTCAGTGATAATTTGGTTTGCAGGTGTCTATATATGAGTGAAAGTATATATAATGTATGTGTGGTTTGTAAAGAAAATATGCTTGTGTATTGAAAGTATAAAAAAGAAAGCAGATCCTTACTAATGCTTCATTGATATGATGTATGTGTGGTTTGTAAAGAAAATGTGCTTGTACCGAGCAGCAGTGACATGAGCATGATCTGTACTGTAGATTTGAAATAGGTATGTAATGTTACGTAGCATACTTTACAGTTTATTAATACTCTAATCTGGAGAGAGAGTGTATTCAACTTGATCAGCAGCAGGTCTCAGAGACATTTCATTTCTGATGTTGTTTACAAATTTGAAAAATAAAACTTGAATGTTGCTTACTGATGCTACAGATCGTATTTTGTGGCAAGAGGTACTGCTATCCAGTGTAACTGTGAAGTTTTTTTTTATTGCCTCTTCACAGTGCTTAACACAAATTTAAACTCAAACTCAAACGATCATGTTACAGACTTTTTATGATCACTGATGCAATGAATTCTGTTGACACATACTGATGGAACATTGAAGTGTCATATAGAATTGCCCTATTCTGACATGTAATTCAAGACTTGCTGCAGAATCTTGAACTGTACTGACCTAAAGTTGTCCACTGCAGCTTTTCATCATGTTATGAGTACAAAGTTGTCCACTGCAGCTTTTCATCATGTTATGAGTACAAAGTTGTCCACTGCAGCTTTTCATCATGTTATGAGTACAAAGTTGTCCACTGCAGCTTTTCATCATGTTATCAGTACAAAGTTGTCCACTGCAGCTTTCCATCATGTTATCAGTACAAAGTTGTCCACTGCAGCTTTTTCATCATGTTATGAGTACAAAGTTGTCCACTGCAGCTTTTCATCATGTTATCAGTACAAAGTTGTCCACTGCAGCTTTTCATCATGTTATGAGTACACAGGGTGTTATTGACATGCTTCTCAGCCCCTGCTATTGGTTCTAACGCATGTCAACAGTGGTTCTTACTCAGAGAAGAACAGCTCTGGACCCGCTGCTGATCTGTTTTCTAAGCAATGTGTCTCGCAGTACTGAAAGTAACTGTTGACATTCTAGTTATGTATGTGCCATTGCCCAGTGTAATGGGGCAAGGTCTGTTGGACTTCTGCTTGTAGCTTGAGTGCAGCGCAACAGTTGTATTGACTTAGTCTGTAGGCACATTGCAGCATACTGCTACATGTGTGCAACGGTGTAAGTGCCTTGGAGCAGTTGTAGAGACCTATCATAAATACATGCCATTGCCAAGTTCTTCACACGTGAGTTGGTATGCAGCCTAAATGTGTATGACAATCTAGCTAGCACCTTACCTTCCGAGACTTGTAGTAATGAAGCAAAGGTGACAGTTTGGCATTTCAGTTGAACTGGGTGTTGACAATGCTGCTGTCCTGAATAATTGAACATGGCATTGGGCTGAAGGGTCCTCTCTTACTGTCTTTAGGTTCCAACCTGGAGCGTTTATTTTCACTTTTGAAACACACACACACACACACACAACACACACACACACACACACACACACACACACAACACACACACAATACACACACACACACACACACACACACACACACACACACACACACACACACACATGCACACATGCACATGCATGCACATGACACACACACACACACACACACATGCACATCACACACACACACACACACACACACACACACACACACACACACACACACACACACACACACACACAGTGCAGTGAGAGAAATATTAAACTTGGAGCAGGGAGGGGAAGTGGGGAAGCCAATATCTTGACTTGCTTCACTGAATTCCTTTTTCAACTGCTTCCACTAACTGATCTGTGCATTGCTCACTCTGGGAAGGTTGAGAAAAGTGTTATTTCCTCTTAGTTCTGACACTGTTGTTTTATATTCTATCTGTTGTGTGTATCCAGTTCTTCTGTTTGAAATTATTTCAAGAACTGTTATGATAAAGAGGAGTTGGTGGGAGGTGGCTTGAGGAATAGAGTGTGACACACAGGGAAGGGAGGTGGGAGGGGGGGGGGGGGATCCCATGGGGTGAATGGGGAGGGCAGAGGGAGTGGAGAGGAAGAGGGGGGGCAAGTTATGTACAACAGAAGATTTAGTCTCCTAAGTTAGGAAGCAAAGGCTCTGTCTGGTTAGTGGTTTATTTTCATTGGCTGTGTGTTGTGAAATGTTAATCTAGTGTTGTTTGCTCTGTGCAGTGTGTGTATGTCTGTGTGTGTGTGTCGTGTGTGTGTGTGTGCCTGTAATTTGGTGAGGGGAACTTCGTGGTCATTGGGGAGGGGAGAGGGTGGTGGTGGGTGCTGGAGGGGAGGAAATGGGAAAAGGCAAAGAGACTGATCAGCTCACCAGAAATTTTATTCACTCTGCCCTGTCGTTCAAAGCAGTTTTGCCTTTTCTTTCACAAAAGGAAAAAAAAAAAGAAGTTGAATTATTCACCTTTTCAAGTTGTTACTCTTCAATTACGGGGTCAATTTCATGCTCAAGGTAGACTTCTCTAAAAGGTGTTTAATTGTACATATGAAGAAGATACATTTATATCAGGGAAAGAATTGTTTCAGTGTTTTACAGATGCATTTTGTATATTACAAAATAGCCATTTTCATGTCAGAATCAGTTATGGTCTGTTTTTGCATACATATGGAACACATTGAAATCTTGTCCTTTCTTTATTTTCATTGTCTTTGGAATCAGTGTCACAGTGAGAATGTGTTCTGAAAACAAACTATGAACACACTCAGTGTCAAACGGATTTCTTGTCCTGAGGGAAGGCTGAATAGACAGTTTCTGTGCTTGGGTTTCTGTTAGCCATTCTAAGTTTCTGACAGCATGCAAAAACTACTATTTGACAAATGTTCTGTCAGTAGTATTGATAATGAAATAGAAAAATTTGTGACTGGAAACAGTGATGAGGACTTTTAACAACTTTAATAGCTCTTTTTGTGGGATGAAGAATTATCTAAATGATGCTTTATTCGTGGGCCTTTGTCTGGTTTTTTGTATGTATGTTTGTTTTTGTTTGTTTGTTTGTTTCCTTTTTGGTGAACAGCCTTTGTGAATGGGTGATTTAGCTGCAGTATACTGCAAGGAATGTCTCTTCTTAAGTCCTCTTTGTCTGTCTGTCTGTCTCTCCTCTCTCTCTCTCTCTCTCTCTCTCTCTCTCTCTCTCTCTCTCTCTCTCTCTCTCTCTCTCTCTGCATATATATATATATACATGTGTGTGTTTGTGTTCACTATCCTCAATTTCTTGCATACATGCCAGTTTCCTGTCCTCACTTTCTGTGTTTTTCCGTATTTTTATCTTGTTTGTTTTTGTGTATCTTCTGTATATAGCAGCGGTAAAAATCTGATTGTCTTAATTGTTACTGTGCAGTCATTGCTGATTCCGTGACAGATAATGATAGAATCACTGAGGGTGAGGCCCCATTCCTTTTTTTTTTTTTTTTTTTTTTTTTTTAGTCTATAATTCATGGTTGTTCATTTTGTTATTCGAATTGTTTATAAGAGCATGATTCACCAGTACCTCATCAATTTGCTTCATGTGGTAATTAGTGGATTACAGATTTTATTTTCTTGCGCACAAATGCAGTTTTATTGTTGTTGTTTTTTGTGGTGTGCATGCACACTTGAAATTGTGCTTTTCCTAGGCTGCATTATGTGATAAGATGAAAATGCTTATGCTTCTTTCACTCTGCATAGATCAGCAGTGTAACCGCTTTTACTGAATGCACTGAGGTATATAACTTGCCACATAATTTGATAAGTTCACAGAATCATTGTTCCCCAAGGTCAATTTTTAAAACATTTATTATGGAAAGAACTGATATCATTTTTCTTAGGAAAAGTTCACTTCTGTATTACCTCATTTTTTGGGGTGCCTTACTTTTCCCTCCTGTAAGGTACAATACATATTCCATCCTTCTTTAAAATGTTGGTTCCAAATATACTTTTTCTTATGCTGGAAAACTTTACACTATGATAGTTGCAGGCTCATCTTCTTTGACAGCAGTGTTAAGGTCTTGGCTATCAAATGCCATGTCAGCTAATTCACTATGCCAGGAAGCCCAAACACTTTTATCTTTCTTCAAGACTTAGATCTGATGGTGCCATCTTTCAGGCAGTGTATATGTATGTTCGGCAAACAGTAGGTATAGTGCTGAGGAATAGATGGCTCTCTTACTCTTTTTTACTTTTTTTTCTTCTGCTATTTTTCATTATATACTCGTGCACTGTATTCTTGCCGGATTCTTCTAAAACAGATTGTCTTGCTATGTTAGATCTGTGATGCCGTTGTCATTCTTATTATCGTTGTTCCTGTTGTCTTTCTTTTTCTTTTTGTAACTGTACCTATCTTTTTAAAATTCATAATTAGCATTGATGATTTGGAATTCTTCTTCCTTTTCTGTCAGTAAAATCTTTTTCTAATGTACTACAGCCTTGGATGTTTGTAATCACTGTCTTGTAATCACTGTCCTCTTTCTGCTGAATGTTATCTTCATCTCTATTGTACTGCTTTTGTTCTTGTGCACTTGTGGCAAACGTGAGGAATGGTCAACTCTACAGATGTACCTGCTTTTGGCAATGGGTTCCTCAGTTTTCTAAAGCAGTATCATGGCTGACACTGTGAATGTGCCTAACCACTGTATGGCACCTTAGAAAAGCCACAGCCACATTGTGCAGACTGTGGACTTTGGGCAGTACCTGTCATATCTCACTGTCAGCCCAATACCCTTCTCATGCTTTCTCACTAGTGGGCATGGCATTGCTGATTTCTATCCCAATACCCTTCTGATGTTTTCTCACCAGTACGGCATGGCATTGCTGATTTCTGTCCCAGTAACTTTCTGATGCTTACTAACCAGCATATTGGTGCAGTACCTAACCTGCTGCTCACCGATACTCTGATTCTCCACTGTCCAGTGCGGTGTGTAGTAGCAGTGCCTAACATCTGCATCAGGCTTTGCAGTGCTCTCTAACTGACCTGGCCAATCCAGTGTGTTCTGCAGCACACTTTAGTGGGCACTGCCTGTCTTGTCTCTCCTTCTTCAGGTGACCGACACAGTCGCCAAAGACGTGAGCCTACTAGACCCTCCTCTCTGCATCAGTACTCCCCTTTGCCCAGAATTAACCCCTCCACACCCACCCACAGTAGAGAGGGGTCACCTTCTGCACCTTTCCACCTTGACTCTTATGGGCGCGGGAGCCAGCAACCTTTCTCTGAGTCCCAGGACTTTGCTGACACTAACAATAACCCCTTCCCCTACCAGTCACATACTAGGAGTCAGAACAGGGAAATGAGTCAGAGAAGGGAGCAGGGGTATTCCTCTAGCCCCCACAGAAGCTACAAGGAGAGCCCACAGACCTTGCCGGCCAGAGAAGCGGAGGATAGGGTGCGGCATGCAGAAAGCCAGCCAGTCGCTAGAGACGCGTATCGTGGTAGGGCTGAGAACTTGGATCATGCCCCTCCTCCCCTAGATCGTGGCAGTCCCTCCCAGGCTAGGAAAGGTTCTGGTGGCCAGACGTACAGGGCGGCTAATGGCTATGAGCGTGATGCAGCCTACACCAACAATACCAATGAGGATTCCGGTGTTGCAGGCTTCACCCCAGACAATCACTATAAGAACAGGGACAAAGAGAACTATTATGATGCCCACAACAGGTGAGTGTGACATGCTGAGCGTTAAGCTAGGCCTGCTTTTGACTGATGAGAGGTGTGTGGGTTAGGTTTTCCTTGAAAAGTTACGTTTTATGTGGTATAGTTAATGTCTGCATGTGTTTGTATGTATGTGTATGTACATTTGGGCATGCATCTGTGTGTGTGTGTGCGCGCGCGCGTGTGTGTGTATGCGCACGTGTGTGTTTGTGTGTGTGTGTGATTGTGTGGTGTTTGTGTGTGTGTGTGTGTGTGTGTGTGTGTGTGTGTGTGTGTGTGTGTGTGTGTGTGTGTGTCCATACTGTATGTTTATGTTTTGTGGACATGATTAAAAAATTCAATTCATGATACTGTATGTTTATGTTTTGTGGACATGATTAAAAAATTCAATTCATTATGGCAGGAGTTCAGACAATGACTTAGTTTCAGCTTCAGGCTACTTAGACAAAAGCATTTAATTAAAGGCCAGACATGTTAGCTTGAATGTGAGTGTGCTTGCTTACAGCTGTAGTTGGCCAAAACTCTTTTACAGTTCATAAGACCGCGCACTGAGGCATGCATGTGATTGTTTAAAGCTGCTAGTCAGAATGCAGAGAGATTAGGGTGCAGTCTTTAACAGAAGAATGGTGTAGCCATTAAAATGAGGTAAATGGTTATGTTTGCTGTCAAGCCAGACCACAATGAGGTTTAAACCTGTTATATCAATAGAAGTGTAAGAACACATATGCCATATGTGTATGCTGTGACATAGAACAGCAGTGTGTTTCATTCTATGGTGGTTGGCTAGAACAGGAGGATTCTTGGCAAAATGTTTTAGCATAGAACTGCAGTGTGTTTCATTCTATGGTAGTTGGCTGGAACAGGAGGATTCTTGGTGAAAGGTTTTAGGCTAAACACCAGCATGATTCACAAAATATAGCAACGTGATTGTAATTGATCAGACCTGTTCAAGTGGGGATGGGGAAACATTTTTTGTTGTTGTTATATTTGCAGTACACCCCCCCCAAAAAAAAGAAAAAAAGAAAAAAAAAAGAAGAAAAAAGAAACAAAGAAGAACTGCTGGGGAGGGCTAGTATGAGGTGTGGGGCAGAACTTGTCTAGGTGAAAAGTTACTTCACATTGGGAAGAGAGTCAGGTGAAGGGAAGGAGGGAAAGAGTATTTGCTCTCACATTGATGTCTTGGTACCAGGCTATAATGGTTTATTTTGTTGGAGGCATTGTTGTTTTCCTTTGAAAATGCTTTTGGATATTTTTTTCAGGAGATGATGAGGAAAGGGAGGGGGTGGATGAGGGCATTGATCTCCTGAACCTTCAGGAGATGATGAGGGAAGGGGAGGGGGGCAGATGAGGGCATTCACCTCCTGAACCTTCAGGAGATGATGAGGGAAGAGGGGGGGGGGGGGCAGATGAGGGCATTCACCTCCTGAACCTTCAGGAGATGATGAGGGAAGGGGAGGGGGGCAGATGAGGGCATTCACCTCCTGAACCTTCAGGAGATGATGAGGGAAGGGGAGGGGGGCAGATGAGGGCATTCACCTCCTGAACCTTCAGGAGATGATGAGGGAAGAGGGGGGGGCAGATGAGGGCATTGATCTCCTGAACTTTACCCCATTCCTTGGCCTCACTTGTAATCTCCCCTCACTGCAGTTGCACTGTAGGCTACAACGTCTGTGCCATCACAGCTGTGTGGTAAACACAAAAAAACTGTAGGCTACAACGTCTGTGCCATCACAGCTGTGTGGTAAACACACAAAAAACTGTAGGCTACAATGTCTGTACAGTCACAGCTGTGTGGTAAACACACAAAAAACTGTAGGCTACAATGTCTGTACAGTCACAGCTGTGTGGTAAACAACAAAAAACTGTAGGCTACAATGTCTGTTCAGTCACAGCTGTGTGGTAAACACACAAAAAACTGTAGGCTACAATGTCTGTGCCGTCACAGCTGTGTGGTAAACACACAAAAAACTGTAGGCTACAATGTCTGTGCAGTCATAGCTGTGTGGTAAACACAAAAAACTGTAGGCTACAATGTCTGTGCAGTCATAGCTGTGTGGTAAACACAAAAAACTGTATGCTACAATGTCTGTACAGTCACAGCTGTGTGGTAAAAAAAACTGTAGGCTACAATGTCTGTGCCATCACAGCTGTGTGGTAAATACAAAACAACTGTAGGCTACAACGTCTGTGCAGTCATAGCTGTATGGTAAACACAAAAAAACTGTAGGCTACAACGTCTGTGCAGTCATAGCTGTGTGGTAAACACAAAAAACTGTAGGCTACAACGTCTGTGCAGTCATAGCTGTGTGGTAAACACAAAACAACTGTAGGCTACAACGTCTGTGCAGTCATAGCTGTGTGGTAAACACAAAAAAAACTGTAGGCTACAACGTCTGTACAGTCACAGCTGTGTGGTAAACACAAAAAACTAGGCTAGAAAGTGGTTTTTGATTGGGATGATCGAAGTTTGAACACGTCTTAGACAAAAAGATTTACACAGAAAATCTTATTATAAGGTGGAATAAAGGCATAGATGACATCATTGATTTGGAAAAATGAAATTTGTAACCAAGAATACCCTGGTACTAATTAAAACGGAGCACTTTTGATTTGACAGAGCACTGAATTGGAATGTTTATATATCAAATCAAGAGAGTGAAATTTTGGTTGGTTTGATCAGAACATGAAAGATGAAGCACAGGATTAGGTGGAAACTACAGCATAAGAGTTAGTGGAATAGATATGAAAATGTCAATAAAATACTTGTGATATGTATTAATTGGCATGATTGATTAAATGAATTCTAAAATTTATAAATGAATTCTAAAATTTGTGCAGTTGATCAAAGAATAGGAATAGGACATTGTGCAGTTGATCAAAGAATAGGAATAGGACATGTGCAGTTGATCAAAGAATAGAAAGAGGACATTGTGCAGTTGATCAAAGAATAGGAATAGGACATTGTGCAGTTGATCAAAGAATAGAAATAGGACATTGTGCAGTTGATCAAAGAGTAGAAAGAGGACATTGTGCAGTTGATCAAAGAGTAGGAATAGGACATTGTGCAGTTGATCAAAGAATAGGAATAGGACATTGTGCAGTTGATCAAAGAATAGGACATTGCCTGGGTTGGTTTCTGTTGTACAGTCTAATTTGTTGGTGCAGTTAATCAGTCAGTATGATGTGAAATATTTTTGTTGATTAAGGCTGTTTTACATTATGCAGCTGATATACCGAGTAGCAGATAGCATTATAGCCCTGTTCTTGAAAGGTTGATGCACACTACCACAGCAAGTTTTCACAATATCCAAAGTTATTGACATTACACAAACATAAATTTGATATAAAGATAACTGTCTAGCTTCAGGCAAGAAGAAAAAAAAGCAGAGGCAGAGAATCTTTGTTGAAGGACTGGGAAAGATAACAAAAATTGGACCAACGATACATCTGTTTGTGTGTATAATGAGTGTGTGTGGGTGCGTGTGTTTGAGACACAGAGAGCAGGCATGCACGCGCTTTTTAGAAAAAATGCTACATCCTATTGCATGAACTTGATCCCCACAAATCAGCAGCAAAACCCGTGACTTACAAAACCGGCTCAACCGTGACCAGTTCAACTCTGATGATGATGAAGATCATAGGCGCCGGCTCCGAGAGTTAGAGGACGGTGCTCTCATGGACAGTGAACGCTGGGCCAGAGATCAAGATGAACGCCGCAGAAGGGCAGAAGAGGAGAGGCACCGCACAGAGGAAGAACGGAGGAGGGAAGAAGAACGAAAAAAGGCAGAGGAAGAGGAAAAACGAAGGCGTGAGGAAGAGGAAAAACGAAGGCATGAGGAAGAGGAAGAACGACGGAAACGTGAAGAGGAAGAACGACGGAAACAGGAAGAAGAGGCTCGACTGAAAAGCTCTGATGAGGTGATTGTGTCTATGTTACTGCTGTTTATGTTATAAAGCTCTGATGAGGTGATTGTGTATATGTTACTGCTGTTTATCTTATAAAGCTCTGATGAGGTGATTGTGTCTATGTTACTGCTGTTTATCTTATAAAGCTCTGATGAGGTGATTGTGTCTATGTTACTGCTGTTTATGTTATAAAGCTCTGATGAGGTGATTGTGCATATTTACTGCTGTTCATGTTATAAAGCTCTGATGAGGTGATTGTGTCTGTGTTACTGCTGTGTATGTTATAAAGCTCTGATGAGGTGATTGTGTCTATGTTACTCTGCTTTATGTTATAAAGCTCTGATGAGGTGATTGTGCATATGTTACTGCTGTTTATCTTATAAAGCTCTGATGAGGTGATTGTGTATATGTTACTGCTGTGTATGTTATAAAGCTCTGATGAGGTGATTGTGTATATACTGCTGTTTATGTTATAAAGTAGGGATTGAGACAATAGTCGCAGTTGGGTTTCAGTATCATGAGTAAAAGCCTTGCATATTTTAGCAGACTTGAAAAGAGCGATACAATGTATTTTCTCGGATGAGAATGCAAAACACTCACGTACACTCCTGCAGAACATACACAACTGATCCAGAATATATATTCGTGATTGTTTTGTATGCTTGTCTGAATTAGCAAGTGTGGATGCACATATTCATGTGGAAGTGTGCATATATTCATGTGGTTACTATATGAGTGAATAGCTTTTTTTCTTAATGAAGATATCTAATCTTTTTTTCTTTTTATACAATATGCTTTGAAAAATATTAGTTTGTTAAATGCATTATGTTGCATTTATTCCTTTGGCATGTCATAAGTGTGTGCACAAAGTGTTACATGTGTTATGGAGAGAAAAGTCACAAATTGTGAATATCAACAGAAAATAGTTACCATCTGTGAAATGAAATAATGTCAGTCATGCGTGTGAGCATGTTTGTGTGCGTGTATGTGTGCAAGAATAGTAGATATGTATGCCTGTAAGTGTGTGTATAGATGCCATGTCTGCATGTGTTTATAGGGGATTTATGTACATAAAAATGTACTTACCATTTTCACACAAACACACATAAGCATGTTTGTAGTAGGACACATACACATGTTTTTGTGCGATACTCAGTGTGCATCTGCCTGTCTGTTGTCACATGCATGTATGTGCATGCATGTTTGGCTGCATGAATCTGTGGATCTGTGAGCATATGCATATACACACCTCTGAAAAGCATGGCAATCTCATGGAATGTGTATCTAACTGATTGATTATGAACTTTGTTGATAGGAGTTGAACAGCATGGCGATCTCATGGAATGTGTATCTAACTGATTGATTATGAATTTTGTTGATAGGAGCTGAGCAGCATGACGATCTCATGGAATGTGTTTTTTTCTTCTTCTTTTTTTTTTTGTCCCAACCTCTGCGCCACCTCAGAGGCAGTGCCCCCACGCCGCTCATTCCGACACCCCGTCCACAGTCACAGCCTGGTCGGCCCCGGCAATCCACAGGGAGCAGTCAATGTCAAGTCGTCAAGAGGCAACCCACTGGAGGAGACACTGCACTGCTGCCGAGTCACTTCGGTGGTGTTCAGTGGTGCCTGTTCTGATCTAACATACGCAGGACACCACCTACTAAGCCCCCTACTGACGACAATAATTGCTTAGACGCGGAGCTGGCGTGAGTGAGCTCTCCCTTGGGAGGACGCCACCACGTCCGTCCAACGACAGCCCCCATGGACTCGCCGATACCGGTGACCCTGACGGAACCAAACCAAGACCACAGACGTGGAGAGGAATTCGAAATTGAGGTCACCATGAGAGCAGGGCATGAAGGGCCAAAGAATCTGAGACATTTTTTTTAATGCTGATCGATGAGAATGAGGATGATTAAGATGATGCTACAGATTTCCATTTCGGTCTGAGACTACATGACAGGGCTGTACTCTACGCTTCCTTTCATAATATATTCCGGCGTCAACCAGGCTCAAGAGATACAGACACCTGCAGTGTTGGTCAGGAAATTTGAGCAACACTCTCAGAAACGCATCCATTAAGTGGATGAAACTCGACTGTGTGGTCCCAGTCTTCCCAACTGAGTCCGCAGCAAACTCAACTCTGGGTAGGAACCTGTCGGGGCAGAAAAACCCACATGCCTCTGATGGGATTCGAACCCACGACCTCCCAGCCGGGAGTCCGCGACGCTAACCACTTCGCCATGGCAGCTGGTCTCATGGAATGTGTCATCTAACTGATCGATTGATTATGAATTTTGTTGATAGGAGTTGAACAGCATGGCGATCTCATGGAATGTGTATCTAACTGATCGATTGATTATGAATTTTGTTGATAAGAGTTGAACAGCATGGCGATCTCATGGAATGTGTCATCTAACTGATCGATTGATTATGAATTTTATTAATAGGAGCTGAACAGCATGGCGATCTCATGGAATGTGTCATCTAACTAATCGATTGATTATGAATTTTGTTAATAGGAGCTGAACAGCATGGCGATCTCATGGGATGTGTCATCTGACTAATCGATTGATTATGAATTTTGTTAATAGGAGCTGAACAGCATGGCGATCTCATGGAATGTGTCGTCTAACTAATCGATTGATTATGAATTTTGTTGATAGGAGCTGACCAGATTTCCCTCTCCACCACAGCTCCGATTGTCCTCACGGGAGATGGAACGAGACACAGAGTCTGCAAGACAACGGAGAAGGGAAGAAAGTGAGAGATGAAATAGTTCAAGGAATCTACTGCAGAAGGGAATGAAAAGCCCGTTGTTTCCATTCCTCTGGTGCTTACATCCATTCTTTCTTACTTATCTGAATAACTTCAAGATGGAGGAAATTGATTTGAAAATTTTCAAATGTATATATACGCTAAACCTGTGAATTAGGACACACAACCATATGGATTCCCCCCACAGGAATTGAGAAATGTGTCAGTGCACTTTACATTTTATGTGCTGGAATGTAAGGGTAAACACAAGTGTTTGTGCATATTCTGAATATGTGACATTCTGATCTCTGCCCTACCCTGTATAGTCTGTGACTTTTGTATGCTGACAAGCATATCTGTTACTCCAACATATTGATTATATTGACACACACACACATATAGTATCTGACTTTGGTATGCTGACAAGCATATTTGTTACTCCAACATATTGATTATATTCACACACACACACAAGTACGGACATGCATGTGTGCACATGTATGCTTGCACACACACACACACACACACACACACACACACACACACACACACACACACACACACACATATTCTGTCTCAGCGTCTGTCACTGTGTCTGTCTTTCTAGTCTCTGTCTTATAAGCAACATTATCTTATCTTTTTTCCCTGTCTTTCTGTCTCTCTGTCTGTCTCTCTCCTCTCTCTCTCTCTCTCTCCTCTCCTCTCTCTCTCTCTCTCTCTCTCTTTCTCTCTCTCTCTCTCTCTCTCTCTCTCTCTCTCTCTCTCTCTCTCTCTCTCTCTCTCTCTCTCTCTCTCTCTCCCAGTCAGGTGGACGCATATATATATATATATATATATATATATATATATATATATATATATATAACAGTTTAAATTAGGATTTAAAAATGGATTAAAAACTACCCTACAAACTTGTTTCGAGCAAGTGCTCTCCTCAGGGTATGTACAACATGGGCACGCCACCAGTGTTATATAGATTAGTGTGTGGGCGTGTGAACAGAATTAAGTAAATATATTTGGAAGCTTAAAAATAAGAAAATAGATTACAACATATCATGGAAAATTATAAAAAGAGCAACACCATACAACAACATTTCTAAAAAATGCAACTTATGTACTACAGAAAGTGGCTGATATTATGTAAACCCCACCTAGCATCCCTGAACTCTAAAGTAGAAATTATAAACAATTGCAGGCATAAATGGAAATCTTTGTCAATGCACCATTCCGTGGCACGTCCCCCCTGAACGCGCCCCAAAAAAGAAAAAACCGGCAGGCCACGTGCCACACGCGCAGAGCTTACACGCCCACACACGACAATATAAAACACAGGTGGCGTGCCCAGATTGTATATCCTGACGAGAGCGTTTTAGCTTGAAACAGGCCTGTAGGTTTTTTAATTCTTCCATTTTAAAACCGTATTTTAAACTGGTATGTTGCTCCCTACATGGTCGAGCACTTTTAACATTCTGAGTGGCTTTTTAACTCTGATTTTATTGATTGCTCCTCACGTTGAGCACTGTGGCCTAGCAGAATCTAAATTTAAAATGGAGAGAATCAACTTTGGGCAGTCCACCAAAATATACCTTTTTCCAATCCACAACTTTACATGAAAAAACTCATAGAGCAGACTGAAATATTTGTGCGCAACATGAGGTGGAAAGCGTTTTTCTTTTTTAACCCAGATACCAAAAAGGAAGATAAAAAAACTTATGGTTTTAAGTCATGGAGATCGCCACCTATAATAGAGGAAATGAAACCTTTTGAAGAAAGTATGAAAAAACTAATAGTTAACATTGAATTCGGAAAACCACATAATAATTTCCAAACAACATTGAATAATAACATAAAACAAATCCAGAATGACAAAAAAATGTTTATAAAGGCGGACAAGACAAACAATTTCTATAAAATGGAAACTAATGAGTACTCTCAACTCCTCAACAAAAATATTCAGAAAAATTATAAAAAAGCTGATAAGACCACATATGACAACATCTGCAAAAAAGAAAAAGAACTTGTGCACCAGATGGATTTAGGTGATAGGATAGAAGCAACAGCAATAAAAGAAGCCTTCATAACCCTTAAAGACCACAAACCTAACTTTCTCAACAACCCTACTTGTAGACTGATAAACCCATCAAAATCTGAATTAGGCAAAATTAGTAAAAAGATCCTGGAAAAAGTAATAGAGGACATAAAAACAAACACTGAATACAATCTCTGGAAAAATAGTTACGAAGTTATCCAATGGTTTAAAGAACTGAACAAACAGAAAAATACAGTGTTCATTACTTTTGACATAGTGGACTTCTACCCTTCCATTGATGAGGAATTACTCACTAAAGCACTAAGATTCGCCAACAAATATACAAATATAACAGATTCTGAGATGGAAATCATTCTCCACACTAAGAAAACTCTTCTCCATAGCAACAGTGAAACTTGGATTAAAAAAAACAGCAGAAATTCCACATTCGATGTCACGATGGGATCTTATGATGGAGCTGAAACGTGTGAATTAGTTGGACTTTTCATGTTGTCTCATATACAGAAAATACTTGGTAAACAGGTTGGCTTATACAGAGATGACGGTCTTGCCACGTTAACAATAAACCAAAAACCATTGAAAACAAGAAGAAAGAACTTTGTAAAATTTTTCAAAGCCATAACCTAAAAATCACAGTAGAAGCCAACAAAAAAACAGTAAAATTATTTAGACATAACATTAGACCTTAAGGATCATACATACAAACCATATAAAAAACCTAATGACACACCTGTCTATGTAGACATCAATAGTAACCATCCACCCTCCATCTTAAAACCATACCAAATGGTATAAAACAAAAGATTATCTAAACTGTCATGCAATGAAAAGAATTTAACAGTGCAGCAGCTGAATACCAAGAGGCGCTAAAAAAAAAAAGTGGCTACAACTACAAATTACAATATAACCCAGATAACAACATGAACAGCAACAGGAAAAAACAGGAAAAGAAAAATTATATGGTATAACCTCCATATGATGGAAGAATAAAAACCAACGTAGGAAAGGAATTCCTCAGAATCCTTAAAACATCATTCCCAAAAGAACATGTACTATCTAAAATATTCAACAAAAATACCGTCAAGCTATCATACTCGTGTATGCGGTGGTGGTGTGGGTGGTTTAATTTTACGTCTTTTCATCCGGCAGATGATATTAGACGAGAAAAAAAAAAAAAAAAAAAGGGGGGGGGGGGGGGGGGGGGGGGGACAAAAAACAACAACAACCACTTAAGTCATTTCAACACATACATCTGCATACACTTATGAAAAAGAAAACAGCATATCAGTTGAGACCTTCATAATAGTCTAGCTACATCAGAACTGGCTAAAGGTGCGGCAAACTCAATTATGCATGAGTCAGACAGAACTTGACTCTCATTTTCATATTTGTCAAGATTGATTACCTTTCGCCTTATACAATTTTAGTTAAAACTGGACAATCTAATAGAAGGTGGTGCACAGAGATGAATTTTCCACAGACAACACACAACTTCAGGAGAAAAATTTGGTCTTCCATGTGTTCAGCCTTAATTTTGTGATAATCTTAGCAAGATGGCGTGAGCAGCTAGGCAGTGTGTAGCATTTTTCACAGAAAAAGGTTTTGTAAACGTAGTGTTCCAGGTGAATAGTATTTCACACTTGGAAGGATGTAATGGCAAATTTAGCACACATTCTGAACAGTTTTGTGCACCACGTTTTAGCTAGATTATCTGCTATTTCATTCCCTCTGAGACCACAATGTGAAGGAATCCAACAGAAGTCTACGATTATACCCTGAGACATAATACAGTGTATCAGGTACCTTATTTCATATAACAATCTTTTCTGGCCTTACAATCCCAAGTTTGCAGTGCTTGCAAAACAGACTTGGAATCAACACAAAACAGCACACTAAAAAAGGATATTGGAGTACTATATACACAAAATAAAGCATCAGTATAGCATACAGTTCTGCAGTGAATATTGAAAATCCCTTTCCGAGATGAAAATGTTTCCTATATTCAGACTTGGAATAACGAAACCAGAACCGCTGTCAGCTGTGTCCTAACTGAACCATCAGTATAGATTTTAAGGTGATTAGGATATGAATTTTCTAGGTGTTCTTTCACATCGTTCACTAGAATGTTAATATTTCTTTTTTCTTTGAGACCGTATACTCATAATCAAAATTTCCACTCAAGTGTTCCAAGGAGGCATCATCGGAACCGTGGGGAACTCTGGAATCGATGTTAAATCTACATTACACTTAGACATAAGTTCAGCGGTATAATTCATTATTGGCTGAATATATGAAATTCCTTGGCTCTACTTGGAAAATCTTTATTCGAATTTACAAAAATATCATCAGCAACTGAATTTTTTACTGACAAGCTTCGAATCACATATTTGGCTACTTCTAGACATCTTTGCTCTGATAAAGGTAAGATATTCGCTGCTTTGTAGCTCTTATATGTATTTGTTTGTACAGGAACTCCTAAACCTAATTTAATAGCTTTACTGTCAATACTTTGTAACTTTTTTAAAAGATACTTTGGCGCTGAAAAGTAAAATTCTTGTCCATACTTAACTTGGAGCGGACAAGAGCCAAAGACAGATGCAAAAGGGTTTTAGTATTTGACCCCAAGGTTGGCAATTAACAATTTTAAGAAAATTTAGTCTAGTTCTAGCTTTAGATAACAATTTTTCTATGTGCATTTTCCAGCTTAGTTTGGTGTTAAAAGGACTCCCAAAAATTGACTGATTTCTGATATTGCAACAAAGTGCCATCTATATTCAAGGATGGGAGTACAGGCGGATTTTCTCCATTGTTAAACAACATTAAACAGTTTTTTTCACCAGATAATTCTAGCCCATTTTCTTTTATATATGCCGATAAATTGTCCAATTCATATTGATATGACTTCTGCACATGATTAATTGACCTCCTCTTTGTATGTTTTCTTAAACTAGTATGCATCCATATTGCGATGTCATCAGCATACTGAACTAAATGGATATTTTTTGGACAGCGCAGAAGAAGGAAGATCATAAAGGAGAACTGAAAACAAAATTGGGGCAATAATTGATCCTTGGGGATACCCATATTAATGTACCTGAAGGAAGATACATCTTTACCAATTCTTATACAGATATGTCTGTCCATTAAGAAACCTTTTATGTAAGAATACATGTTGCCTGAAAATACCAATCTTTTTTAATTTGTAAAGCAACCTAGCATGCCAAACACTGTCGTAGGGCTTTTTAACATCAAAAATGTAGCCATCGTACTTTTTCTGTGGGCAAACATGTTTTTTTATTTGATTTGTAAGTTTTACAAGATGGTCTGTAGTGCATCGACCCTTCTAAAACCAGCCTGCTGGACTGGAAGCAAATAGTTCTTTTCACAATAGTACATCAGACGCTTCAATACAATTTTTTCCAGAAGTTTCCCGACATGAGAAGACAAAGAGATTGGTCTATAACTGCTTACAGAAGTATTTATCTTGCCTTCTTTCAGAACTGGTATGACCACCGAACTCTTCCAAATTTTAGGGAGAGCGCCATTATTCCAACATTTTTGGAACAACGAGAGTAGTACATGTTTCCAGGAAGACGGCAGATGACATAGCATCTGATAAGAAATGCCATCTAGACCAACTGCTGAGTTCTGAGATGAGACTGATGATAAAGCTTCTGACAATTCTGAGACCTGGATAGGAGAATTCAAAAAATGATCTGCAACTGGATCAGGATCCCAATAGTCCTCTTTTTGTTCCTCTTTCAATCTATATTGCTCATTTTCTGCCTGTAGAGATGAAGACAAACTATTCTGAGAAAAGAAATCAACAAAAGCCTCAGCTTTTTCATAAGAGGTAGGAAATTCCTTTTCTAGCTTAATTGGGTAAAGTTGTTTTTTGTGACCATTTTTCATTTCTTTTACTTTTTTCCACACTTTAAACATGTCTTTTGATTCTGTGATTTCCTTCTTACAAAATTCATCCCAGTAGCCTTTTTTGCTTGAGCAATTTTTTATTACAGTTGTTTTTTTCCTGTTTCATAGTCTGAAATTTTCTTCAGTCTTATTTCGGATCCACCTTTTAAAAGCCTGACGTTTTGATTTTACAGCTAATCGGCATTCTTCAGTCCACCACACGTTACCGAAAAATTTACCAAGTTTCCTATATCTACTCTTGGAATAGCACTATCAGCAGCTTGAATCAATATTTGGCAAAATTTGAATAAAAACATCAATGTTGTCATCTTCAACCGACGTTGTATCATATGTCATCAGACTATTGCAAAAGCTTCCCAATTGGCTAATTTATAATTATAATTTGGGATTTTGTCTTCAACATCTGATATGTCAGTGCTAATTTCATCATTCAAATTTATTGTGATTGGAAGGTGATCACTTCCAAGGCAGTCTTCTCCAGTGGACCAATCGCAATCAATTGCTAGATTGGAGATACCAGCGACAAGTCTATAGCAGCTGGTTTGTGTGTTGATACATCTGGGTTCGAGTAACTCGACCATCATTTAACAAGATTAGACTGGAATCAACAATATTTTCTAGAAATCTGTTAGAAGACACTTTTGAACATTCTGTATCCCAAAAAGGAGCATGAGCATTAAAATCGCCAAGATGATCCATTTCTTAGAAGTGAAATCGATGTTTTTTCAGCCAGTCCGTATTATCATCTTTGGGTCCGTAGGGATAATACACTGAAATGACATTATAAACTGAGGTGTCATTAACTTTTATCGCAGCCCCTACAGAAAAGCAGTCTTCAGAATCTTGTAGTCCTGGGCATAGAAAACTTGTGGAAAATTGTAAATCACATCTAACATAAATAGCGCACTGCACCTTTTCATTTGAAATATTTACTCGTGTATGCCCAACCTCAAAAATATAATTGATTCTTCCAATAAAACCAAAAACAACACAACCAAAGAGGGTGATGAAAGGATATCTTGTAATTGCACAAAAAAGACCAGTGCCCTCTGAACAATAAATGTCTCTACAACAACATTGTGTACCAAGCTACGGTAACAACAGACAGTGATAAAGAAACATACATAGGGATTACGGCAAACCATTTTAAAACCAGATATGCAAACCATAAACAGTCTTTCAAAAATGAAAAATATAAAAACCAAACAGAATTAAGTAAATATATTTGGAAGCTTAAAAATAAGAAAATAGATTACAACATATCATGGAAAATTATAAAAAGAGCAACACCATACAACAACATTTCTAAAAATGCAACTTATGTACTACAGAAAAGTGGCTGATATTATGTAAACCCCACCTAGCATCCCTGAACTCTAAAGTAGAAATTATAAACAATTGCAGGCATAAATGGAAATCTTTGTCAATGCACCATTCCGTGGCACGTCCCCCCTGAACGCGCCCCAAAAAAGAAAAAACCGGCAGGCCACGTGCCACACGCGCAGAGCTCACACGCCCACACACGACAATATAAAACACAGGTGGCGTGCCCAGATTGTATATCCTGACGAGAGCGTTTTAGCTTGAAACAGGCCTGTAGGTTTTTTAATTCTTCCATTTTAAAACCGTATTTTAAACTGGTATGTTGCTCCCTACATGGTCGAGCACTTTTAACATTCTGAGTGGCTTTTTAACTCTGATTTTATTTTTTTTTTTATATATATATATATAATATATATATATGCATGTGTTGCACACACACACACACACACACACACACACACACACACACACACACACACACTAACAATGATATTGATAATAATAATGATGAAAGAAATAATAACATTGACATTAAAGTAACAATAATAATCATTGTTTTACTGTTATTGTCATTTTCATCATCATCATCATCATCATCATTTATCATCACCACCACCACCACCACCACCACCACCATCATCGTTGTAGTGAAAAATGTTCAGACACTGCCAACGACCCCAGTGCAGTCACAGAGTATTTTTGTGCAGGTATGCTGCTCCAGAAGCGCTTTAAAACCTTGCTCTGTGTTCTTGGCTGGCCATTGTAAGCTGTGTTCAGTGTGTGCACCTTTGTTTTTTTTTGCTCTCCAAGCAATGCATGAACTGGCTAACATTGAGCAAGTGCACGTATGCACCGCATTTCTCTGAACACAAGCATCACTTTTATTTGAAATGTGTTGGTGGTAATGGCTGTTGTTTTGTTGCTCATAACGAGGCATGGTGGTGTAAGATGCAAGTTAAATCAGAGATGATGTGTAGGAGATGGACACCTCTGAAGAATGCGGTACCAAAATAGTGAGGACAGAAGTCACAATGAGGTGTCTTGACCATGCTCAGCTGCTCTCTCATTGTATTGTGATCTCTGATGTCATTATACATGTAGTATTACGTCACAGACGTACATCATGATGACTCATTTTTTTCTGCTGCAGAAAACTTGAGTATGCTCGTCCACAGTCGAACACTGGTTGTGCTCGCATGTTGTTTATAAATGATATACAAATGCATTGCATAGTATATGTGTATATCTGTAATATCTATGCATGTATGTACATGAGAGCGTGCACCGTTGACAGATAACTCTTCAAAACTGTCAATTCCTCAGAAGCAAGAGTTGCTCATCTCCTATCACAAAATCTCTGGTTTTAATCAGCAAAAAAAAAAAGGAAAAAAAAGCACAGACACAGAAATTCTTCTCTTGCTGGAAATCTGTACAGGGGAATGTTTCGATGATATCCTGCTAAGTCTTGAGCATTGAATTTTTAAATGGAGGCAGTCTTTATTGGAAGGTAGTGTAGAAGTCTGTTTTGGGGTGTCTTGGAGGGTGTTTATTGAAAGGTTCAAGTAAATCGCCATTTTTTTGTGCAGCATTTTACAAATTTTCTCCTGGAACTCAATATCCAATCAAAATTTGTTGTTGTTTTGTTGCAGCTTCAGTTTTTGTTTTTGTTTTTTCTATTTCTCAGTTCATTTTATATAATATGTACCTCAAAAGGTGTGATTTATGAGTGAGAGGTTTCTATTTCTCAGTTCATTTTATATAATATGTACCTCAAAAGGTGTGATTTATGAGTAAGAGGTTTCTATTTCTCAGTTCATTTTATATAATCTGTACCTCAAAAGGTGTGATTTATGAGTAAGCGGGGTCAGCATGTCAATACTTTTTATGTATGCAGTGACTGTCATCAGCGTGCAGCTTTACTAGATTGATTGCTAATGTCATGTAATGATCTGTTAGCTTAATTATTCACAAATAAATCAAACATAGACGGGATGGTGCACATTAAAGAAACCCTCAGTTGCTCACTTTCACTCTCTCTCTCTCTCCTCTCTCTCCCCTCTCTCTCTCTCTCTCTCTCTCTCTGTCTCTCTCTCTTCTCTCTCTCTCTCTCTCCTCTCTCTCTCTCTCTCTCCTCTCTCTCTCTCTCTCTCTCTCTCTCTCTCTCTCTCTCTCTGTGTTCTTTTGTTTCTTTCTCTCCTCAAACTCTCTTTATCAGCACGCGCATGCATATGCTGTCAGTATCTGACTCACCAATATTAAGAGACACAGCAAACGTATTCATATGTATGCACCAAGAACAAAAGCGCACACATACACATGGAGAGGCACAGGTACAGCATCACGGCATCATGTACAGCATCAGGGCATCTCTCACTGTTGTGACTGTCTATGAGTTCACTACATGGAGAGGCACTGTTGTGACTGTCTATGAGTTCACTACTGGAGAGGCACTGTTGTGACTGTCTATGAGTTCACTACATGGAGAGGCACTGTTGTGACTGTCTATGAGTTCACTACATGGAGAGGCACTGTTGTGACTGTCTATGAGTTCACTACATGGAGAGGCACTGTTGTGACTGTCTATGAGTTCACTACATGGAGAGGCACTGTTGTGACTGTCTATGAGTTCACTAAGTCATGTTCCACTTCCAGTTTCCTCCAACCATCCCCTGTCATCTTCCCCCTTCCCACCACTCCACCCCACCCCCTTCAGCTCTTTCTTTTCATTCTTGCTATCTTCTGCTTCACTCTCTTCCCTCTACCTTCTGTTTCTGTGTCCGCATCACACTTCACTTTCCCCCCCTCTCTCTCTCTCTCTCTCTCTCTCTCTCTCTCTCTCTCTCTCTTCTCTCTCTCTCTCTCTCTCTCTCTCTCTCTCTCTCTTTTCTACAAATGTTTTTTTGTCTCTCCTTGGTTGACTCTGTCTGTCTTTCTGTCTGTCTGTCTGTCTCTCTCTCTCTCTCTCTCTCTCTCTCTCTCTCTCTCTCTCTCTCTCTCTCTCTCTCTCAGTCCAAATTTATTTACATTTAGTTTGACCAAAAAAAAAGAGAGGTGTTCATTGGGTAGATGTTCATTAAGCTGATGCTGTTGTATATCTATGAAATTGAAATAAGTTTGCAAACCACAGCAGCTGTACAAGCTTCATGGTTCATGTCAGCTGATTGAGTATTCTTTTTCTTTAACTCAGAGGAAAGACTCCTGAGAGAAATAGAGGAAGCGCGAGAAACGCGACAGATGACAGAAAAAGAGCGAGAAGAGCTGGTGAAAAAGGCCAAGAACCTGCAGACAAAGACTCAGAACAGGAGAAACTATGGTGTGTAGAGGGGCGAGTGCGCTACAGTGTGTGTGTGTGTGTCTGTGTCTGTGTGTGTGTGCATGCAAGCACATATGTGATAAGTGTGTGTGTGTGTTTCTGTTTGTTTATATGGAATAATACATGTCTTGGTGATATTTTGGTTCTTATTTAGGATGATGTAGTTTCACTCATGTGCATAATTAATATGGTATGTATTTTTTTATGTGTGTCTACTCAGGTATGCACATGTATGCATGTGTGCGTGTACATAGGAGGAGAGGGGACGGGAGGAGGGGGCTATTACATGTGTGTGCGTGTGTGGTTATATGATAAAAGATGAGGAAAATTTCAAAAGAATGTATCATCAGTATGTGTTGGAGTTCAGTTTTAGAAATGTTAATTACAGTCTGAAGAAAAAAAAAAAAAAAAAATATATATATATATATATATATATATATATATATATATATATAAACATATTGCATAGTTGCTGTAAACCTCGACTGACCATAACAGTACCATCTTTTTTCGAACTTGATGTGTAACAAGTTTAGCCAATGTTTCAGCTGCCATGTGAATGGTGTGTCAGTGACCTGTGTTGAACTCTTAATGCTGGCCTTTTCTCAGCGGTTTCAAATACCAGCACAACCAAATTTGGCACTGCAGTCAATATTGATGAGACCTTACCTTCCAGTTTCTGCATGAATGTAGCACCAGTTGGAGAAGGCTGTAAATCGGCGATCAGCAATCACAGCAGTATCTTCAATATGACTAAACTGACCTTAGAAATTGTGACTGTTGCTCTGGCCGTGGCTGTGTGGACTGATATTATGTGCAAGCCCCTGCAAGAAGTATTCACTTACATTTTATCAGGATCAGACCATTCAGTGCAATTTCTACTGAGCAGAGGAGCAGATGTCTTGCTTAGTGTAGAACACAGATTAACTACATAAAGATGTATCTTGCCAAATGTAGCACAGTAAGTGTTGAGCATGTCAGAATGACACAAGCCAATGTAGCACAGTAAGTATGGAGCATGTCAGAATGACACAAGCCAATGTAGCACAGTAAGTATGGAGCATGTCAGAGTGACACAAGCCAATGTAGCACAGTAAGTATGGAGCATGTCAGAGTGACACAAGCCAATGTAGCACAGTAAGTGTTGAGCATGTCAGAGTGACACAAGCCAATGTAGCACAGTAAGTATGAGCATGTCAGAGTGACACAAGCCAATGTAGCACAGTAAGTATTGAGCATGTCAGATGACACAAGCCAATGTAGCACAGTAAGCTTGAGCATGTCAGAATGACACAAGCCAATGAGCACAGTAAGTATGAGCATGTCAGAATGACACAAGCCAATGAAGCACAGTAAGTGTTGAGCATGTCAGAATGACACAAGCCAATGAAGCACAGTAAGTGTTGAGCATGTCAGAATGACACAAGCCAATGTAGCACAGTAATTTGGGAGCATGTCAGAGTGACACAAGCCAATGTAGCACAGTAAGCATTGAGCATGTCAGATGACACAAGCCAATGTAGCACAGTAAGTGTTGAGCATGTCAGAGTGACACAAGCCAATGTAGCACAGTAAGTTTGAGCATGTCAGAGTGACACAAGCCAATGTAGCACAGTAAGTTGAGCATGTCAGAGTGACACAAGCCAATGAGCACAGTAAGCATTGGAGCATGTCAGATGACACAAGCCAATGAAGCACAGTAAGCATTGAGCATGTCAGAATGACACAAGCCAATGTAGCACAGTAAGCATTGAGCATGTCAGATGACACAAGCCAATGTAGCACAGTAAGATTGAGCATGTCAGAGTGACACAAGCCAATGTAGCACAGTAAGTATTGGAGCATGTCAGAGTGACACAAGCCAATGATAAGGACAACACGTAAGCATGCATTGAGCATGTCAGAGTGACACAAGCCAATGTAGCACAGTAAGTGTTGAGCATGTCAGAGTGACACAAGCAAATGAAGCCACAGAAAAGCAGCAAATTAAAAAAGCTTGACTCATTTCGACAGTGACAGCTACCAAATAATTACAACACATAATTATGTTACCTTTGTGGCTTGAAACAAACAGGATTTGATAACGCAGATGAAGGTAGCAAAACTGAAGAGAAAGTGTTAGTATGAAATAAGTGTCCACAGTTATGGTAGTGTGAAAGCAAAGAACCTTTGAGCAACATAAAAGGCCAGTCGAGGAAAGACAGTCTGTCTTTGAACTGGGATTTGGCTTTGTATGTAACCTGAGGGAACTAAGGATAAGCTGGAGGCATCTTCCCTTCTCTCTCCACTGCCCACTCCCCCTACCTCCAGAATCAACCCCCATACTCCCCACACCCACACCCACCCATTCTTTCCTCTTTCTCACCACTCCCCTACCTCCAGAATCAACCCCCATACTCCCCACACCCACACCCACCCATTCTTTCCTCTTTCTCACCACTCCCCCTACCTCCAGAATCAACCCCCATACTCCCCACACCCACACCCACCCATTCTTTCCTCTTTCTCACCACTCCCCCTACCTCCAGAATCAACCCCATACTCCCCACACCCACACCCACCCATTCTTTCCTCTTTCTCACCACTCCCCCTACCTCCAGAATCAACCCCCATACTCCCCACACCCACACCCACCCATTCTTTCCTCTTTCTCACCGACTCCCCCGTCATTATGTGTCAAAACCAAATTGAAATAGACAGTTACCTCTCTTGTTGAGATTAAAATCATGGGGAGAAGAGTAAGATACGACACTGGCTGTAGCTCCCATACATATCTGGCAGATGTTTTGCTCACCTGTTGTTGGTTTTTGTGTGTAAAAATGCAGTACACATTGCACTACAATCAGATACACTTTACCTGAGGATAGGCCCTGTAGAAATACTCTCATTAATACAGATAAACATGAAACCTGGCCAAGGTGTAAAGCAGATAGTCTGAGGCTGTAATTTGTTACATTTTAAAACTGACATCCCAGAAAGTGATAGATAATCATGGAACTATGTCAATTGTGTGTGCATGATAATGCATATATCATTATATGTGTGTGCGAAAAATGGAATGTGTGATGCGTGTATGATGGAATGTGCGTGTGTGTTTAACCATGTGTGTGTGTGTGTGTTTGTGTAACAGAAAGAGCAAAGGAAAAGAGAGAGAGAGAAAGAGATGGGAAGGGATCAGGTGTCTTTTAAATATAGCCTACATATATATGTATTGGTATCTGTATGTGTGTGTGTATGAGATGTTCCATTTGTCTTTGTCTCCACTTGAACAAGGCCTTCAGCCAAATATTTGTGTAGTTATTAATTTCACTTTTTTCTTCTCTTGATTTTTTCATGTAGTCAACAGGGCATTTTGGGGTTGTGTGTTGTTGATATTTGTTAGCTTTATTTTGAAGATCAGAGGTCAAATTTTCAATCATCTTTCGGAGCCTTGATCAGAAATACTTCCAACAGCAAATTTTAGGAGAGGTCTGCATGTAGGACAAATCTACATTAAATTTGACAGTGAGATTTATGACTCTGAAAACTACGTACATTTATCTTTACATTACACTTCATTTCAGCTCGGGATATCTGGAAGAAACGTTACTTTGAGGAGAAGAAAAAGATGCCTTACACACATTTATCTTTACATTACTCTTCATTTCAGCTCGGGATATCTGGAAGAAGCGTTACTTTGAGGAGAAGAAAAAGACGCCTTACACACATTTATCTTTCATTACTCTTCATTTCAGCTCGGGATATCTGGAAGAAACGTTACTTTGAGGAGAAGAAAAAGACGCCTCCTCTAGAAGAGCAGACGAATCGTCTGAAGCAAGAACTGGAATCTTTACATCGCAAACTGATGGCAGTGCTGGAGGGACCAAAGGAGAAAAACCTCAAGCTGGGGGACAGCCGGCCATCTCAGAAGGTGAAACTGTCATGAGAAATGCAATAGTAGTAAATAGATGTGGGTTTTTTTTTAGTCCTCTGCCATTCCACTTTTGCCATTAAAAAGCTGCTCTGTATGACAATAGTTTTTTTTTTTTTTTACAGTTTTGTTAATGACAAGCTGCAGATCAGTACTTTCATAATGCTCATCCAGATTTCTTCCTCTAAAACCACAGCCAGAAATGCTTTGTCGCTATATCTGAGTGCCACCATTTGACATAGAATTCTGCTGTGAGGATTCCCATCATAGAAGGCCCTAAACTTGGCCACGTCTCTGGCCTTTGGCAGCTCTATTTTGATGTTTATTCAAAACTTTGGTAGTTCATGTTTTAGAGTTGAATGCCTGTTCTGGCCTCATCCGCAGTGGTACGTAGACACATATACATTGAGGCTTTATCATATCTAGTTTATTTGTCAGTGTCTATCTATAAAGACATTAGAATAAAGTTGTTCACTTGACCTTTTTTTTTCTCTTCTCATGGTCAGTGAAGGTGTTGGGAGTGGAATTTCCCACTTAAGTTTCAGTTTCCTCTTCACACCTGTGGCCTTGGTTAGTTCATGTCGAAGGTGTCAGTATCGGCAAGTTCATGAGATGCCTCCAGAGGACTGGACATTGACGACTGCGCTGTGGATTGCCAGTGCCAGGGTTGCAACAGGATAAGCCAGTGTGTGGTTCTGAACAGAGAGCTGACATGAGCGGCGTGGGATAATGCCACAGGCTTGGCACAAAAGATAAGACAGTCAGAGAAAAAAGAAGAAGAAGAAAAGAAAAAGTAAAGGCTGGAGCTTCCAGGACCAAAGTCAGGGGGAGACTGCAAAAAGAAACTCTAGCCATCATCCCAGAAGTGCATTATGACCTCAATATTTTGAACACCAAGTCTTAAACTTGCTTGCCTTTTCTATCTTGAAACCATCTGTCTCTGGTGTAGAGAAGTCACTTGTCTATCCTTGATCTGACTTGATTCACTGACTCAACAATTCCAGTATTGTAAGAGTAAGAACTTAATTAAAAGAACTGTTCTGAAGATTTCCTTCTCAACCTTTATTGCCATGTCCTCCTCATGCTGTGAAGTATGCCTTTTCAGATCAATACGCACAGGACAAGACACTGTCATGATCAGTGTGGATGAGATTAATATTGATCTGACCAGGGAATAGAATTGGTATCTTGCTGTGGTGATAGGACAGGCCTCTATGGGTGTATGAGCATGTGCATGTGTGGTGTTAGTGTGTGTGTGTGTGTGTGTGTGTGTGTGCATACGTGTGTGTGAATGCATGTGTGTGTGTGCATGCGTGTGTGTGTGCTTGCATGCGTTTGTGTGTGTGTGTGTGTGCAGCTGACTATGCATGTGTGTGCAGAACAACTATGTGATCCAGTGCACCCGACTACAGCATGACATTGATGACCTGAAAAGAAGAATAGAAAATGCCAAGATGAAGCTGACAGCGGAAATGAAGGTGAGGCAGAGAGTAGTCTGGAGCAGCTTCTTAGGCAATGCATGATATGTGGGCATCACCACTTCCATCGTTTGCTTCTTAGGCAATGCATGATATGTGGGCATCACCACTTCCATCGTTTGCTTCTTAGGCAATGCATGATATGTGGGCATCACCACTTCCATCCTTTGCTTTTCTTCTAGAACTCTCACTTAAAGATTTGCAGCTAAATGCTTGTTTTGTTTTGCTTTGTTTTCTGATATCAGCATAAGCTTATGACCAGCGATGAGAAGTTGTAGAGACGAGTCATTCCATGTGTGCATGATCAGGTTTTCGGAATGTAAGGATTTTTAAATGTTTTGTTGGAAAGAAACCCAAAGAGAATTTGTAAAAATTAAAAAAATTAAAAAGAAGGAGAATGTTTGTAACCTTTTTGAATGTGCAAAATAATAGGATACACTCACACACAGGAAAACACCAATTAGCACTAAGTAGAAATTGAGACAACTGAATAAATCTGAAGATGTGGATGAAAGAAATTTTTGTGATAACTGATTTGTGCTGAATGCAGAGACGATAGTTTATATCTGCTTTTAATGATGACTGTTATTTAAGAAATGGGCATGCCACTGGCACTCTGATTGAGCAGTTACAGTGATGATGTTTAATTGTAGGTAACTAGACAGTTATAGTGATGATGTTTAATTGTAGGTAACTAGACAGTTATAGTGATGATGTTTAATTGTAGGTAACTAGACAGTTATAGTGATGATGTTTAATTGTAGGTAACTAGACAGTTATAGTGATGATGTTTAATTGTAGGTAACTAGACAGTTATAGTGATTATGATTAATTGTAGGTAACTAGACAGTTATAGTGATGATGATTAATTGTAGGTAACTAGACAGTTATAGGGATGATGATTAATTGTAGGTAACTAGACAGTTATAGTGATGATGATTAATTGTAGGTAACTAAACAGTTGTTGTTGTTGTTGTCGTACCCTGGCTAAAAGACTCCAGGGATCATCCGAACAGCCGAAGCATTTGAACACTATGGCACAAATGCATCAGGTGGGGATGAGAACATTACGTGTGTGACCGTTTTTGATTACCCCGCCACATGGGCAGCCACACTCCGACTTCGGGGGATTTGGGAGACTGATAATGTTATGCTAGGAGCTTACCACCACACTGCTCTGTTGAATCACTGTCTGCACTTACCACCCACACTGCTCTGTTAAATCACTGTCAACAGTTACCATCACACCATACCCTTAAAATCACCGACATCCTGACCACAACACTGTTCTGTCTGCAGTTACCTAAACAGTTATAGTGATGATGATTAATTGTAGGTAACTAGACAGTTATAGTGATGATGATTAATTGTAGGTAACTAGACAGTTATAGTGATGATGATTAATTGTAGGTAACTAAACAGTTATAGAGCACAAGAAACCTATCTTGAGGGTCTCTGAGACTTATGATTCAAGTCCCAAAAACCGCCTGGTGAGATACGAGAGAAATTTTTTCTATTTCCCAGATCCACAAATTGATGTACCTGCAGAGATATCATATAAGACCCAATGTGGTTTGGTGTGGTATGCGTGTGTGTGTTTGTGTTGTGTGTGTGTGTGTGTGTGTGTGTGTGTGTGTGTGTGTATAGTACATGAATACGTATGTCAAGGATCATGTAAGTTATGTCAGCAGTCAGTGACCTATAGAAGCACAATCATGGTGAGTGTGCGCTGCTCCCAGAAACTGTGTATGACAGCCTGATTGACTGGATAATGGTCTTACATATACAGAAAGTAATGAATGTGGGAGCTGCAATCATTAAACAGGAGAATCCAGTGAAGAAAAAGAATTCACTTTGCAGAGGCACTGTTACTGAACCAGGGAATAAAAAGAAAAGTATTCACTTTGCAGAATGCTGTGGTGCAGGTACTTTCATCCACAAAAAATAATATACTAATAGTTTAAAAATCTGTGAGTTATTGCTTGATGTATCAGTTTCAACAATGGTTTGCTTCATTGCCAAATCTCTGAAAAGTGATTTACTCCATTCTCTTCATATTTTTGAATAAGGTAAAATAAAGGAAAGAGAGGAGAGGGAAAATGACGCATGCACTATTACATACACATAAATAAAGCTATTTTTACACGTTGCTTGACTGTATGCTGATGTTGCATAGTATTTAACAACCACTAGTTCAGCTGCTTTTAGTTGAACCATGGACTAGTGTACATCATTGTAAGACTCAAATACTCTGTTCTGCTTGGGTATTGGCGATAGATTAAGTCCCATAGTGCTACTGTTGCACTGTACCATAGCAACATATGCATCAAGGACCACTTTCCAGTCTACAAATTGATTCATTAGATTTTTTTTGAGAATGCACTAGCTATTGACTGATTGACATTTATCATTTGGAAAAGTTTTTGTTGTTGTTTTAGTTAATCTTACTTTTGGCGAAGTAGATGTAGTTCAGTATGTAAGGACCAATCCGTTTATGGTGATGCCTCATTGATGAAACTTAAACTTATATGTTAACAAAGAAAAGGTTATTACTTTGTCTGATAGAAAAAGTAGCATATTGAGAAGACTGCAACTCCTCTCTCATCAGCCATTCTCAGTGAGAATTTTTCCCAGTAACTGGAGGCACTGACAGTCATTTGACACATAATGTGCCATTGGCTATGCAAAGACACCAGGACAATTTTCAGCGCAACTGATACAAAAATCAAAAGTAGGCTTAGAATGTTAACTTGGGTTTTCTTGTGCTTTCCGGTCCAAAATGATATTTCTCTTAATACATTTGAATCAGTCAACATCTTTGTTATTAGTAAGTATCAAGATGAAGTAGGTATTGATGGGGAGGGGGGCAGGGGTCACTTTATTTCATCATGCATATGCACCTCTCCGAGTTTGTAACACAAGGGCCTGATCGAGGTACATCTTTCATTTTTGTAATACAAAAGAATGGTCAAGGTACACCTTTCATGTGCTTCAGATGATACTAATATGAGAAGCAGGTGTGTATTGGGAGAGGGTAGGTGGGGAGCAGATGATACTAATATGAGAAACAGGTGTGTATTGGGAGAGGGAGGTGGGGAGCAGATGATACTAATATGAGAAGCAGGTGTGTATTGGGAGAGGGAGGTGGGGAGCAGATAATACTAATAGAAACAGGTGTGTATTGGGAGGGGGTAGGTGGGGAGCAGATGATACTAAAAGAAACAGGTGTGTATTGGGAGGGGGTGAGGTGGGGAGCAGATGATACTAATAGAAGCAGGTGTGTATTGGGAGAGGGTAGGTGGGGAGCAGATGATGCTAAAAGAAACAGGTGTGTATTGGGAGAGGGTAGGTGGGGAGCAGATGATACTAATAGAAACAGGTGTGTATTGGGAGAGGGAGGTGGGGGAGCAGATGATACTAATAGAAACAGGTGTGTATTGGGAGGGGGTGAGGTGGGGAGCAGATGATGCTAAAAGAAACAGGTGTGTATTGGGAGAGGGTAGGTGGGGAGCAGATGATACTAATAGAAACAGGTGTGTATTGGGAGGGGGTGAGGTGGGGAGCAGATGATACTAATAGAAACAGGTGTGTATTGGGAGAGGGTAGGTGGGGAGCAGATGATGCTAAAAGAAACAGGTGTGTATTGGGAGAGGGTGAGGTGGGGAGCAGATGATACTAATAGAAACAGGTGTGTATTGGGAGGGGGTGGAGGTGGGGAGCAGATGATACTAAAAGAAACAGGTGTGTATTGGGAGAGGGTAGGTGGGGAGCAGATGATACTAAAAGAAACAGGTGTGTATTGGGAGGGGGTGAGGTGGGGAGCAGATGATACTAATAGAAACAGGTGTGTATTGGGAGGGGGTGAGGTGGGGAGCAGATGATACTAATAGAAACAGGTGTGTATTGGGAGAGGGTAGGTGGGGAGCAGATGATACTAATAGAAACAGGTGTGTATTGGGAGAGGGTAGGTGGGGAGCAGATGATACTAATAGAAACAGGTGTGTATTGGGAGAGGGTAGGTGGGGAGCAGATGATACTAATAGAAACAGGTGTGTATTGGGAGAGGGTAGGTGGGGAGCAGATGATACTAATAGAAACAGGTGTGTATTGGGAGAGGGTAGGTGGGGAGCAGAGCAGTTATATTCAGCGTTCATATCAGTGTGATTGGCAGGTGCATTGTGTAGTTACCCCACCATGCATATTACGTTTATGCACAACACAGAAAATGAGTGCCCTGCACTTAAACAGTGTATTGGACAATCTGTGCTTCTTTCTGCTTTCACACCAGCTTGTTGCTTTTTAGAGTCTGCTTTTCTGTATGTACAGTATAACGGCTTCTTTACATTTTAACCACTCTCATGCTGGCCTTGCCTTACTGCATGAATACACACCGTAGTTGCTGCTCCAGTGATAGCAATACTAACCTCTTCATAAAAGAAAAGATAGATAGATTGGTTTAGTTTTGTAGAGCCACTTGCATTTTTAAAAATATTTCAGTGCATGAATGATAGTTTAAATTTCTGGTAATTTATTTTCTTCTTTCATCATGAAAGTAGTGCTCTCAAAAAATGGTATCATACTGCATTTGTGGTTATGACAGCATTCAGAAACTGAATATCAATACCGTTGTTGAATTCATTGGTATATTCAAGGTTAATAAATTGTGTATTACATCTTGTTTATTATTGAGTCTAAAAGTGGATTAGATTATACATTTTGCATCAAGATCTCTGGATAATACTGATTTTGAGCAAGTATAACCACATATCCTCTTTTTTTTTAATGTTGATAGCGGTATACATGTATGTAAGTGCACACACTTGTGAAATGTGTGAAAAGAGAGAGATAAGGAGCAGTGCACCTTTGCTCAAGTTGATGATTAATTTGTTGTTTGCATTAAAACAGACTTGATAGTGAAGGCCTGAGAGAGTCCTAGTAAGACAACAGTTTACATGTTGCAGTTCATGCATGTCATTGCCTGTTGATAAATGTATCATCTTTTGTGGCTTTTAGGCCTTGGTTTTATTGTCATTGATTTGCTTTCCACTATCAAATATTTGATTTGAAAGGTGTGTGGTAAAAGTCTGTATTGTTGATTGATAACATGAAATTTATCGTTTGACACTACTTACGCTGTACACACTTCCTTTTTTTTTCTTTTTTTTTTTTAGTCAGTCACGTTTAACAGTTCATGAACACTATTATTCTAAACTCTGATATTTTGCAGTTGCTTTTGCATTCTTTTCCTCAGGAGCTTTTGATGTGGTCCATCATTACTTATGTCTCCTTTTGTTTGTCACTCAGATTAATGTGTTAGTTAGTGTGCACCGACGCTCTCCACGAGATGGGCTTGCCAAGACCTCTAATGAACTCGAGCCAGAACCTAACACACTCCTCGCCTAGGTACTGAGTGGTCATTTAGTGGCTTGATCAGTTCATTGTTCAGTTAAATGTCTTTTTTTGTTTCGTTTTGTTTTGGCATAAACTTTACATTCCTGCCATTTAGAACAGTCAGGTTGGTTCCGTATAGGAAAGAACAATTAAGATATGTTCATCAGTGTTCTTCACAGTTTCTTTTGAATGCCCCCCCCCCCCCCCCCAAAAAAAAAAAAAAGAGAGAAAAAAGAAACAAGGGATCAGGAAAAGAAATACACACAGAATAGGTTGAAAAAATTATGAACTGCTACCAAAAATAAGTCTTCTTCTTCTTCCTAAAATACTGGTTCACTCAAAAACGAGTAGGTCACCAGCGCCATGTTAAAAAGTAAAATAAAATAACATAAAAAGTATCCTAAAATAAAGTTCTTTACTATAGACACAGAGCTTATCACTCAGAATGTTCGATTATTCCCTTTAATTACTATAGACACAGAGCTTATCTTTCAAAATGTTTGATTATTCCCTTTCAATTGATCAGATTTTTAACTAGTGTGTGTCTTTTTTTCATTTTGAATGTTTGCAGCAAAAGAAGAAACAATATTTTGGTATGAAATTGTATAAACTTAGACGATAAAAAAAAACATCACTAAATTGATATAAGAAGCCTCTGAGTCTGGTGTTGTCTGGTGTTGTCACACCTGTCAGATACACCAGCATGTAAAACTGTATCTGAATGTTCTAAGTCCATTTTTCCATGTGATGTTGAAAAGAATTTTGCTTAAATAGCACAGTTGTCCACTTGTTGACTTGTATTTTCACTTTCAAGCTAAACCAGATTGAAACACTTAATGCTGACACCTGAATATAATGACCAACATTCCAGGAAGTAAGAAAACATAACACACCTGTCAAAAACTGAAGGTAAAATATTGTTAGGTCCATGTGAGAAGGAATCCAGTTACTTCAATTCCGGATGGGCATGTCTAAATGGCAGGCAAGAAAGATTTTGGAAACAGGCAATATGAAAAAGGCATGCGATAGACATAGTAAATGTGATTAGTTTCATATACTTAAAAAAAAAAAAGTATACTGAAAAAAAAGGTTTCATAGATCAGTGTCTACATTTTATGTTAAGAAAGTTCATTAGCCAGTATGACTAACATATGTAATATTTTCATGTTTCAGTGATTGTGTGTATGTTGCTTTGGTGTACTAATATCCATTTCTCTGTATCCTAACGCACAATTTCTTTATGTTGCTTGCACTAATAGCTTTACTGATGGCTGTTGCCAGGAAAGGAATTAACGGAAATTTTGTCAGCAGCAGTTGGAAACACAAAATTTGAATCTTTATTCACCTGAAAGAAAGATTTTAACCTCAGAAGTACCTTCTTCACTGAGTGCAGCTGTGTTATTCAAGAACAACACTGTGCTGGAAGAGGTTTTGTTTTTTCCAACTGATAGTATTTAATGGTGAAGAAGTTCAGTCATGTCTAAATTGTTGTCAGACAATGGAATTGTGACGCACATAGTATTTAATGGTGAAGAAGTTCAGTCATGTCTGAATTGTTGTCAGACAATGGAATTGTGACGCACATAGTATTTAATGGGGAAGAAGTTCAGTCATCATGTCTGAATTGTTGTCAGACAATGGAATTGTGATGCACACAGTATTTAATGGTGAAGAAGTTCAGTCATCATGTCTGAATTGTTGTCAGACAATGGAATTGTGATGCACACAGTATTTAATGGTGAAGAAGTTCAGTCATCATGTCTGAATTGTTGTCAGACAATGGAATTGTGATGCACACAGTATTTAATGGTGAAGAAGTTCAGTCATCATGTCTGAATTGTTGTCAGACAATGGAATTGTGATGCAGTTAATGTATGATGTAATAAATGTGTCATCTTTTATCGCAGAAAATTCCATGACTTTTACTGCATTATAATCATCATATTTCATGCCACACTGCACACTCTTTATTGTCTATTCAAATGTACAAAGAATGTTGCATGCATGAATATTAGTGTAAGGTTCAAGTGCCCTCAACCAGCCTATTTTGAGCAACCTGTTTGATGGAAGACAATAATCCAAAATTGAAAGTTAGTTTCTTTTTTTTATCCCATGCTTTTGCATGACAAATAAAGTGAAAAAATGAAGAAAATACAGCTTCTGTGAAAGCTTTTTTCTTTCATGAAAATCCTGAGCCAAAGATCTGTTCCAGAGTTTAAGGGTTGTTCAAAAAAGGCTAAATGTTACATTGTGTATTTTTCTTCTGGAATGCCTCTTCATACCTCAAGCTCCGGAGCTCTGTCTCGCTAACTTAGAAATCTCCTCACAAATCCATTGAAGACTAACTCTCCTTTCCATTTCTAACAGCATTAATCTTCCTTGACTTGCCTTCCCCACCCCTCCCCCCTCCCTGGCCTCCTCCACGTCTTGTAGACAGTTTTCATACATGTGTTAACACTGTAGGTCTTCGCATGATATTTGTTCATGAAGACAGCTCAAGACATTGGATATGAAACCTGACGAGCAGTCTGTGAACTCTCACAGTGTATTCACATGTCCGTTTCCTTGATGAGTATAACGCTGTCCTTTCTCATTTGCTCCTTTCTAGCTGTTAACCATTGTATTGCTATGCCTTTTTATTCATGCAGCGATAGCATCTTCAACAATTTAGTCTGTTCCAGTCATCTTAACCATTTCTTTGGTTAATCCTCCTTTGCCTTCAGTACTAGTTAATGAATTTTTGTTTAACCTTTACCCCCAATAATCTTCCTTCTTACTGATAATTTAGTGTTATGGTTGTTAACAAATGTAATACGGAAATACCATCTCTCTCCATGTTCTGTCTGCAAGAGGTATAGCATGCTTTTTTCTGGCGCTTTTCTGTTGCATGTCAAAGGTTTCCTGGACATGGATGACATCTTCTTTATCTCCATTAATCAGCTCTTTCTTTGCATGAATTGTATTGATGTTACTGATTGAATTAAATTTGGTATGAAACAAACCAAAGCTAAACGACAGAAATTTGTAGAAGCAGGGGTGGAGGAGGGGGGGAGGGGGCGCGACCTGTACTGTACCATGATGTGTTCTACTTTCTGTTCATACCGCGCTGGTCAGGCACAACACTTCGCTCTTGTGGTCTTTTTTGGGATATTTGTTATGGATGGTTTTCCACTGATGCATAGCCTCAAGGTCACCTGACAGGTAGCTCACACAGGCCACTGGCATTCAGAAATGCGTGCGAAAGAATCCTTACTGAAAGTGTGCATTTGAATAAAACACATCTCTCAACACAGACCAGTAGGGTTATCTATTAATGCCCTTTCATTGCAATTTTTAAATGTGCATGTTTACTGGAAATGGCAGTTTTACAAGTATACTTACCTGTCCTAACAAATGCGTATTTTACAGTATACTTACCTGTCCTAACAAATGCGTAATCCCTTCTTGATGGGAATATTGCCATATCATCAAGATTTAAAAAAGAGAAATTGGGAGAGCAAGGAGCCAACCTCACAACCATATCCACCTAGGCAGCAAGATGATCGCCCATAGTGAGTTTACTTCATTGCGTCGTATTCAAACAAGCTAATGACAACAAAAAAATTCAAACAGTTTTTTTTCACGCCTTTTAATGACAAAGTGGGAAGGTGGGAGGGTGTCCTAGTGTTTGGACAGGTAAGCATATCATAGAACTGATTTTAGTGGTAAAATTCCCGTTTCTCATACTTACCTTTCCAAACAAATGCCACAGTATTGAAAAGGTTGATGGAAAGCACGCTCAACTGAATAGCACGACATTGATCCCACATGAGAATGTCTCTGTACAGACTTCCACAAGCCGTGGAACTCTGCATCAGAAGTCCACTGAGGGTCCATGCATAGTCTTGAGGTGAATGAAGAGTCCCTGCTCTCCCTCAAGGTAACTGCACAAAGTGACAAGCAATAACCATGTCTTAGTCTTGAGGTGAATGGGGAGTCCTTGCTCTCCCTCAAGGTAATGACACAAAGTGACAAGCAATAACCATGTGTCAAAGAGGAAAGAATGTCTGAAGCCCCAGATCAGGAAAAAGAGCAGACCCTCTTCCAAGACATACTGGGAGAATGAGCAGGTACTGCCAGAGCAGACCCTCTTCCAAGACATACTGGGAGAATGAGCAGGTACTGCCAGAGCAGACCCTCTTCCAAGACATACTGGGAGAATGAGCAGGTACTGCCAGAGCAGACCCTCTTCCAAGACATACTGGGAGAATGAGCAGGTACTGCCAGAGCAGACCCTCTTCCAAGACATACTGGGAGAATGAGCAGGTACTGCCAGAGCAGACCCTCTTCCAAGACATACTGGGAGAATGAGCAGGTACTGCCAGAGCAGACCCTCTTCCAAGACATACTGGGAGAAATGAGCAGGTACTGCCAGAGCAGACCCTCTTCCAAGACATACTGGGAGAATGAGCAGGTACTGCCAGAGCAGACCCTCTTCCAAGACATACTGGGAGAATGAGCAGGTACTGCCAGAGCAGACCCTCTTCCAAGACATACTGGGAGAATGAGCAGGTACTGCCAGAGCAGACCCTCTTCCAAGACATACTGGGAGAATGAGCAGGTACTGCCAGAGCAGACCCTCTTCCAAGACATACTGGGAGAATGAGCAGGTACTGCCAGAGCAGACCCTCTTCCAAGACATACTGGGAGAATGAGCAGGTACTGCCAGAGCAGACCCTCTTCCAAGACATACTGGGAGAATGAGCAGGTACTGCCAGAGCAGACCCTCTTCCAAGACATACTGGGAGAATGAGCAGGTACTGCCAGAGCAGACCCTCTTCCAAGACATACTGGGAGAATGAGCAGGTACTGCCAGAGCAGACCCTCTTCCAAGACATACTGGGAGAATGAGCAGGTACTGCCAGAGCAGACCCTCTTCCAAGACATACTGGGAGAATGAGCAGGTACTGCCAGAGCAGACCCTCTTCCAAGACATACTGGGAGAATGAGCAGGTACTGCCAGAGCAGACCCTCTACCAAGACATACTGGGAGAATGAGCAGGTACTGCCAGAGCAGACCCTCTTCCAAGACATACTGGGAGAATGAGCAGGTACTGCCAGAGCAGACCCTCTTCCAAGACATACTGGGAGAATGAGCAGGTACTGCCAGAGCAGACCCTCTTCCAAGACATACTGGGAGAATGAGCAGGTAGTGCCACTTCAAAGACCCTTTCATACACATTCCATGTAAATGCCAGTGGCAGATTGAACCAAGTGCAAAATAATAAAGAGCATAACATACAAACGGTGGGTAGTACTAGAGCTGTGTGAACAAAATAATCACAACAGAGAGGGTCAATGTGAAATCAGCTGCCTGGGCAAGTAGTATGTTCCCGAGGCAGTCAACTGTCTCCATATCTTCAATCATGTCACAGAGGTAGAACCTACCAAAGGTTGTCTGTGACTTTTAAACCTGCTTATGAACTGTGTCAGTGACTGCAATGCTCCGCCAGAGAGTGTAACTGGAAAAAGAGAGCCTGAAATTCATGTGTCTTCATGTCCGCTCTGGTGGGAAGTGGTTTCTGGTCATAGATGTCAGCCTGGCGAATGACCTGCATAAGCCAGTTGCTTATTGTCTGTGGTTTTGTCACAGCATTTCCCTAGCCACACTATAACAGAGCTTACTCTAGAGCGCGGGATTTGTACAGGGAAAGTTCTGTTGACAGTGGGAAAGACTACAACCTTGGATTCTCTCTTGAGGGCACATAAGACTGTATGGCGAAAGCTTGGCTGTGTCTGGAGTGGCACCGTCTTCATCTGTCCGTGGGCAGGGGTGGTTGGGTCTGTGGGGTGTGCTCGGCAGCTGGAGGGTGGTGTTTTTCGCCGGTGGGCTCTGCAGTCATGAAATACGGGCTGGTACACCCATGGGGATGCTACTTTAAGGCTGTTATGAGCTGCATCATGTAGTCTAATTTACCTCTGTTCAGGAGCAGTTATGTCCCTTGATATCTTAATGGAGTGTCCTGCGCATGCCTGTACCCATCGTCAACACAGCGCAGGCCTCCAAGGGTGGTACAGGACTGCTCTAAAGGCAGGTGAAGACGGTGCTTCTCTGGGTCCTCCCCAGCACCTTCGGGTGTTTCTTCTTCTGTGGTTTTGTCACAGCATTTCCCTAGCCACACTATAACAGAGCTTACTCTAGAGCGCGGGATTGGTACAATCCCCCGAAAATCTGTTCCTTCCCGCAATTATGGAGTCTTAACGTGGGCACACTCCCGCACAGTTGCAGGACTGCCCGCCCTGTTCACTGATCGTTGCGGGCGCTCGTTTGTCGTCTGCTTGAAAAACTGAAACTAGAACTGAGCAGGAGCGAACGATTTCTTGATATTTCATTGGCTGTTAGTGCAAATCAACCAGTCGGTGGCGTTCATCTCCTCCTTCTCGATCACCGACGAGAAGTTGCGAGAGTTTAAGACGCCATATTGGATATTTTCCAAAATGAAGCGTGCACCCACCCTATTTGACTTCGACTTTCGTGGAAGAAAAGTGAAAAAAAAGATGCTGTGCCATGCGAGGGTGGAGAAGATCATGAAGAAACCGTGACTACATCCAAAAGCTCGGAGAAGCAGCCCGAAAAGAGTGCCAGTGCAAGGGAACACCGGTTTCAAGACGATTGGCTGAAGAAGTGGCCCCAGGGAGGGGGGGGGGGGGGCCTTTTTTTTATATGAGGGGGGACTGCCCCCCTTTTTGAAAAATCCTAGATTAAGCTCTGTATAAAAAAGGAGCTCTGGGGCCTGACTTTCTCCTCTGAAAGTACATTTTCAGAGCTCCGACAGTACACTTAACCTGCTCCGCCTTCAGTCGTCTTGGACTGGAATTGGACAGTGAAGGGGCCAACAGAGGCAAAGTTATTGCCAAGGACCGCTCTTGCAGCCAGCGGTCTGTTGGCCAGGAAAGGAGGGCACAGGGAGAGGCTGACTGAGCTTTCATCATGCAGCTTCAGGGACTGGGGTTTCAGAAGTAGGCAGGAACCTTGCTCACTTGACAGGCCAAAGCCAAGGTAAGTAAAGGAGATGTTTTGAGAGTGAGATTCTTGCCAGAGCATTTGGCATGCGACTCAAAATCACCACAGGCCGGCAGGACCAGTGGCAGACTCCACCTGGGACGTCTACTGGTTCCAACAGTTCCAAACAAGCAGTGTACAACTAGGTGTGGAAGAAATGGATCATAGCTGACATCAAGGTCTCTCCTCATGAAGTATGAAGGTTTTAGCAATGGCTGACCTGAATACACGTATTGTCCTTCACTGCTCATGGAGGTCCTCCAGAAAGTGAGCAACATCTTCATTTTCAGCATCACTAGAGAAATCCCAGACTGACTGCACTATTTGGCAACTATTTGTTGTCATACAATTGCAAAGTGTTCTCTCTTTGACCAGCCATGACTTTTTCCATGCAAGAAGGATGGGAATGTCTCTTGTAGAGAAGTATCACCTGATAATGTAGCTGGTATGGAGAGGGACACCAGGTCCAAGTGCTACTTCATTGACCTGAACTGAGACAATGGGTCCAGTCTCACAGAGAGGGGAATGGTATCTTTTACCAGCAGATTGATTAGGACACTGATCCAGCTTTTCATCCATGTTAGGGGCAAATGAGGATGAATTGGGTCTTCTCTCTGGATGCTTTGTTTAGGACTTCTGGAAATAGGGAAGAGGGAGAAAACATAGCTGAATATCCCTTCCTATGAGATCGATAGCACATCTGCTGTGAAAGTGGTTGGGGAAAGGAGATAAAGAGACTGGAGTCTGATGTTCCACCTTGTGGCAATCAGATCGATGTAAGGGGTTCCCAGAACTTGGCTTGCAGTCCTCCACACAAATTTGTTCAACACCCATTTCGGAGGGGAGCACCTGGCCCTCCCAGGAGAGAATCCCTAAGATGTTCTGCTTGCCAGGGACATGTCTTACAAGCGGAGAGATCTTCATAGTCTGATAGAACAGATGGTTCTCTTGCACAAACTGGCAGACCATTTTGAAGGTTGTTCCAAATATCGAACTCATGAAGAGAACACCAGGTTGTGCTGGTCCAGTTCTCACACAAGTCACTAGGAAAAAAACTGGGAACATTGTGTACAGGAGATGCAGGTCTTGTACGTATTGGCTCAGATGCATGACTTGTGGCAAGACAGACAAGATGGGCGAGACTGTAATTGTAGCACATGGTTTGGAGGTCAACAAGATGAACACCAAAGCATACTACAACGGTGCTAAATGTTGGGAGGCGGTAACAGAATGTAATATGCAAGAATGTTGTCTTCCAAAATTCTCCCATGAGAAACAAGAGAGAACTAAGCTTCTCTGTCCAGAACAATAGGAAGTTTGAACGGACGTTGGAGAGAATCCATGAGTACTGAAAACAAGTTGTCCAAATACTGGAGAGCAGTGACGGGCATTTCTCCCAACAAGGGGAAAATTGAGGTAGTTGAAAATATGATACAAAGATGTGAACTCGTTAGGGGTGATCACTCTTACTGCCTAATTTTGTATAGAGGTGAGGTTAGCTCCATACTCGCTTTTTTTTCCTCTTTTTGGGGGATGGGGGTAGTCCTGTTGATATGGCGATGTTCGATGCCAAGTAGGGATAAAGCATTTGTTTTGACAGGTAGGTATGAGAAAAAGTCTTGCGTGACTGGCCCTTCTGAAGATTTCTCTGGTGCATCTGAATTTAGACTTCTGAATATGGCAACTGATATACTGCTAATAGTGGTTTTAGAAGTTACTAACCACACGCATCTTCAAAAACAAAACAAAATCGAGATCAAAATTAAAAGAAAATTAGCAACTTACAATGCTTAATCAGGAAGCGTTTGGTACATTTTGTCATATTTGGTACATTTTGTCATATTTGGTACATTTTGAGTTTTACTTCATGTTTGGTAGAGAAGCAGCTCTCCAGCTCTAGCTTTGAGAGGATTTTTTTTTTTTAATTGATGGTCTGTTGTCTTCAGTGTTTCTGTGGCAACCTCTCAATATATGGATTTTAGGTTTTTAAATTTGTTCCTTTTTCTCAGAGCCATTGGCATGCATCGGTCTACAGAATACTATTGATGCTGGGGAAACTGATAATAAAAAGTAGGACAAGGAATCAGAAGACTGTGGAGAACTTTTACTTTCTCAATCTGAATACGTTAGGATTACAATAAGAACATAGCATTTTTTTTTTTTGGGGGGGGTTCAATGCGTTTCTTTTTTTACATTTGGTTTTCAAAAGAAGGCCACCTGAGTTAAAATTCCTATATCCAGAACAGGAAGGAAAGTACACCCCTCTCCTCCTTCAACCAAAGTATAGCTTTTCCTGTTCTTCAAACTGTTGACTCCGTTCTATATCAGTCACTCAAATCCTGAACCAGCCAATTTTTCACTCTTCCTTATTACCCTCTGACAACACATAAACACCCTTTCCTTGACCTTCCACCCAAACCCCCATCTCCTTACAGTTGCGCCCCAGGCTGAGACAGAGCTCGAGCAGTGAGGGCCGAGGCTGTCCAGAAGAAAATCAACATGAGGGGCAGGCCTTCCAAGTCTATTGACTGCTGCTACCCTGCTTGCAGCTGCGTAACCAAGCGGAGCTGGAACTGCGGTCGCTGCGAGCAGAGCTCATCCAGAAGAAGATCAATCTGTCGTTGGTTTCGCAGTCAGCAGTTTGCAGTCCTGTCCCCAGGCATGGGAGAGTCCACTCCCGTTCCTGACATTCCCCCAGGCAAGAGGGATGACCACTCTGTCACTGCCTGAGGCACCATGCTGCTGAAGATGCTTGTGCTGCTGATCTAATGGCAGTGTTCAGGCACTGCTGGATTATGTCAGTGGTTTTGTTTTTTTTGTCTTTTTCTCTTTGTTTCTCTTTCTTTTTTTTTCGGGGGGGGGGGGGGGGGGGGGGGGGGGGGGGGGGGGGGGGGGGGGTGTCTTTTTTTTTATATATATATATTTTTTTTGGGGGGGGGGGGGATGTTGCTTTTTCTTTGACATAATAACAGTTGTTTTTGTCATTTTGATGGGAATATTATCTTTGGACACAGAGGAAAGCATGAAAAGACCAAAGTTCACTTCAAAAACCTGGCAAAACACTGACAGAGGTTCCATGGAACAGAACACTTTAACAAATGACTGAACTGTGATCAACATGGGGCTGAATTCGGGGAGGAAAATGTTGTCACAATGGAACAATGGGGAACAGGGTGGGGGAAGGGAGGGAGGGGGGCTGAATTCGGGGAGGAAAATGTCACAATGGAACAATGGGGAACAGGGTGGGGGAAGGGAGGACTGGGGGCTGGGGTGTATCTTGTACGGCAGGAGCACATAACAGGTAAGCTGTTTCCTGGTGTACCATGTCCGATATGTTGACTCAGAATGTATATTCCTATGTTCTTATCTTTTTACACAGAATGGCGTGTATAACTTTTAGATCCATGTCACACTTGTATGAGATGCCTTAAAGTCATTTATCATCATGACAAGTGCTCTTCTATGCCATTTGTATGTGCCATGTGTATGTCATATATGATGTGTTTGAATCTTCATGGAAGGCTTTTGAAAAACTGGCACAAACATAACATGTTGCACACCAGAATGCTTTTGACAAAAACAAGAAGATCATGATGTTTATAATTGTTGAATCTTTTATTAAAGATTGAGCAATACAAACCACATTATGTCATGAAATGAAAAGCCATTTATCTTCCACTCTGGTCCTGACAAGCTGTCCTTCACAGTGGACTTGGTTTAACTGAAATATGGTCCTGACAAGCTGTCCTTCACAGTGGACTTGGTTTAACTGAAATATGGTCCTGACAAGCTGTCCTTCACAGTGGACTTGGTTTAACTGAATGGTCCTGACAAGCTGTCCTTCACAGTGGACTTGGTTTAACTGAAATATGGTCCTGACAAGCTGTCCTTCACAGTGGACTTGGTTTAACTGAATGGTCCTGACAAGCTGTCCTTCACAGTGGACTTGGTTTAACTGAAATATGATTCAAACAGCCGGCAAGATGATACATAGAAAACACTCAGCTTTAAAACAAAGATACACTGAACTGTGCTCTCCTCAGGGAGACTCTGCCTTGCCACCAACTGGGTGGACAATAGCTGCACGCTTGTTGTAGAGTTTGTCAAACCTGTGCTACAGTCAGGATCAGCATCCACATGCTTCAGAATTACCGTCCAGAGGGAAGGGGGCCTAACTCCCATTGACACCTCCAGACGCAGGCTTCATGTAAGCCACTGGCGGACTTAGAATCCGACAACTCGTGAAGACATAATGGCTACGCCATTAGTGCCACTGTCCGTTTGCTATTACATCTGCCCTGGGTTCTAAATGAATACCGCTCCAAAACAGCATGGTGAATGGGCAGTGAGAACTGTACTTTCTACTTAGGCGCAAGCAGGATTCGGACTGGCAACTGCAAAGTTAGTGCGCCATCAATGAGCCAACCAGACACTCATGAAAGTGCATTGTGATGTAATACAGACACTCATGAAAGTGCATTGTGATGTAATCTATAGAATTTGCATCTTTTTACAGGTATACCAAGAATAAATCCATGAAGGTAAAAGCTACAATATATATTGCGCAGAATTTACGTCTTTTTACAAGAACATTGCACAAAAGAGTGACTGACATCAAAACTAACAAAACTCCAAAATAAGATAACTGAAGCCACCGTTTCTCTTCCTCAAACCACTTTCAGTGACAGTTTGTGACAACTCTTGTGGTGGAAGGTTACATTCATCAGGTTTTCAGTTGCTCAGTATACCAAGTTTTTTTGTTTTTGTTTTTTGTTTGTTTGTTCGTTAAATCAGATTGCTATCTTCCAAACACATAGCCAGCTACTCTTAATTTCAGCATTTACTGATTTTGAAATGGTGGAAAACACATCCTGTATTATTCACCATAACTTTCAAGGAATGCAGATTGGGTGTCTTCACCCTATGTGAGACTTGCAGCTCACATGAAGCCTGTGCAGAAGGAATGCCTGGTTGGGAGGTGGGGAAGCACACATGAAGCCAGTACAAAAAGAAAAAAATCTTCACTTGTCATGTACAACAACATTCTCCATCGAACATGCTGGTATTGTCTGTGCTAATCAGGAACACAAAAAAGCAGAGTATCTGTATCACAATAAGTTCAAAAGAAAAAGGTTTTGCTTAAGCGTTAAATGAAAAATATGAATTCGGAAGAAAAACATGATGGAAATAAGGCACTCAAAGAAGGTACAGTCACCTTAGATCTGTTTTTCACAAAACTGGTTAAAAAAATCCGAATTAAGTACAGTTTCACTTCACCAACAAGTCAAAGTCACACCCACACACGTACAGAATATTACACTTCACCAAAGAACCAAAGTCGCACACACACACACACACACACCGTGCGCCAGCAAAAGCATACTGATTTAAAGCAGATTAAAATACTTGACAGTAACTTTGCTTTGGAGATATCATCGATCAAATGCAATGCATTTACACCCCTCCTCCCACTCGCTTTAATTAGTCTTGATATTTAGAGAGTAAACAATAACAGCAAAGTTTCCTCGGTGATTGAGATCACGTAATACATTCAAACACACATGAAGAAGATATATGGGATATAAAGATGAAATATCTGAATATGTACTAAAGTCATTTCACAAGAAAGATTTTTCTTTCAAACTTTATCAGCTGTGCAATGTTATTCTTTATACACCTTCTGGAACCACATTTCTCTTCATACAGTTCAGATCTGCCCCAGTAATAAACACTGTTCTTCTTCTTGGTCTTTTGATGCCCAGCGCCCTGGTTGCTTGTGACATCCAAAATGTCTGTCCCGTGTTTAAGGGAGGGTAATGGATTGTGGGTGACAGAGGGAACTACTGGCACTTTGACAGACTTGAAACAGATGAACCTTTAAAAAAGATGACCCTGTACAATGCCAGAGTGTGGCTTCTTCTAGTAGATCGTTTCCTTCACGCTAAGTGCCCAACTTCCTGGACTCTCTCTCCGTCCAGGCCTCTGACCCCTGGGCCTGTTCTTAATGCCAGCTTCTTATCACACTGTCGGAATAATCGGTACAACTGATGTGCATGGACATGCATGTAAAACATGTCATATTTTCCATTAACCACCCGCATTGTGCATTTAAACCATTTACATTCTCAGAAAGATCATATTTCACTGTTCTGGAATGTTTGGCTGGATTCACGTGATCACTTTGATTTTCATCGTATTTCATAACTATATACATGTATTTATTGTTTCATATTAATTTTTTTTCATAATTATTTACATGTAGTTATTGTTTATTTCACTTCGATTTGATTCATGAGATCACTTTTATTTCCACCTTATTTCATAACTATATACATATATTGTTTATTCCAGCAAATTTAAATAACTTTTTTAATAATTCATGTTTCTTAATCCAAAGATTCTTTGTTCTTAAACACTCACTTATCCTTGATTGATCTTTTCTTTTCTTTTTTTTTTCTTGTTCAGGTCAGTATACTATGTATGTGATACTGAAAGCCAGTCTGTGATATGAAAGATGATGCAAGCATATTCAAACTCTCAGATTGAAATGTTTACAGGATAATAGTTGTATTGTTTTGTTGCAACTGTGCAAAATGCACAACAAAAATCTGTATGCATTTTAAACCTGTGTACACAGATGTTTTCTTTATTTTTGGTTACTTTTGCCATCTGTGTCCAATGTGATATGTATTTCATGTTGATTTATGATATGTGGACATCCACGACACTGGAAAATGGCTTTGGGACACAGAGAACAGTCCATCAACAAAGCCTTGCTTCTTGTAGATATAACTTTTTCATGAAAATCTATCTTCAGTGGAAACGAACACAACAGTCCATCAACAAAGCACTGTTTCTTTGTAGATTAACTTTTTTTTTCATGAAAATCCATCTTCAGTGGAAACAAACACAACAGTGGTTAATCTCAAAACACAACATGCCAGTTTTAAATCTGCAATCAGTCTGGTCAAATCTGATCAAACTGTTCAAATATTCTTTCAAATTTGTAAAGATTATGAACGATAATGATTTAAGGAATTATAAACTTACCATATATAAAATAGTCAAGCCCACATCTCTCTCATGCATCAAATGAAACAAACCCAAAATGTTATGCGAGTAAGGTGATGGATCACTGGATTTGGTGACCAATAAATCTTTTTCATATTACCCAGTATCCTGGACATTCATATGTTCAGTTTTGGAAAACACCTAGTCTACACATCAACTTTAAGTTAGAGACATTGTTACCAGATCAAAGAGGATTTGGCTAAACAGTTATAATGGAGAGCCATTCCTCTTCCCCCTCTGCTATCTAACGAAATCATTGAGGTCTCTCGATCCAAACCATCTGGTGGTGTCACCTGGTGGCCACATCACTGACCCTGTTTGTCATGCGTTACATGGCATGGCACGTTTAAAGATGGCAAAGATGGGCAAATCCATTAATAGGAATTTTCTCTATCAAAATAAAAAAAGAAACGAAAAAGAAAGAAAGAAAGAACAAAATGCCACTATGATCGTTGTTACCAGTTATATATAACTGATGTCATTTTTGTTGTCCAAGTGCAACAATTTGCTGTCATGCAGGAATCCAGAATAAATAACACTGCAGTGGACAGCATGCACACAAAGGGTTCCCTAAATAAGAGCATCTTTCAGAAATGACACACTGATAGATTTCAGAAATTATCATGGAACTATCCCATCTTAAAAAGAAAAATCATGTTACATGCATGCACATGCACACACACTACTGCAAAGTTTTGAAAATGGACCTATCCCATCATCTATTGAGGAAAAAAAATTGTTAGTAATGTTCTTTGCTTTTTATCAAATTACTTGTGAATTTCATACCTTTGAATTCCACTTGCTTGTGTGAATGTGTTCGTCAGTGCACATATGCAAACATATGTAAATTTGTGAACCTGCGTAAGATGAAAATTTGATGAATTATCACAGTGTCTGTATGTGTAATTTTATATACTGAAATGCAAAATTTATGCTGTACAATTTTATTTTCATAATAATGAACCGCAGTGAACAAATACACACATAAATCACAGTGTACAAATACAAACATCCTATCAATAAACTGTTTGACAGTGACCATTCTTGTTTCAGTATGGGTGGTGTATTCTTTGCAACTCGGGCCATAACACTGCAGTATGCAAAAATGAAATAATAATAATAATAACAAATAAAAACAAAAAAAAAAGTTCATGTGAAACTGTTGTATTGTGTTGCTATTGTGTTACTAGCTTTGCAAAGTGGAACCAACACCTCAAAGGCCATGACCCTATCCGGCCTATTGTTCTAGTGTTGGCTGTGCACTACAACCCTTTGTTCAGCTTCATACGCCCAGTGTAGAAAGCCCCCACCAGCTTCCTGTCCTGACTGATGACACAGAGACAGCACCAGCTTCCTGTCCTGATTGATGACACAGAGACAGCACCAGCTTCCTGTCCTGATTGATGACACAGAGACAGCACCAGCTTCCTGTCCTGATTGATGACACAGAGACAGCACCAGCTTCCTGTCCTGACTGATGACACAGAGACAGCACCAGGTTCCTGTCCTGATTGATGACACAGAGACAGCACCAGCTTCCTGTCCTGACTGATGACACAGAGACAGCACCAGCTTCCTGTCCTGATTGATGACACAGAGACAGCACCAGCTTCCTGTCCTGACTGATGACACAGAGACAGCACCAGGTTCCTTTCCTTACTGATGACACAGAGACAGCACCAGGTTCCTGTCCTGATTGATGACACAGAGACAGCACCAGGTTCCTGTCCTGATTGATGACACAGAGACAGCACCAGCTTCCTGTCCTTACTGATGACACAGAGACAGCACCAGGTTCCTGTCCTGATTGATGACACAGAGACAGCACCAGGTTCCTGTCCTGATTGATGACACAGAGACAGCACCAGGTTCCTTTCCTTACTGATGACACAGAGACAGCACCAGGTTCCTGTCCTGATTGATGACACAGAGACAGCACCAGCTTCCTGTCCTTACTGATGACACAGAGACAGCACCAGGTTCCTGTCCTGATTGATGACACAGAGACAGGTGGCATGCAGTGGGTCAGACCAGGGAGCATGACGCCATCAACAGACAACCAAAGTGTAAGGTGACAATTTCTGTGGGTCAGACCAGGGAGCATGATACCATCAACAGACAACCAAAGTGTAAGGTGACAATTTCTGTGGGTCAGACCAGGGAGCATGATACCATCAACAGACAACCAAAGTGTAAGGTGACAATTTCTGTGGGTCAGACCAGGGAGCATGACGCCATCAACAGACAACTAAAGTGTGAGGTGACAATTTCAGCTCCAGCTCTGCCCAGTGTTCTGGTAAATCTCGTCGATGTCCTTCACTCAACCACACCTCTTTTCATTTTGACACTTTCACATTTGTTGCGTTTAGTTTTTTAACCCAGCTCACCACAAAGGGCCATATCAGGGCTGAAGCCCTGTTGAAGTGAACTCTAAACAACAAATTTTACAACACACACACACACATACACACACACACACACACACACACACACACCACACACACACCATGAAGAGAGATTTTCTTAAAAACCATCGAAAAAAAAAAAAAAAAAAAAAAAAAAAAAAAATTCTTCCATAAAATGTAAGATCGAATGAAAAATGCATCTCGTTTAAAAACTCAAAAATCATGTACGGTAAGGACATCTCTGAACAAGGATTTCATGCCGTCTGCTGAGAAGTTTTTATGAGTGATATCATGTGGGTTCCAACACTCAAGCAGTTAATGGTGGGAATCTCGGACACTAGCACTTGTGGATGAATTAGATGCTAACATTGGCTCCGTATCTTAAAATGAAAACTGCTACAGGCTTAACTGGCATGAAAATAATCTGCTTTGACAGTCTCTTTATTTCTGCATTAATGACCACAAAGCATTAATGAATGGTTGTTCATGTCCACTGGAACATTTTCTATGAAATGGCTGGGAAGTGGAAAGCCCAAATTTGATTTAAGTCGAACTAAATTTCAGTTTATCTTTCTTCTTTTTTTTTCCTCTATAGGTGCATACAAAGAAGCCCATGAATCTGGATAAGTACAAAATCTTCCTGAATTGTCACAAAGTCTTGCATTATTCAAATAAATATCAGTGTTTACTGGTAAGGTGATGAAAATATGTCTAAGTAGCTACATAGTTCATCTTGGAGCCATCATCCTACAGCAACACCTCATGGGTACATTATCACAAGTGAATTATCACTACATTGAATGCTAAATATCTTCTATTACATACAAGCACTTACACTAACTGCATTCACAGACTTTTGGTTTTATCAAATACAAAGACATACGATAACTGGCAGACACAATAATATTTCAAAAACATCTGCATTTGATGTATACTCGAAGACTACCTGAACCCCCATATCAGAAATACTGAAATTTAATGATGACGTGCCATTTAGGCAAGTTTTCATATGCAAAAGTGTTTCTCTTATTAATTGTAATCAGGTGAAGTAAAGGATCGACCCCCATATCAGAAATACTGAAATTTAATGATGACGTGCCATTTAGGCAAGTTTTCATATGCAAAAGTGTTTCTCTTATTAATTGTAATTGGGTGAAGTAAAGGATCGTTCAGAATGGATAAGAAATTTTGGAAAGAAGCTTTCCGTCCTTACAAAAGTAATCAACAAGTTAAAAAGACAGAAGAATTGATACTAGCAAGACTGATATTAAAACTTCACTGATGCCAGTAGGATACTAAACCAAGAAACTTAGGAATTAGTTATAAATCAGAAAAAGACCTAGGAATTAGTTATAAATTGGGAAAAGAATAGGAAAAAATCCCATGCCCTTTTCATTTTTTGCCCCAAAAAGTCTGGACTCAATTCACTTCAATCTACATGGGTTAGAAGCAAGAGATGTCACAAAACAATCAGGACACATGTAAGAGAGTTAACTTTAAAAGATACTTCATCACTACTAAACACGTACTTATAAGTAAAATGAAAGTAACAGAGTGGATTATATTCAGTTTTTTTAATGAATGCCCAGAGGTGTACACCCTCTGGACATTATTGAAAGGACCCCTATTTAAGTACAAGTCAACATTTGGAAATCAATCAGTAGCTGGTATATTCAGCTGTCAACTTCAGTGATTATGTATATGTAATTTTTTTTTCCCTTGTGAGCAAATTTGTGTAAGTACATAAGAAAAAAAGAAGTTTTGCCTCCACAGTTTTCTTCTTCTTCTTTTTTTTTTCCCCTTAAGTTTTTCTTTAATAAGAATGAAAAATCTGTAAATTGATGACATAGATATTTGTGCAGTGAGAATGCCTATTCACTGCTATAGTGCCCAGCTCTCTCTACCTACACATACAGACACATTCATACAAACTCTCTCTCTAACTCACACACTGATATGCATGCATGAAAAGACGAAACATCTGTTTCACTTATATAACTTCTATTAAACTTTTCCAAAAAATGACAAGGGAAGAAAGATTGAGGACAGGTTGGGAGGAAGGGGGAGGGAATCTATGAAAACTACTCAGGCACCCAACATGTATTGTGTACATTCTGTGCAGGAAATAACAGAATAACACAACAAAAATGAGAAAAAAGGTATTTCAAGCTGTGTATGGTTCATACTGCTATTTTTCATTTCTTTAAGTACAATACTTACATTGTAGTTAAGTAGAATGTTCCATCTTAAACTGTATGATACTTGTAGTTAAGAAGAATGTTCTATCTTAAACTGCTCAATCCTTTTAATATTATGGGGCTCTGAAAAGTGGGTCGGAGAGAAGAAGAAGAAAAACAATCCCCCACCTCAACCCAAAGCCTCCCCCCAAACACCTCACACTCCCCCTCTCCTTCCCTCCCCCCTACCCAACATTAAAAAAAAAATATCATGGCCACCTATCTGAAACCAGTTTATTGTCAGCTAGCAGTAAGTTGTACTCAAAAAAACACAATAATCATAGAATGAGAGCAAAAATTTTAATGAACTTAAAGACAGTAATTTGATCCGCAAAAGATTATAGACCGACAAAAAAAATTAACTTAAAGATACTGAACTGATCTGCAAAAGAAGACTGAGGAAAACAAATCATTTTAGACTCTTATACAATCATTTAACAAAACTAGTATTTTAAAACAAACTCTCTTACACACACATGCTCTCTCTATCTCCCTCTTTTACACACTGTGATCTATTTCTTCATCTCTTTCTTTCCACTATAACTTGCCCTTATTTGGGTATGAGCACATGCACACAAGCTATATTCAAATACAATTTCAATATGGAAACAAAGCTACATAACAGGTACAAGTGATCATCTCTGTAAATCAAAAGCATGCCCAACAGAATTCCAACATTCAGCCACATTGAAACTGCAAACTGGCAAAAAAGCTTTTCACATCACATTGAAAATCTAATTCAAGGTCGACACACAATGCTGTACACAGGCAATGATGTACAGAGCCATAGGCTGAAACCGCAAAACTCAAAATAACAAGGTAGTAAACAACTATGCTGGGCCCTGCAATCTCATCAATGTACATCCCTGTATATAACATGACAGATGAAATATAAACACAAAGATCTTGTCACCAAAATAGCCACAGAGCCCTGTCGCCAAAAAAAGATGAAAATTCTAACAAGTGATTTAAGAACTGTAAGCAGTTTGTAATCAAAAATACATAACAATCGATACAGACACATATTCAACAGTAGTTATCCATATACATCCATATAATGATCCACACACAATTATGCAGGTAACTTCGTTAGCTGAGCTCATTCGCCAAGGAAAAGGGAGTAGCTTTAAGCCTGCCGACACCTGCAGTCCTGGCCCCTTTTGATCAATCACAACTTTCACTTTCACTCTGACAAACTGTTTGGTTTCACCAAATCTGTACTTCAATCTTTCAAACTTTTTTTTTTTTTTTTTTTGCATGACATGAATGTATTGGGGATTTCTTTCATCATTTTTCATTCAGACCCACTCCCCTTTTGAAGAGGAATGTATTGGGTACTTTTTTTCCTTGAAATCCTTATCTTTCAATCTCACAGCACAGACCTCTACAACAATCCATACGGATATCACCAACACTTTCTTGTTAAGGCATTTCAACCAGCAAGTCAATCATTCATCAAACGGTCTATATTTGCCAAATAAACCCAAGCATCAAGGCATACTTACAAACATGAATACATTCATAAATTACCATAAACCCAGGCATCAAGACATGCATACAACCTTGCATACATCCATCGATTAATATCAATTACATGAGGTATAATAAAGATGTTATTGTTCAGAAGAGGTTAAATCACTATGATGAAAAAATGGTTCATATTATAACAATCTGGATAAGAACAGAGTATAATTCAGCTGTACACTGTTTGAACATCCCATTACTCGGCCACACAAACAAAATAGAATGTCAAGCATATGATACACTGGAACAAGAAAGAAAACAAAATCCCAAAACGAAGACGGGCGGAAGGGCCACAAACACAGCAGAACACTGCAATGTGCATGAAGTGCAGAAAGCTTGCTTGCTTCGAGAGGAGGAATCAAGTGAGTGAACAAAAGGGATAATTATAATTACATGGACAGAATTTCTGGAAGGTGAGGATACTCTCTACACTCAACAATCCCCCAGTATTCCCACCGGGGGATATTGGGATTCGGTGGCTTTACAAATATTTCATCGGTATTCAGTGGCTTTACAAATATTTTATCTGCAAAAGCAAAGTACATCAGACTAATAGCTGCGGATAAAAATGGTCATGCAGCTAAAGATACACAGGAAACAGCGTGAGAAGCGCAATCACACACAGATACATTAGAAAAAGAAATAAGTGCAGGTCTGGATAATGATAGATTTTAATTCTATACTCATTCTTTCATCTTGTAAAGTAATACTATTACTTTTAAAAACAAGAATGAATGACAACAGACTGTTAGAATTCAAGTAGAATGCAAAGATACAAATGCATCAGATTCTGCTTTGTTGGCAAAAAAAATTACTACCCACATACATATCCTGTATGTCTTATATTATCAAACGTCCTTATATGTATCTCATCTGTACCAACCATACCAATTTCGTTACAAGAATTACTCAACAAACTGAATAAAAGTGGGAGTGTTGCACTTGCAACAATTGTACATAACATTTGAGACCAAATGCAGTGCAATGGAATCCTGTTGCCAGTTAATTTCCCCACTCCCATGTCAGATGGTCAGTCATCTGGAATCCTGTGGCCAGTGGATTTCCCACTCCCATGTCAGATGGTCAGTCATCTGGAATCCTGTGGCCAGTGGATTTCCCACTCCCATGTCAGATGGTCAGTCATCTGGAATCCTGTGGCCAGTGGATTTCCCACTCCCATGTCAGATGGTCAGTCATCTGGAATCCTGTGGCCAGTGGATTTCCCACTCCCATATCAGATGGTCAGTCATCTGGAATCCTGTGGCCAGTGGATTTCCCACTCCCATGTCAGATGGTCAGTCATCTGGAATCCTGTGGCCAGTGGATTTCCCACTCCCATGTCAGATGGTCAGTCATCTGGAATCCTGTGGCCAGTGGATTTCCCACTCCCATGTCAGATGGTCAGTCATCTGGAATCCTGTGGCCAGTGGATTTCCCACTCCCATGTCAGATGGTCAGTCATCTGGAATCCTGTGGCCAGTGGATTTCCCACTCCCATGTCAGATGGTCAGTCATCTGGAATCCTGTGGCCAGTGGATTTCCCACTCCCATATCAGATGGTCAGTCACTGGCTACTAGCCAGTGGCTGTCCTCTGATCATGCTTCTGCTAACCCTGGCATACGCAAAGTGGGCATTTCTGACGTGGGTTGTTTTTATTGTGTGATGAAGTCATCTACCGATCGTTGATATGGTCAGCAGATGTGTGTCTTGAACAGGTGTGTGTGGGAGAGGGGGGCATGGCAAAAGCATTTTGTTCACTCAGGCGGCCACTTGGAAGGCAAAGTTCTGGAAGCGAGTTTTCGTTCGGTCTTTGTCTACAGAATGTGTCAACTGGAGTGTTTCCAGAGTCCTGTGAGAGGAGACCTGTTCTGACAGCAGAAGGATCCCACAGAAACTCGATGTTTTCTCCAGCATAATGTGAACAAAAAAAGGGCAATAACCCTGGCAATCAAGGAATTAATTTGATACGCGGTACAGTATAGACCGGATGTATAAAACACCGGATGTATGAAAGTCTGGATGTATGAAAGGGGCAGGCAGGGTCCCGGCAGAAGCTACTCTTTGTTATTACTTAGAATTTTCCGGTTGTATGAAAATCGGATGTATAAAAGTCCCGGTTGTATGAAAGCAAATCTCTGGTCCCGAGCAGCACAAATGCGTTGTTGCAAGACCGTTGTAAGAAAACGAAAGTAGTACCCAAGTCACCAAAGTGTGGAAAGAGTAATTTCCCTTCCATAGCCACTCGAACTTGCAAAATGGCGGACCCGCACCGCAAAGCGAAAGTTACAGGCAAACGTAGAGTGTTGACATTGTCTGAGCGCCTTAAAATCATAAAGGCAGTAGAGGACAGTCCACACAAATCCCGAACACAGATAGCCATTGATTTAGGTGTCCCCCCGCCAACACTGTCGAACATCATGAAAGACAAGAACAAATATCTTGCTCAGCAAGAAGCGGCGATATTGTGACGACGAGCAAGCGGGCACGGAGCTCTCAGCTGCCGTCTGTGGACAAAGCGCTGCTGGACTGGTTTACGTCATGCAGTGGCTATTCTTATTTTTTCCTTATGAATTTTTATTTGTTGATTGATTTGAAACTGTATGTTGATACTGTCCGCGCTCTAAAAGTGGGTATCAGTGTGTCACAGTGTGTGTATGAGTGCACATACGCACGTGTCCAGTGTGTGACGTGTGCGCGCAGCGTGCGTGCTAGTGTGTGTGTGTGTGTGTGGTGTGTGGTGTGTGTGGCTGCCTGTCTATCTTCCTGTCTCGGTGCCCGTGTCCCTGTCTGTCTGTTTGCTGGTTCTGTCTGTCTGTCTGTCCTGTCTTCTTGTACTTTGTGCCTCAGTGCCTGATTGTCTGCTAGCCTAAAAACTTATGGAGTGGCCGGGGGAGGGCATCAAGTTATGGGCATTCAATACCCAGTTCTACATTCTATACTACCTGTGCGGCTGAATTCCGCTTCTAGCCCTCCCCCCCCCCCCCCCCCCCCCCCCCCCCCCCCCGCCCCTCCCCCAACCCTCGATCTTGTCGAAGCGTCCTCCTCCCCTTCTGACGCCAGTATGCATTGTGTGCCTCTGTGTGTGTGTGTGTGTGTGTGTGTGTATGTGCGCGCATGATGTGTGTGCTTGTGTCCATGCATGTGTGTGTGGGGTGGGGGGGGTGTATGTGTGTGCGTGCGTGCGCGAGGGCGTGTGGGAGCGTGAGCGTAGATGCATGCGTGGGTTCCTGCTGTCGCTCGAGTACTGGCTGCTTCAATGTGATATGACATATGTGATACTTGACACACAATTGTGATACATGTACATACTTTATAATATACACCTGTGTGCGTGCGTGTGTGTGTGCATATGTGTGTGTGTGTGTGTGTGTGTGTGTGTGTGTGTGTGTGTGTGTGTGCGTGTCAGTGTGTGTGCGTGAGCGCATCAGTCTGTGTATGTGTGTGTGTGTGGAGGGGAGGGGGAGGAAGTGGTGGGGGTGCAGCAGTTGGGTGTGTGTATGCGTGTGTGTGTGTGTGTGCGTGTGTGTGTGTGTGTGTGCGTGTGTGTGTGTGCGCGTGTGTGATGGCACGATATCCTTAGAAAATATATATTGCATGAGTATTTGTATGGAATATGTATCCACCTGTTTATTTCATGATTTTTATAGAGAATGTCTTTTTAGAATGCTTTACTTCATTTACTGACCAACCACACATGAGTTTTCCGCATGGAAGTGTATTAAAAAATTTGAATTTGAATTGGCTGTCAAGAAATGAAACAATGAGTGCATAATTCCACTACTGATTTCTTTTTCAAAAATGTAATTCAACTTTTTTTTAATTTCCACATTCAGGTTAACTTTTAAGCAACGTTCCCCTTGACGGCTTGATCATCCGCTCCAAAGCCGAGGAGTTGGCTGCATCGATGGGAGAAAGCAATTGGACATGCACAAACTCCTGGCTGCAGCGTTGGAAGACTCGACATGGCCTTGTCTTCAAAAAGATGCATGGCGAGAGGGCTTCCGTCGACAAGAAGTCAACAGACGCTTGGGTCGAAGACATTTTGCGCCCAACGCTAGACGGATACAAGGCCGACGACGTCTACAACGTGGACGAGACAGGTCTGTTTTGGAAACTTCTTCCTGACAGAACATTTGCCTTCAGAGGGGAGACTTGCACCGGAGGAAGAAATCGCGCGAGAGAGTGACAATCACGTTTTGTTGCAACATGACCGGAACAGACAAGCGTCAGCCAATCTTTATTGGCAAATACGCGAATCCGAGATGCTTCAAACACGTCAAGAAAGATTTGCCTGTGCAATATGACAGCAACGCATCTGCTTGGATGAAAGAAATATTCAAACCCTGGCTCATTCAGTTTGACAGAGACATGGAAAGCAAAATAGGAAGGTCCTACTCGTGATGGACAACTGTTCCAGTCACAAATTGCCTGATCTCCGTGCAGTCGAGGTACTGTTCCTTCCGCCAAATGCGACATCGAAACTCCAGCCCCTTGATGCGGGCATCATTCAGAATTTCAAAGTGAAGTACAGGAGGTCCATGTGTTTGAACCTTCTCGCCTGCATTGAGGGCGGAGGAGGTACCTACCAGCCAACTCTTCTTGATGCCATACACATGACGACGCAGTCGTGGGAAAAGGTCACTACAGACACCATTGCCCACTGCTTTCGCAACGCTGGCTTCCGTCATTCCTCAGATGACCAGACAACATCAGATTCAGAACTCTGCCTTGAGAAAGACCAGCAGGAAGTGGAGCCGCTCCTTTCTCGCCTGTTTCAGGAGTGGAACGTCCCCCCATCTGATTACTTCACTGTTGATGAGGAAGTGCTCACCGAGGATCCAACAGCCGCACCGGATGTAGCAGCAGAACCGTGCACTTCCAGAATCCCAGATTCCGATGCATCTTCAGAGGAAAAGACGAAGAAATGCCCCAGGTGTCATCAAGAGAGGCTATGGCGTCCGCAACGGTCATTAGCAACTTTTGTATGCTGACAGGAAAGACGGAACTGATCAAGTGCTTCAATGGGTTCAAGGAGATTCTCTTACGCCACATTGAGGATTCAAAAAAACAGACACGTGTTTCAGACTTTTTTGAAAGAGACAGAGGCATTGGAGGAGAGGGAGGAGGAAGTGGCCTGGGAGAAGAGGAAGGAGGAAGTGGTGTGGGAGGAAGGGGAGGGGGAAGTGACCTGGGAGGAGAGGGAGGAGGAAGTGGTGTGGGAGGAAGGGGAGGAGGAAGTGGCCTGGGAGGAGAGGGAGGAGGAAGTGGCGTGAGTGGAAGGGGAGGAGGAAGTGGCCTGGGATGAGAGGGAGGAGGAAGTGGTGTGGGAGGAAGGGGGAGGAAGTGGTGTGGGAGGAAGGGGAGGAGGAAGTGGTGTGGGAGGAAGGGGAGGAGGAAGTGGTGTGGGAGGAAGGGGAGGAGGAAGTGACCTGGATGAGAGGGAGGAGGAAGTGGTGTGGGAGGAAGGGGAGGAGGAAGTGGCCTGGGAGGAGAGGGAGGGGGAAGTGGTGTGGGAGGAAGGGGAGGAGGAAGTGGCCTGGGATGAGAGGGAGGAGGAAGTGGTGTGGGAGGAAGGGGAGGAGGAAGTGACCTGGGAGGAGGAGGAGGAGGAAGTGGTGTGGAGGAAGGGGAGGAGGAAGTGACCTGGGAGGAGATGGAGGAGGAAGTGGTGTGGGAGGAAGGGGAGGAGGAAGTGACCTGGGAGGAAGGGGAGGAGGAAGTGGCCTGGGAGGAGAGGGAGGAGGAAGTGGTGTGGGAGGAAGGGGAGGAGGAAGTGACCTGGGAGGAAGGGGAGGAGGAAGTGGCCTGGGAGGAGAGGGAGGAGGAAGTGGTGTGGGAGGAAGGGGAGGAGGAAGTGACCTGGGAGGAAGGGAGGAGGAAGTGGCCTGGGAGGAGAGGGAGGAGGAAGTGGTGTGGGAGGAGAGGGAGGAGGAAGTGGTGTGGGAGGAAGGGGAGGAGGAAGTGACCTGGGAGGAGAGGGAGGAGGAAGTGACCTGGGAGGAGAGGGAGGAGGAAGTGGTGTGGGAGGAAGGGGAGGAGGAAGTGGTGTGGGAGGAGAGGGGGAGGAAGTGGTGTGGGAGGAAGGGGAGGAGGAAGTGACCTGGGAGGAGGAAGTGGTGTGGGAGGAAGGGGAGGAGGAAGTGACCTGGGAGGAGAGGGAGGAGGAAGTGACCTGGGAGAGAAGAGGGAGGAGGAAGTGGTGGGGAGGAAGGGAGGAGGAAGTGACCTGGGAGAGAGAGGGAGGAGGAAGTGACCTGGGAGGAGAGGGGAGGAGAAGTGGTGTGGGAGGAAGGGGAGGAGGAAGTGGTGTGGAGGAGAGGGAGGAGGAAGTGGTGTGGGAGGAAGGGGAGGAGGAAGTGCCTGGGAGGAGGAAGAGTGGTGTGGGAGGAAGGGGGAGGAGAAGTGACCTGGAGGAGAGGGAGGAGGAGTGGTGTGGGAGGAAGGGGAGGAGGAAGTGGCCTGGGAGGAGAGGGAGGAGGAAGTGGTGTGGGAGGAAGGGGAGGAGGAAGTGGCCTGGGAGGAGAGGGAGGAGGAAGTGGTGTGGGGGAAGGGAGGAGGAAGTGGCCTGGGAGGAGAGGGAGGAGGAAGTGGTGTGGGAGGAAGGGGAGGAGGAAGTGGCCTGGGAGGAGAGGGAGGAGGAAGTGGTGTGGGAGGAAGGGGAGGAGGAGTGGTTGGGAGGAAGGGGAGGAGGAAGTGGCCTGGGAGGAGAGGGAGGAGGAAGTGGTGTGGGAGGAAGGGGAGGAGGAAGTGGCCTGGGAGGGGGGAGGAGGAAGTGGTGGAGGAGGACAGGGGAGGAGGAAGTGGCCTGGGAGGAGAGGAGGGGGAATTTTGAGTGGTGAGGAAGGGGAGGGGGCAGTGGCCTGGGACGGAGAGGGAGAGGAAGTGGTGTGGGAGGAAGGGGAGGAGGAAGTGGTGTGGGAGGAAGGGAGGAGGAAGTGGCGTGAGTGGAAGGGGAGGGGGAAGTGGCGTGGAAGAGAGGAGACAGACAGAGTGGAAACAGACAGGAGAAAGAGGGACTTGGGAGGACTTTGGAAAGCAAACACGGGTTGTCAGACTTTTTTGAAAGAGACAGTGGCCTAGAGGAGAGGGAGAAGGGGTTGCGAGGGAGAGAGGGGAAAAGAGAGAGGGGAAAGGAGTGGAAAAGAGGACTTGGGATGAGACGGGAGACATAGGGGGGAGGAGAAAGGAGAGGAGGATGTGGCAAGGACATGGAAACGAAGGGAGAGAGGGACTTGGTAAGAGAGGAGAGCAGGGGGTACGAGAGGGAGGAGACAGGGGCAGTTGTAGCGGAGAGAAAAGAAAATGGGAGACGGGGAAGAAGGAGAAGTAAAATTTGTGGTGCACACGAGGGGCAGCCTCTAGCCCTTTCATCCCACTAATGTGGTAATGGAGGGTTCGCCAGTGTGCAAGATTTGGGCCTTTCGGGCCCTTTGTTTTTGCCCGAACGGTGTCCAACCCAAGATTCTTGGGGTCCCTTCGGAGTTAAACCACATTGTAGGGGATGGAAAATGCCTGTATCGTGCCATAAGCCTTGATTTTATGTGGTAGCCAGGCCCAGCACATGGTTGTCCGAGAAAAAATAATTCGACATCATGTGCAGGATCATCAGGCTTTTCTCTGCATTACGTGGATGGAGATGTAGGTGATTATCTCGCTCACAACACCCTCCGACCCGTTCATGGGGTCGATGTAGAGATATTGGCGGCTGCCACCCTCCTTCAAACCACCATTGTGGTGTACACAGCCACTTCCGAATGCTCGCGGAGATGGTGCCACACCCCACCCTTTTTCCCGATAAATGGGGTAGACAGGTCCGAGGAGAACATTTACCTCGAAATGTTTGTGGCCATTTTGAGCGGGTGGTTGTCCACAAAGGTAATCTAAATGAGGATGTCCTGAAAACTTCCCCACCAACTGATTTTATCCAGATTCTATAGCTGTCAATGAGTTGTTCTGCTTAATTTGTTTGTCATTCAATCATTTTTTAACCTGTTAAAATTCGTCACGAAGACCCAGAACAGCCAGAAGGCATTTTTGTTACATTTATAACCAGAGACATTGTCATGGATGTGAATCATTATCTTTTATGTTGTGTATTTTAGTGTTGTATTTTATTTGTTGTATTTTATGTTCTGTTGTTGTTGTTGTTGTGTTGATTTTATACCATTAAACTGATTTTATGTTTAACTCCATTAATAATTTGTTTTGTTTGTCTATTCAGTCATTTTACCTGTTATAAATTTGTCATGACTGAAGAGCCATAATAGCCCAGGAAGGCATTTTTTTGTACAATTAGAAACCAGAGGCTTTGGTCGTGGGTGTGACTCAGTTGTTGTTTTTTTATGTTGTTGTTGTTGTTTTTTATCCATTAAACTGGTTTTTAAAGTTTAACTCACTGTTTTTGTATTCAGTGTGCGCGTGTGTGTGTTAAAATGTGTGCGTTTTGGAGAGAGAGATAGAGAGAGAGAGAGACAAGCGAGAGAGAGAATCAGAAAATAATTTTATTTGCTACGCGAACGGTCCTTACAAAAGCTTCCACGACCAAAAACATCGTCAAAAGCGCAAAAGGTTGTGGAGGGAACACACACAATACAGTTTTGCCACACACAAACACATACACACACGTGCGCGCGAGCGCACGCACGTAACGCACACACACACACGCATACACAGAGAGAGGAGGGAGGGGGGGGGGGGGGGGCGGAGAAGATGCACGGCACATGCAAAGCAGAACAGTTCCTTACACAAACAGTTGCTCTTTTACCAGTTGTCCTGATTGTGTTATGAAAGTACATGTACTTTTCCACTTGTTATTCACAAACCTTTTCTTCTAACTAGGATATGTATCAAAACATTTAAACATAAAAAAACAAATAAATACAAAAATGATATGAAAAAAACTACTTTTATCAAGTAATAGACGCGTGGCCGGATGTATGAAAGTCGATCCTCAATATTTTCATACATCCGGTTAACCGGATTTAGTAAAGACCGGATGTATGAAAGACAAAATGTGGGTCCCGACGACTTTCTTACATCCGGTCTCGCCTGTATTACACAGTTGCACTTTAGCAAAGCGAAACAACAAATATACAACGAAGGGCAAGGAAAGAAATAATCAAAATAAATGGCTTACAAACAACTAATCACTGTGATAAACACACTGGATGAAAACATGGGCGAAGAAAAAACACGACATTCAGGGAAAGCGCAGACCTCCAGCAAGGTAGAACACACCATGGGTTCACATACCCACCAGACCAGCAAGGTAGAACACACCATGGGTCCACCCAGCATAACCACCAGACCAGCAAGGTAGAAGACACCATGGGTTCACCCAGCATACCCACCAGACCAGCAAGGTAGAACACACCATGGGTTCACCCAGTATACCCACCAGACCAGCAAGGTAGAACACACCATGGGTTCACCACCAGACCAGCAAGGTAGAACACACCATGGGTTCACATACCCACCAGACCAGCAAGGTAGAACACACCATGGGTACACCCAGCATAACCACCCTTGCATCCAGATCCAAACAATGGATCCACCCTGGAATTTAATGGGCTCAATCTTCAGCCACATTCTGTCTTTTCTCCTACTTTTGTGACAGTAGGTCACATAGTTTCTGCATGATGTTGCTAACAGACTGATGCTGATGCTGCTACGAACATAACCATCACAGTTGATTTCCATCACACCTTGCACTCAAAAATACAATGAGACAAAAAACATGGGGTTTGATCAACCTTCGGTTCCACAGACAATGACAAATGATGGTGTTTTAAAATGATGTAACCAGGTTTACACCTTTGATTACTGTTATGTTGTTCTTTTGAAGCAGATTTAAAACGCAAAATAAAGAAAGAACAATCCAGAATCCAATGCCATTTGATACAGGTCCACACCACAGATCCACCTCCAAACCTAGTGGCTTCATCCTTAGACTGTATTCCATCATTCCATCCAGTTTCATTCAAGTCAACAACACAGTTTTTGCTACCTACACTGTATTCCATCCAGTTTCATTCAAGTCAACAACACAGTTTTTGCTCCCTACACTGTATTCCATCCAGTTTCATTTAAGTCAACAACACAGTTTTTGCTACCTACACTGTATTCCATCCAGTTTCATTCAAGCCAACAACATAGTTTTTGCATCCCTTGTACACAGGAAACAGAGAAAGAAGCTAATTAACAGATGAGGGTGAAAACATAGCCTGCTTGGCACTGGTCAACATGTCTCCCCATTTCACTGACCACAACTACTCTGTAGCCAGGCAAAGACTGCATCAATGTTTGGTGCAATGGTCAACATGTCTCCCCATTTCACTGACCACAACAGTACTCTGTAGCCAGGCAAAGACTGCATCAATGCTTGGTGCACTGGTCAACATGTCTCCCCATTTCACTGACCACAACAGTACTCTGTAGCCAGGCAAAGACTGCATCAATGCTTGGTGCACTGGTCAACATGTCTCCCCATTTCACTGACCACAACAGTACTCTGTAGCCAGGCAAAGACTGCATCAATGCTTGGCACTGGTCAACATGTCTCCCCATTTCACTGACCACAACAGTACTCTGTAGCCAGGCAAAGACTGCATCAATGCTTGGTGCACTGGTCAACATGTCTCCCCATTTCACTGACCACAACAGTACTCTGTAGCCAGGCAAAGACTGCATCAATGCTTGGCACTGGTCAACATGTCTCCCCATTTCACTGACCACAACAGTACTCTGTAGCCAGGCAAAGACTGCATTTTCAAGGACAAGGAAAATACATCAATGCTTGGTGCACTGGATTCTGGAGATGTATGCACACACACAAAAAGAAATCTATTATACTAGTTTGAAAGCTTCCTCTGCAGATGAAAGTATGAAGTGCAGATACAACAATCCCTCAAAGTACTCCAGGAAACAAAAGATAATTCATATATGATTTTTCAAAGGTAAAACACAGGGGTGGGGTGGGGGTTGCCTGGGTGTCATGCTCATGTGAGCCCCTAGCTAAGAGTCAATGTGCACGTGCTTGTAAATGTTACATGCACATTCTGCAACAAGACACAAGAAATCCCAAAACCTTGATACGCCAAAAACCAATGCTAATCACAGGCCAAACTGAAGGACAAGACACAGCTCAAGCACAACAGCTTAGTATCAAAGCATGTGTGTCTCTGTGTGTAAGCATGCGTGTGTGCATGTAGAACTAAAGACACACATGGAGATCTCATCAGATTTTTCAAGCCAAAAGATAAGATAATACAAGGTTGTAAACCTACAGTTTTTTTCTTGCCTCCACAGGTTTCAGTGATGGATTGAAAAAGACGGCCCAACAAGCATCAACCACAGAAAGAGAAGATTACAAAATCCAAGGCTTGGTGGCCTGATCAGCAGCTAGTGGCCTCGCAAGATAAGATAAGATAATGTTGCTTATAGCCCAGCCGACCGCAAAGGGCCATATCAGGGCTGGTGGCCTCGCAAGCAATGACCCGAAATCATGCAAGGGACTATGTACAAATGATGAAGGAGTGCTAAATCATGCAGATGCAGCATGTCTTTTTTCATTATAACGCAAAATAAAGAAAGAACAATCCAGAATCCAATGGAGGCAATGGAAGCCAAAATCAACAAGTTCACAAGGAAATGGCTTGGTGTCCCACCCTGTCTGACTGACATCGCGCTGTACTGTCGCCAAGCAAAGCTCAAACTACCACTGAAATCCATCCTGGAGGAATACAAAGCAGGGAAGATCAGACTTCAAAGCATGCTGGAGGACTCAGGAGACAAGGTGGTAGAAGCAATCAAGCCCCAGCTGAAGACAGGCAGAAAATGGAAAGTTCAAGAGGCGATGGATTCTGCAAAAGAAAGTCTCAAGATCAGAGAAATAACAGGACACACACAGACCAACAGACAAGGACTGGGGTGACCAAAACTGAATGGTGGTCAAAGGCCAAAGGAAAAGCCAAAAGAGACATGATGATTCAGGAGATGAGAAAAGAAGAAGACCAAAAAAGACTCCAAAAAGCAGTCCAGCAGAGCCAGCAAGGGCAATGGACAACGTGGGAGAATAAGATAAGATAAGATAATGTTGCTTATAGCCCAGCCGACCGCAAAGGGCCACATCAGGGCTGTCACCACGTTAAAATCAACTCACCAGTCATTTTTAAAAATAAAAAAAAAAAAAATAAAAAAACCTTTCACACATCTCTTTAAATGACATCGTCTAGAAACGTACCAGAAACTTCGTTAAAAATCTTTCTTCCGTAAAATCTTAAATCAGATGAAAAATGTTAATCTCTCTCAAAAACTCAAGGATCACATCAGGCGGGACATCCCTGAACAGGATCTTCATGGACTCTGCCGTAAAATGTTTATGTCTCACATCGTGCAAGTCCCAACACTCTAAAAGAACATGTTTCATTGTGAGTGGCGCATGACATGGAATGCACCACGGAGCTTCTTCACTCTTTAAAAGGTAGGCATGGGTAAAATACGAATGGCCGGTGTGCAGCCGGCACAGAACCGTTTCCTCTTTACGACCTCCCGACGTGGATGGGAGGAAGTCCTTAAGGTTTGGACGGATCTGAAAGAGTTTGTTATTCGTCTGTGTGTTCCAATCCTCCTGCCAGAGGTGTCTCACATAATCATTAATTTTGGGTTTCACATCTGAGCAGGGGATATAAGTGTTGGACAGTTTCTCTCTTGTGGCGTTCTTGGCTAAACGATCAACCATTTCGTTCCCGCCGATGCCAACATGACCTGGAACCCAAGCAAGAGTAATGTTGTAACCGTCCGCCTTCAACTTGCTAAAAAGTTCAAAAAAAAGTAAAAGTTCTGGATGCTGAAGGTTGCGGCCAGCTATGGCCTCCAAAGCTGACAGCGAATCCGACAGAACCAGAAAGTCCCCTCTTCGAAAAATGTGAGATAATCTTCAAAGCCAGTACCAGAGCAGTAAGTTCAGCAGAATAGACAGAAGCATCTGAATGAATATGTTCCAACAGTATCTGAGAAGGAGCGCCAGGGCAGTAGGCTGCACAGGCCACTCCATCTTCAGACTTGGAACCGTCAGTGAAAACTTTTTGACAGGATGGGAATTTGGAACAGAGCTCAGCATACAAAGCCTTGTACGCCAGAGAGCTGGTAGACTCTTTGCGAAAAGCTGCAAGATCGAAACGAATCTCTGGTGTGAAAAAGGTCCACGGAGGTTGATCCGGAAACTTGGAAAAATCCGACACAACTCCTAGGTCTAGACCTGCATTCCGCACGTGAGGCTGCATACGCAGACCAAACGGCGGAATACATTTAGGGTTGCTTTCAAACTTACTTTGGAACGGAGGATCAAAGACACAGTCATAGGCAGGATTCTGCGGTTCGGAGAACAGTCGATATAATAATTCAACGACAGTTTCAGCCTGCGGTTGACAATGAAGGTTCACCCGCCTCTGCGTACAGGCTGTACACAGGGGTGGTGCGGAACGCTCCAAGACAGAGACGAACCCTTGATGGTGGATAGGGTCCAAGAGTTTGAGGTAAGACGATCTTGCGGAGCCGTACACAGCACAACCGTAGTCCAGTTTGGGAACGGACCAGGCTCTGTAGAGGTGCAACAAAGTTTTCTTATCAGCGCCCCAAATCGGTGTGCGCTACGACCCGCAGAATATTCAGTGCTTTCTGGCAAGAAGTTTTGAGGTTTTGATGTGGCTGAGAAAGTTGAGTTTTTGGTCAAAAATAAGTCCCAGGAATTTGGCTTCTTTTACAGCTGGAATGGGAGATTTCCCTACTTGAAGTTCAGGATCTGGGAAAAACTGACGGAAATTATGGAAGTGAATACACTGCGTCTTTGTGGAGAAAAGGTGAAACCGTTTTCATCCGCCCACCGATGGATTTTTATCTACTCAAAGCTGGAGCCTGCGCTGGACACTCGGGGACAGGCTTCCAGTTGCGTAGACAGCGAAATCATCCACAAACAATGAGCAGTCTGAACCCTGCTGAACTGATTGAACAATGTTGTTGATTTTAATACTAAAGAAAGGGGAGGAGACAGTATGCTCCCCTGTGGAACACCCAACTCCTGCTCGTGGACATCAGAGAGAGTGGTTGCCAACCCGGACCTGAAACTGTCGTTCTGCCAAAAAATTTTGAATAAAAAGCGGAAGATTTACCTCGAAAACCCAGATCGTGGAGATCATGAAGTATCCCCGACTTCCAGGGGTATCGTAGGCCTTCTCCAAATCAAAGAAAATTGCCACTGCATGCTGTTTGTTCAAAAAGGCGTTCCGAAGTGTAGATTCCAGACAATCAAATGGTCAACTGTAGACCGATGTTTGCGGAAACCACACTGTTCTTTCGCCAAAAGGCCATCGGTTTCCAGTTTCCCATGAGCCTAGCGTGGGAGAATGCACTCCAAAGAAGTCTAACTTGGAATGACATTTGGCACATGGCCCCTCTCAGGATCAGCTTCATTCTCAGATCTGCATATGACCTTCTGCCCTCAAATGCAAACCTGGTGAAGTGGGGGAAAACAGACGATCCTGCATGCCCCCTCTGCCATGAAAAGCAAACAGTGGAGCATGTTCTAAGCTCATGTAAAGTAGCCCTGGCTCAAGGAAGGTACACATGGAGGCACAACCAAGTGCTCAAAGAGATTGTACAAGTAGTCTGGGCTAGTACCAACACCACAAAAGGGAGAATCAGGACTCCAAAAGCACCCGCAACATTCTTCACGGCAGGAGCAGCAAATCATGGCCAAGAACAACAGTGCCACCGAAACATGCAGGCAGAGTCTGCTGGATGGGCAGATGACTGGGAGTGCACTGCAGACCTCCCAGAATGAAAGAGTCACCCAGAGATCATCAGCAAGAGTGGCATGAGACCAGACATAGTAGTCACTCTAAGTCAACCAAGCAGCTGATCATGATCGAGCTCACGGTGCCATATGAGAACAGAATTGAGGCAGCTCAAATCTACAAGACTGAAAAGTATGCTGATCTGGCAAACAGCCTGAGGAGAGAAGGCTATCAGGTCAAAGTCCTCACTGCAGAAATTGGAGCTAGGGGATTTGTAGGAACGTCTGCATACAGCCTCATGAAACAGCTCTCAGTTGCAGGGAAGGAAAAAACCAGAGCCCTGAAAGCAATGGCAGAACGGCAGAGAGGTGTTCAAGCTGGATCTGGTCAAGGAGGAACAAAAGTGAACTTCATAAGGCTTAATTTCCCTACAAATATCAGGTGTCCCTGTGGCTCAGTGGTTAAAGCGCGAGTCATTAAGTAGAAAATGAGCATGTCCAGAGGGTCATGGTTCGAATCCCAGCCATGGCTCGTCCTAAGATGGGGAAAAAAAAAGGGGGCAGCAGAGGGACATCCGGAGTCATGAACCGGGTGTGGCCCAACCCCCTAGAGTGTCAGGAGATAAGGGCCGAAACACTTGCTTGAAGGGGGCTTCTCTTCTGAGGACTCTCTGCTGCCACGCTCTCCACGAGTTTCTTTCTACTACAGTGTCCACTCCCACTATCCAGTATCCCCATCAACTTTTCTTCCATTTAACTTGCCAACATTCAATTCATGTGCAGCATTTGACTCAATGCAGAGAGTCCTGGTGAGAGAGAGGTGGAACGAAAGGCTGGGGGGAGGGGGTGGATACAGCATAGGTCCTCTTGGCAGTTCACCTGTGGGTTTAATGGGAATGTCCCCTGAAATGGCTGATTTTTTTGCCCCAATTTCAAGAGTTCTAAATTGGCATTTCCTGGATCTTAAAACAATTTCATCACAAGAAATTCCAAGCAGTAAAAGTAACCCTTTAGAATTAGGCAGCTGATTTTTCAACATGGCTACATTATGATTTTAAACAGTTATCTTCCATACCTGATTTTTCAATATGGCTGAATTATATAATAACAAAATGTCTGAAACTGCTGTAAATTACAGAAAGATTTATTTCCTTACGATTTATGGATTTAAAAAAAAAATGATCACAAATGATAACATGCTCTTTCTGTGATTGTTATTAGAAAGGTAAAAGGACTTATACCCCTGTAATGAAGAGGAAAAATAATACCTACCAGTCTTCAGAACATGTATAAATTTGTTAATTCTAAGAAACTGGATTTAAGAATTGAGTACAAAAAGACATTTCAAACAGTCCAGATGTTCCACCATTTGTTATATACCACATTATGAAGAACACTCAGGCCACACGTGGAAGTCAGAAGAAAAAACATCCAGACTCCTACAAGAAAAAAAAAGACTGAAATAAACAGATGGCTTGGGCAAGCAGTCAGAAAGCTGCAAACACTGACCAGTACATTTATCATTTTCAAATTTCTTTCAATTAAAATGGAAGCCTTCTGTTTCTACAGTGGAACCCCTCTACAGTGACCCTGGAAATGCCTTGAACACCTGGTACTGGCAGAGTGAGGTTTTTACAGGGAGGCAGACTTCAATTCTTTTTTTCACACCTACTTTTGATGCTTTCACCTACGTTCTACCTTTGTGAAATTCTTTCTTTGTGAAATCCCCTTGTTATCTTTTTATTTTTTTCTGAATGTATTCTTGTTCTCCCCTTACCTAAAACTTATCTCAAAGGCGACAGCTGATTTGCCCTTCTCCCTTCGGGTTACTGCATTAGGCAAACCTCCAACTGTTCAAAATGTGAGACACTGGGTGATGCATTTGCTAGGACCACTGCAGAGTGGCCAGATTACCTCTGGATGCCATTCTAAATGTCATGCCACACTCCATCACAAACATGCTGTCACTGATTGTGAGCATGTGTCGGTTCACAAAATCTGAAAGTGCTTAAAACATCATGACAGTCATGTCAATGTAAAAAAATAAATAAATAAGTAATAAAATATCTGTTCAGATCACCGCACACATGGGTCAAATGTCATGTTGCATATAAGAAAAGATGTTGTTCAGTCTTGTGAGATCATACACACAGCAGGAATACAAAAAATGGCCAAAGTGACTATCAGCTGGAAGTGAGGAGAAGGGGCGGGAAGGGAGGTGGGTCTGTGAGATCATACACACAGCAGGAATACAAAAAATGGCCAAAGTGACTATCAGCTGGAAGTGAGGAGAAGGGGCGGGAAGGGAGGTGGGTCTGTGAGATCATACACACAGCAGGAATACAAAAAATGGCCAAAGTGACTATCAGCTGGAAGTGAGGAGAAGGGCGGAAGGGGAGGTGGGTCTGTGAGATCATACACACAGCAGGAATACAAAAAATGGCCAAAGTGACTATCAGCTCGAAGTGAGGAGAAGAGGCGGGAAGGGAGGTGGGTGGGTGGGAGGTGGGGTGAAGAATGGTCATTCTACAGAGGTCGGATATACTATCACAGTGTGACAGAAATGGATCCGTCCAAGAATTTTCTGTCGATGTAAGGAGGGAGTCGTTGTATCCAGGAGTCTTGTTAACAGAGGTTCTGCTGCGCTGGAATTAAGGCAAAGCATTATCCATGACAAGAACAGCTTGAGTTGGGGAGAGTGGGGAAGGGGGTGGGTTATTTCAGTAACAGTGCTGATGAATGAATGGACCAAACAACCCTCAGACCCACAGTGACTGAATGAATGGACCAAACAACCCTCAGACCTACAGTGACTGAATGAATGGACCAAACAACCCTCAGACCTACAGTGACTGAATGAATGGACCAAACAACCCTCAGACCTACAGTGACTGAATGAATGGACCAAACAACCCTCAGACCTACAGTGACGGAATGAATGGACCAAACAACCCTCAGACATACAGTGACTGAACGAATGGACCAAACAACCCTCAGACCTACAGTGACTCAATGAATGGACCTAACAACCCTCAGACCTACAGTGACGGAATGAATGGACCAAACAACCCTCAGAACTAGTCACTGAATGAATGGACCAAACAACCCTCAGACCCACAGTGACGGAATGAATGGACTAAACAACCCTCAGACCTACAGTGACGGAATGAATGGACCAAACAACCCTCAGACCTACAGTGACTGAATGAATGGACCAAACAACCCTCAGACATACAGTCACTGAATGAATGGACCTAACAACCCTCAGACCTACAGTGACTGAATGAATGGACCAAACAACCCTCAGACCTACAGTGACGGAATGAATGGACCAAACAACCCTCAGACCCACAGTGACTGAATGAATGGACCAAACAACCCTCAGACCTACAGTGACTGAACGAATGGACCAAACAACCCTCAGACCTACAGTGACTGAATGAATGGACCAAACAACCCTCAGACCTACAGTCACTGAATGAATGGACCTAACAACCCTCAGACCTACAGTGACTGAACGAATGGACCAAACAACCCTCAGACCTACAGTGACTGAATGAATGGACCAAACAACCCTCAGACCTACAGTCACTGAATGAATGGACCTAACAACCCTCAGACCCACAGTGACTGAATGAATGGACCAAACAACCCTCAGACCTACAGTGACGGAATGAATGGACCAAACAACCCTCAGACCCACAGTGACTGAATGAATGGACCAAGCAACCCTCAGACCTACAGTGACTCGGTCACATGACATTCGGAGTCTCTACCTTCACTTCAAAGCTTTTCCTCTGCATTAAAAGAAACACACACACACACACACATCTGAATAACCGTGTTAAAAAACAAACAAACAATCAAAAAACAACAATAACAACCAAGAATGATCAGATGTTAGACTTCTGACCAACATTTCATGTACAAAATGAGGCAAAGACAAGAGTTTTAAAAAAGCTTCTTTTTTTTCATTCTACATATGCTTTTTAAATGAATTGAAATAAACCGGTTTAGCCCGTGAAATTCAAGCTCAGCGCCTGATAGAAAACAGTCAGTTCTAGATACAGCCTGTTTGCAAACTAGCAGACAACAGTGTGGGTTGTATTACAGCCAACTGTGTTATAGATACAGCCTGTTTGCAAACTAGCAGACAACAGTGTGGGTTGTATTACAGCCAACTGTGTTATAGATACAGCCTGTTTGCAAACTAGCAGACAACAGTGTGGGTTGTATTACAGCCAACTGTGTTATAGATACAGCCTGTTTGCAAACTAGCAGACAACAGTGTGGGTTGTATTACAGCCAACTGTGTTATAGAACAGCCTGTTTGCAAACTAGCAGACAACAGTGTGGGTTGTATTACAGCCAACTGTGTTATAGATACAGCCTGTTTGCAAACTAGCAGACAACAGTGTGGGTTGTATTACAGCCAGCTGTGTTAGCAGCCACACAGGGCCTCTTCAGGACCCACTGCCCCCCCCCCCCCCCCCCCCCCCCCCCCCCCCCCCCCCCCCCCCCCCCCCCCCCCCCCCCCTCCACTCCTACAGACAACGCCAGAACAACCAAGACATTCCAAACACCGGCATAACTTCTGCTCACACAGCTACACAGGGCCTCTTCAGGACCCACTGCCCCCTGTCCACTCCTACAGACAACGCCAGAACAACCAAGACATTCCAAACACCGGCATAACTTCTGCTCACACAGCTACACAGGCCTCTTCAGGACCCACTGCCCCCCGTCCACTCCTACAGACAACGCTAGAACAACCAAGACATTCCAAACACCGGCATAACTTCCGCTCACACAGGTAAATATGCACACGATCACATGCCGAAGATTTCACTTGCACACATAAAACAAGTGTCATTCTGTTCATTGCCACATGCACACACACACACGCGCGCACACACACACACACGCACACACATATGCGCACGTGCACACACTTCAACTTTGGAAAGAAAGGAGAAACCTCATCATGGGCCTGCCAGTTGGGTTTTCTCTGTCAGTTTAGCACACACCAGCAAACCTGACTGCGCTCATGGACTTAGTAACTGTGTATTATTGATCAGCAATGCAATTCTTGCACACAGCCAACAAGCTATTTCAGTAATTTGAACATGGAAAATTCTGTGTGAATCATGTGCAAGTGCCCTACAAACTCAAAAAATAATCCTGTAAATTTTGTATCTTAGTACTATATATAATTGATTATCAACATAAAACAGCAATCACATCAACAAAAGTTTGCTAACCACTTGCAACTAAACGTGACTTCCATTCGCATACACACACACACACACACACACACACACACACACACACATTCTCATTTGGTTTGTCTAATGTTGCTTTTTGCATGAAATAGACAACACAAAACATGTACACAATATGACAATCTTTTAAACGTGTATTTCTGGTTAAGGGAAAAAAATCATTACTGGATGACCCCAAAGCTCTGTCTGTATCAAAGGGTGGGGCTGGAGGGGAATGGGGAGGAGGGGGTGTTCACTTAATAGGGTAGATCTATAAACACGGCACAAAAGATGATTTACAAACAGGACGGTGCCAGAAACAGAACAATGACGGCAGCAGCCTTATCACTTCCAGTCTCACTTTTCTTTTCCCACATATGTTCTGCATAGGCACATTTAGATCACAGCATGTATGTTTACGTATTGATGTATCTAAAATGAAATTTTCTCAGCAGTTATTTAAATACAGCATTTCTTGTTATTTTTATTTCACAATTGTTGGCATTTTCATCCTGAAAAATGAAATATCTGTCTTTTTACTAATGCTAAAACTCCAAATAGATTTTTTAAAAATGTTGACACACACAAAAATAAAAACAATGAAAAAAACCCAACTAACTTTACTACATCCATAGATATTCTGTTCACTGTATGCTGACCAATGCTCACACACACACACACACACACACACACACACACACACACTGATCAGGGAGGGGGGGGGGGGAGTAGCTGGAAATGAAAATTCATAGAGACCTAAGAAGCAACCAATCAGTAATATATGCCTTATCTTCTAACAGAAACACAGGTATCGACACCAAATCTTCATTTTGCTTTGGGCTTGTCTTGTCAAAGAGGGATTTTCTTTTTTTCTCATTCTTTAAGTACATTTGGTTTTATTTTTCTGCATGTTTTCACACACACACACACACACACACACACACACACACACACACACACACACACACACACACACACACATGCACACACACAGAGATACGTAGACAGATATATGTATATACAAATCATTTTCTAAATGATATATCAACAATCAACTCAAAACATTATCTGAGAAGAAAAATTCGCATATTTCTGTCATATATCCCCATAATTAAATCTAAACTACAAATACTGATTGACATCCCGAACAACCACCCACCCTCCAGCAATCCAGTTTTATATTTAACATCTTTCCTTAAACCATCCTTATATTTTCAACTTAAATGTAGACTTGGTATATAAAAAAAAAATGAAAGCAGGCATTACAAGTGTGCTTCAATCAATGTGAGTACATTTGAATTTGTTCACCAAGCCAGCTGTACCTAGATACATATGGGGGAAACTAAACAATGCACATGCACTGAGTGTAGGAGACTTTGGAGAAGTACTGATGATATGGGGAAACTAAACAATGCTCATATGCAATGAGTGTAGGAGACTTTGGAGAAGTACTGATGATATGGGGAAACTAAACAATGCTCATGCACTGAGTGTAGGAGACTTTGGAGAAGTACTGATCATATGGGGGGAACTAAACAATGCTCATATGCAATGAGTGTAGGAGATGTTTTGGAGAAGTACTGATGATATGGGAAACTAAACAATGCTCATATGCAATGAGTGTAGGAGATGTTTTGGAGAAGTACTGATCATATGGGGAAACTAAACAATGCTCATATGCAATGAGTGTAGGAGATGTTTTGGAGAAGTACTGATCATATGGGGGGAACTAAACAATGCTCATATGCAATGAGTGTAGGAGATGTTTTGGAGAAGTACTGATCAGCAGAATCTGTTGCAGGAATTTCCCTTAGCCATCACAATCTTTTCTTTTTTTACAATTTTGTTTCCACTCTTAAACCATACAAAAGGAATAAAAAGCAAAAGAAAGAGAAACATACTGAGTGTGGTGTTTAAGCCACGTGTTAAACATACCCAGCAGGGGTCTCGAAGCTCACTCTTTGGGTGTCAAAATGCACTGAAATCGATGAAAATAGAGTGACACCTCCAAAAGGATAATCCCCTTAGATACTGAAACATAACAGCCCGAAAGAAGTATGTCCATAAAATGCAATGAAATTGTTTCTGCTGACCCCAGTCAAACCTCCACCTCGGCATTAACTTCAAAGGACATTGCAGCTTTTCCAGCAAAAAGACAGCATGACTGCTCATACTCAATACTTTCTGGTACCAAAAAAAAAAAGGGTAGAAGAAGATAAAAATGAAAAAAAAAAAAAAAAAAGGTATTTAATGACCAAGCATCACACTAGAGTGCTGCTGCAACACAAGAAACGATGTAGGTATCTACCTACACCCAACACAAGAAACGACGTAGGTATCTACCTACACCCAACACAAGAAACGACGTAGGTATCTACCTACACCCAACACAAGAAACGACGTAGGTATCTACCTACACCCAACACAAGAAACGACGTAGGTATCTACCTACACCCAACACAAGAAACGACGTAGGTATCTACCTACACCCAACACAAGAAACGACGTAGGTATCTACCTACACCCAACACAAGAAACGACGTAGGTATCTACCTACACCCAACACAGCATATCCTGCCCTCAGACATTGTGACCCAGTCCAAACCTTACCCCTCTATAACTGGCAACTAGAGGTTAGTACTATTTTAGTCTTTAAAAATAAACAAGTAGGAGAACTTGAATTTGAAAGAAGTTTTTTTTTCCTGCCACATAAAGGGCAGTAACAACAACAAAAAAAGGGTCACATTCTTGCTAATCTTTGAGAGAAAGCGTATGACACTATAAAGAGAGAGAGAGAGAGAGAGTAATGTGCACACATAAATAACTTAGTAAGTGTTTACACTGGAATCATCTGACCCCCTTATTCCCTTTACAGATCTTGCCTCCAAAGAAAACAGTTTCAAAACATAAAAGTGTCTGTGATGAAAGCTTGTCTTTTTTTACAGCCATGTCCCCTCTTCATTTCAAGCCATGAATGCTGGTTTTAAAAGCTGACTTTGTTACTCCTCTCAACTTCAACAGAATCTGGATTGTTTTCCTTCCATTTTGCCCTCAAGGTTTCAGACGGTTTAAAAAAGATTTGAATGGAGCAAATGGCTTATATTGTGATATCATAAGGATTGTTACAACAGTGTGCACAGGCGATATCTTCTTCAGATTTCACACACACTGACCAGTCAAATGACACATGCCCACCACACTGACCAGTCAAATGACACATGCCCAACACACTGACCAGTCAAATAACACATGCCGTACACACAGATCTTTACCTACACTGATTAATTAGGTTTTACACATGCCAACCGATAAGAATTTACAAAAACTGATCCCTCAGATTTTACACACACTGTAAAAGACTGTACATTTACAGTTACACACATTAAAAAATCTGATAAATTGCATTGTTCACGCACAGACAAATCTGATGTTACAGTTGAACAAGGTCACAGCAGATACTCAAACCTGGGGGAAAACAGAAATCTGACAAACGGCATTTTGCACTCTATGATCAGCCCTTGAAGTACACCACACTCACATCTTCAGCCACTATACCAGCTCTGCAAGTACACCACACTCACATCTTCAGCCACTATACCAGCTCTGCAAGTACACCACACTCACATCTTCAGCCACTATACCAGCTCTTTCTGCAGATAGTGCTCCGCCTTCCTCAGGACATACTTGCCGATGGAGGCAAACATGGAGATGGACTCTGACAGACTCTGCTCATCAGCGAACTCTTCTGGGTCGGGGAAGGTCCAGTGCATGGCCAGTGTGTCGGTGTGCCAGTCAAACGGCGCTGAGCTCAGGTGATGGACGCTGCTGTCCTTGAAGTGAGGGTTCCACACGGGGTGGCACAGACCTTTGGCACAAATCACCTGTTGATGCAAACAAAACACAATGGGCACAAATCACCTGTTGATGCAAACAAACACAATGGGCACAAATCACCTGTTGATGCAAACAAACACAATGGGCACAAATCACCTGTTGATGCAAACAAAACACAATGGGCACAAATCACCTGTTGATGCAAACAAAGCACAATGGGCACAAATCACCTGTTGATGCAAACAAAACAAAATGGGCACAAATCGCCTGTTGATGCAAACAAAACACAATGGGCACAAATCACCTGTTGATGCAAACAAAACACAATGGGCACAAATCACCTGTTGATGCAAACAAAACACAATGGGCACAAATCACCTGTTCATGGAAACAAAACACAATGGGCACTGGATATGGGCTTCAGGGTCTAACCAGAATCAAACTCTAACAAAGGTTTTTGCCATGTGTGGGAATTCATGGAAAGGCATTTTTGGGCGTTGTAATGAATAAAAATGATCCGGGGAGGAAAAAACAACATCATGATGGGCCAGCCAGCTTACCCACACAGTAATCAGACAAGGCAATCATTTAGACTGTATCACCAACTAGTTCTGACCACCTGAATGATCAGAATGATCAGCCTTTTGAACAGTAAAATCATTCCTACAAGGCAATCATTTAGACTGTATCACCAACTAATTCTGAACACCTGAATGATCAGCCTTTTGGACAGTAAATAATTCTTTCTGATGAGCAGATTCCATTCACTTCTTTTTTTTTCAAGAAAAAGATGTTATAATACTGTTTATTTCTTTAACAATGAATACCAATGTTCTTAAAAGACATAATTCATTACAATATTGTAAAACCTTTCTTTTTTTCAAATCAAGAGAATTTTTCGAAAACATACCCCAGTTCTGTCAGCTGTGCCAGTAACTAATTGAATCAATTGATCAAGAAACTCTATGGTGAGACATTTAACAGCAAACATACCCCAGTTCTGTCAGCTGTGCCAGTAACTAATTGAATCAATTGATCAAGAAACTCTATAGTAAGACATTTAACAGCAAACATACCCCAGTTCTGTCAGCTGTGCCAGTAACTAATTGAATCAATTGATCAAGAAACTCTATAGTAAGACATTTAACAGCAAACATACCCCAGTTCTGTCAGCTGTGCCAGTAACTAATTGAATCAATTGATCAAGAAACTCTATGGTAAGACATTTAACAGCAAACATACCCCAGTTCTGTCAGCTGTGCCAGTAACTAATTGAATCAATTGATCAAGAAACTCTATGGTAAGACATTTAACAGCAAACATACCCAGTTCTGTCAGCTGTGCCAGTAACTAATTGAATCAATTGATCAAGAAACTCTATGGTGAGACATTTAACAGCAAACATACCCCAGTTCTGTCAGCTGTGCCAGTAACTAATTGAATCAATTGATCAAGAAACTCTATGGTAAGACATTTAACAGCAAACATACCCAGTTCTGTCAGCTGTGCCAGTAACTAATTGAATCAACTGATCAAGAAACTCTATAGTAAGACATTTAACAGCAAACATACCCCAGTTCTGTCAGCTGTGCCAGTAACTAATTGAATCAATTGATCAAGAAACTCTATGGTAAGACATTTAACAGCAAACATACCCCAGTTCTGTCAGCTGTGCCAGTAACTAATTGAATCAATAGATCAAGAAACTCTATAGTAAGACATTTAACAGCAAACATACCCCTGTTCTGTCAGCTGTGCCAGTAACTAATTGAATCAATTGATCAAGAAACTCTATAGTAAGACATTTAACAGCAAACATACCCCAGTTCTGTCAGCTGTGCCAGTACCTAATTGAATCAATTGATCAAGAAACTCTATAGTAAGACATTTAACAGCAAACTATATTCAGAGAACTAACTTCAAATGCACAGATGACCTAGAACTAACTCCAGATGCATGTATGACCTTTTCTACTACCAAATTTGACTACACTGACCAAAATGCAAGACACAGATGATTGTTAATGAACTGACCTGCAAGTGTCTGTTGACAAGCAGCAAATCAGGGTGCTTCTCATACACCTTGTACGGCATGTGGATGGCATTATAAGACCAGTGAGTGTCCAGGTAGTGATGGTACGACTCCAAGAAATAGCGCAGGTAATGGGACCCCTGTGCTGCCAGAAGCACCCCCATGTTAAAGACATCGGGAAAAGCCCCCGTCGCTGGAAAATCAGCACAGGCAACAGTCTCATAGCGGCGCAGCTCCTCTGGGATGGGATTGACCCAGATCACATCCCAGTCCATGTACACACCACCATAACGGATCAGCACGTCCGCTCTCCAATAGTCGCTGGCATGGGACAGAAATTTCACGATAGGCTCAGAGAAGACGGCCCCTGGAACATCTCGATTCACAAATGTGACTCTCTTGTGTCGTTTCATTTTGTGCCAGTACTTGCCTTAGGTTCTATGTCCCCATGGATGTAGACCATGTCAGCGTTGAGGACGTAGAGGGCAGACAGGAGACTGAGGTAGGAGAAGTATTTGAGGTCGTTGTCTCCCAGCCACACGTAGTGCACGATATTGGGTATCACAGTGGAGTTGGCAGGCTTGGGTTTGAGGATTTCCGCTTTTCCATAAGTAAGCCAGCGTGCCAACTGCCCAAAGGGAGAGCTGACTTCCCACACGTTAGAAGGAAAGATCTGCCTGGTCACAACCACACATGGCATGTTTGGTGATTTCTGGTACGATGATGCTGTCACACAGGTGAACTTGGATGTTTCCTTCTCGGATTCTTCCTTCTTGTCAAGTACTTCACTCAGGTCAGGTCGAGAACCTCTGCGGTCCAGAAAACCTTTTTCCATCAGAACTACATCTATGGCGCTCCCTCTGGCTGCGACAGAAAAACTCTTCTTCCTGTACTGTGAAAGGGTCTCTGCCAGAATAATGTTTTCTCCGATGTATATCCCACCGTGGCGGTTCAACAGGTGGAGAACAAAGCTAAACTTGGTGTTGGGGTTGCTGCTGCATGCTTTTCCACTGACGGACTCCAGGACCAAATTAGGCAAGTCTTTTCTGAGGTCCATGAAAAACTGATAGTAGCCATCCAAGTCCAGTTCAGGCAAATCTACGTAGTGAAAGTGGATAGTTGTGGGCTTTAACAACTTGAAGATGCTAAGGATGCTCAGATAGTGCTGATACTGAAAATAGTCCTTGTTACACCAGATGACATGCACAATAGGAGCCACGGGAGCTGCCAGCAACTCTACAGCATTTTCAATCGCCTCCTTGCCGAACAAAGGATGAGAAAACAAATGACTTGGAAGCTGTGGAGGGTGACCATGACGGAAAGAGTCCGGTCGATCTGGGTCAAAAAAGATTTTGGTGTGGCGCATCCCCGTGTGTAGAACATGATGTTGAAAGGAATGAGAGCGCACAGCAGCACGCAGCATGAGATCTTCAAGTACTGGGCCTTGCTGCGGTATGTGTTCAGGCAGGCTCTCTTCAGAGAACAAAAGAGTTTGGCCAATATTCTGGCCACTGGGATGCTGGCCATTGTTGATGCTGACAGTGAGGTGGGTGGTACTATGGTATGTTTCCCCACACTTCACTTCAGCTCTAGTCTCTCTTTCTGCTTGCCTGGAGACTTTCACCTTCCCTAATCTGTTTTTTCTTAACATGATATTCTGAGCCTTCTTTGTGTTTCTATCCACCACACAGCCGGTGAAATCTGAAAAGAAAAAAATATTTTATACACACACACACACACACACTCACACACACACACACACACACACACACACACACACACACACACACACACACAAAAGCACATGAACATAATCAAAATGCAATGTTATGGGTTAGATATGGGCAATATAAATTTGAAAATGAAATGATCCATTAAATTGACAGTAAACCAGGCACTGAAGTAATCTCTTCTTTAGTCTAAGGAACGCCAGTTTGTTTCAATTTTTTCCCTCCTCCATGGCAATGATTTAACAATGTCAATTTAAAGATCAATGCACTCAGTTGAGTAAGTTGTTTAATAAGAATATGAGGAGCATAGCATTGTAAACTGGCAATTTACTTCTTTTTTTTAAAGAAAGAAAGAATGCAAGAAAAAAAAACAGAAAGAATAGAGACAACAGAAGAACAGAAGACTATCATCCCTTTGTTTTTCCCACTTGCATGCTGTGGATTTGGTGAAAAGAACTAAGCTTATTCAGTTTAGTTAAGGCATCTGCTAGTTTTCCTTGTACAGTAGCGTCTATACTGCTAACACTCTCAAACTCCTCCAAACTCCTCCAAACCACTCCACCTCCTCCATCACATTGTCACCTATTGTTCAGATACTTCATTAACATTTTAAACACCGTTTCATGAAAGCAAAGGTGATGGTTTAGTTGATAAGAATTTAGTATTCAGTGTTATGAGTAAATAGCTAGTTCGTTCTCATTAACTGCAATATCACATGTGCAAAAACTTTCTCTTTTTTTTCCAATGAAATATGAATACTAAAAAAAAAAAAAAAATGTTAACAGGATTGTCAAGATTGCCACTATCGGTGAGTTCATAGAGATCATCATTGGATGAACGTGGTGAAGCCCTCCAGGGGAGCACACTCACTCACACTGGCTCCACACTAAATCAAATGGTTAATGTTGTCAGTAAAGGGCGTGGTGAGTGTTGTCCTGCCCATGTCAGATCATGGTTAATGTTGTCAGTAAAGGGTGTGGTGAGTGTTGTCCTGCCCATGCCAGATCATGGTTGATGTTGTCAGTAAAGGGCGTGGTGAGTGTCGTCCTGCCCATGCCAGATCATGGTTGATGTTGTCAGTAAAGGGCGTGGTGAGTGTCGTCCTGCCCATGCCAGATCATGGTTAATGTCAGTAAAGGGCGTGGTGAATGTTGTCCTGCCCATGCCAGATCAAAACAGGCCTCACTGCACACCACCATAGTAACACGGCAGCAGTGCAGTGTCTCCTCTGATGACTGCATCATGACATCTCCACACTGACTCTCCCTTCGGACTGCCAGTGTTAGGGTGAGACGAGCCAAACCAGGATGCAGCTGTGGACAGGGAGCCAGAATGAGCAGCGTGTGGTAATGCCACTGGAGAGGCACAGAAGAATGAAAGAGGGGGAAAAAAGAAAAAGAAAAGAAAAAAAGAAACTCCAAGGACCTTTAGGGACTTGTGCAAACTCCAGTCAGATTCCTAAAATGATAAGCACAATGTACAGATGCCATATGAACTATGGGAACAGCAGCAGTAGGACAAACAGGATAGAACAGTTGTGTGTGCTTCAGGCTCTTGAAAGCTTTTTTCCCTGGAGCCATTCAGTTCAAAGTACTGTTTCAGAACTGTTGCCAGACAGCAGCCTAATGAAAGAAAGCCAACCCTCACATTATGTTCAAAGTACTGTTTCAGTCTTATTGCCAGACAGCAGCCTAATGAAAGAAAGCCAACCCTCACATTATGTTCAAAGTACTGTTTCAGTCTTACTGCCAGACAGCAGCTAATGAAAGAAAGCCAACCCTCACATTATGCTCTGATAACTTAGTCTACATCTGCAAAAATAGGCCAAATGAACTTTGTACAGATTCTCTACCTTTTTTTTTTTTCGTTAAAAAGGTCATCAACACAATAACACCCCTTCTCCCCCCCCCCCCCCCCCCCCCCCCTTTTAAATGACCATAACTTACTTATTTTTTGTCCTAGCTCACTCGTTATATCTTCACATTAACCAGGAAAGTCTGCATATTAAAAAAAAGTATGTCAAAAGATTCCTTCAAAAATCAAGGCAAGACTGGTTTCTTGGTCACAAACATGCTTGCTAAATGTCACACTCACAGCATTTTTTTTTTTTAGACACCTTTGCTACCTATACTGCTGTGGTAGGGTGTGCACATGAGCATACCACATTCTGTGGATAAAAAAAAAATCTGTAATATACTAATAACCACATCAAATAAAAAGCGTAATACCTTAACTTATTGCATAGTTTTGCTGTAATAATATTCTGCATTTACATCTCACCGCCATAATATCATATGTTGTGAATTATTGTTTGTAATATTTGGCAGTCATACATATCATGTTACATGCTCTAAATTATACACACTATGTACAAATTAAGGGAATGGTTGTGCATCAAGAATGGAGCCACATACTGATTATTTTACTGTAATGCCATAATGTAAAGACAATGCACTGATTGCCAAAACGACATTGCATGTACTGATGTAGGCTACAGAATTACGAGTCAGACATGAGTTTGGTGAGTAGTTGAAAAGCAGTCACAAGACCACCACATTGTGGCAAGGTTACTTTCTAAAAGCAGAAGGTCATATTAGATCTCTACATTGTGGCAAGGTTACGTCCTAAAAGCAGAAGGTCATATTAGATCTCTACATTGTGGCAAGGTTACGTCCTAAAAACAGAAGGTCATATTAGATCTCTACATTGTGGCAAGGTTACGTCCTAAAAACAGGTCATATTAGATCTCTACATTGTGGCAAGGTTACGTCCTAAAAACAGAAGGTCATATTAGATCAATCTCCAAGTCTAGGCCTCTCCTTTTATGTTTCACATTTTAGCTCTTCCTCATTTTCTATTATTTTACACATATATGTATATAATATATTTCTGGAGGATTATTTATTCTTAGGGGATATTACAAATGATGGGTTATTCTAAGTAAATTATGAGGTACTTTCATCCTGGTTTTATGAATGTTGGGGGATGGGCACAAAGCCATCATTTCCTTCTTTTTGGTCGAGTGGCGAATGAGAAGATAAGCAGTTTCTCGTTCTTCATTTTCACTGTCCTAAATATTCTTTGTTTTCGCCTGAAGAAGACCTAAGAGGTCAAATGCATTGTGTCTTGCCCTGTACTTTGTTTGTCTATGTCCTTGGCGGTAACTAACCCCTCTCTTTCTAAATTTTGCTTCATTTTCCGCCCTCAGTCACTCCGTTTTGGAACTTTCAATCTCAGTCTTCAATTTGGGAGGTCTGCCGTCCTTTTTTTTTTTACTATCATTGACTTTCCTTCTTTTCGTTTTTCTACGTTTGAATACTATTACTAAACTACAGATTATGCAGCAAAACTTGAAACTGGATACACAGGTGAGTCCTTAGATAAAAAAATAGAGAAGGCTGTTGAGAGGAAATTGGCAGAGGCTCTGGACGAAAGGGGAGAGATTGAAAAAAGAAAATTAAATGTGATTGTAGTTGGAGTGAGTGAGAGTGATGAAGTTGGTCAGGGAGGACAGAGAAAAAGAGGATTTGCTGAGGGTGAAGAAAATGCTAGAAAAGATTGACGCCAAACTCAAAGATGAATCTGTTTGTGAACCAGTCAGACTCGGGAAAAATCTGACAAACCGAGGTTACTTAGATTCAAGATTGGTTCTGAAAAAGGGAAAGAAATAATACTGAGGAACTATGGTACCTTAACCAGGGAAAACAAAGAGAGGAAAAAATCTATTTCAATCCAGACTTCACCCCGTTACAGAGGCAGAGACACAGGGAATTGAAGAACTTGCTTGAAACCAAGAAGAAGGAAACAGGAGAAAATGACTGGATCATAAGAGGTGGGAAAATTGTTAAGAGGTTGGCCAGTGGTGCTGGAGCAGGTGGGGGGGAGGGAAGCAGTGACTGAATGTGAATGAAAATGTACATAGTTTTATATTGATCAAGATACATCTTGTTCAAATAGTTGCACTGTAATTTATTCAAATCTGGATAGTTTCTTGAACAAGAAGAGCGAGTTATTTTCATTGATTCAAGAAAAAATGCGAGTGTGATTGCATTAACTGAAATTAAAGCTAAACGACAGTTGGATATAAACATGCCTGAGTATTGTATTCCTGGTTATGATTGTTTTGTGAATAAGGACCCATTTTAGGGGTAACATTGTATGTAAAGCATTCCTTCATGCTCAACCTTGTGAGGAACTAACGAACATGCGTTTCAGAGAGTGTGTGGTGTTATTTTTCAGCAAAGGACAATAAAAACTGTTACTTGGATGTATGTATAGAAGTCCTAGTTCATATGCTGAGAATGATACTAAACTTTTGGATATTTTACATTCAGATATTATTAAAAGTTCGATCACGTCTGTATAATGGGAGACTTTAATTATCCAAAAATAAACTGGCAAGAACCTCGAGGGAAAACGAAGTGCTTGTGAAGCAGTTAATGATACATATCTGATTCAGTCGTTCGCAGTCCAACTAGAAGAAGAACAGGACAAAAACCTAGCTTGATTGATTTGATTCTTGTAAACGACGATAACCTGATATCTGACATTGAACACCACAGTCCATTGGGAAAAGCGATCATGATGTGTTGATATTTGATGTATATATCGCAACTGATGACTGTGATAAGCAAAGCAAACATCTAAATATAATTATGCAAGAGGAACTACAACAAAATGAGAGAGGATCTTAGAAAGGTTGACTGGACTGAGTTAGATAGTTAGACGTGGAAACATGTTGGTCAAATATAAGAAATAAAATTCAAGAAGCAGTGGATTTATATATACCCAAAATTGGAAGTAAAGGCAACAAGAATTTAAGACCAAAGTGGATGAGGAAATCTGTATTAAAGAAAATAAAAAAAAGTACAATTTTATAAAAGATTTTTGATCACACAAGATGGTATAGATTACCAAAATTATATTAAGTTAAGAAATGAATGTTCTAGAGAGGTGAGAAAAGCGAAAAAGAGACTATGAGCATAAAATTGCAAAAATTAGTAAGAAGAATCCTAAATGCTTCTGGAAATATGTCGCTCAAAATTGAATGTCAACTCTTCAATTAGTCCCTGAGAAAAGAAGATGGTAATATTGCAGTTAGTGATAATGATAAGGCCGAGGTGCTAAATAAATTCTTTTCTAGTGTATTCATACATGAAAATATTGAAAATGTTCCTGAAATCGACAGCGCCTCTTTATCTGATGGAAAAACTCTGTGTGATATAGTCATTACACCATTAGCGATAAAAGAAAAATTAAGTAAATTGGATGTTGCTAAAGCTTCTGGTCCAGATGGTTTACCAGCTAGAGTACTAAAGGAGTTATGTGTAGAACTAGCAGTGCCTTTGTGTGTGCTGTTCAATAAATCATAAGTGAAGGAGTGGTACCCAGTGATTGGAAGTTTGCAACTGTAACTGCTATATTTAAAAAAGGCACCAGGTCTGACCCAGGAAATTATCGCCCTGTAAGTCTGACTTGTATCCTTTGCAAAGTGCTTGAGTCATTTGTGAGAGATGCAATAGTAAAACCTTATGAATGATTTTCCTTATATTCAGATTGCCAACATGGATTTAGACAGGGTAAATCTGTATGACACAACTTTTAGAAGTAATGGAAGATTTTACAAATATGATCGATGATGGGCTTGCTTTTGACGTAATTTACTTGGATTTTAGGAAAGCTTTTGACTCTGTACCCCACTACCGATTGTTAAAAAAATTAGAAGGTTATGGTATAAATGGGAATATATACAACTGGATTAAGAGTTTTCTTTCTAATCGAGTACAAAGGGTGAAAGTTGGAAATAATTATTCTTCAAATATAGATGTTGTAAGCGGTATTCGCAGGGAAGTATTCTTGGACCTATTCTGTTCACAGTTTTTATAAATGACCTGCCAGAATGTGTAATTAGTTCATGTAAAATATTTGCAGATGATACGAAAATATATGATCCTGTAAGTAACCATCTTAAATTACAAGATGATATTGATAATCTAATTAAGTGGAGTGAAACATGGAATTTATATTTTAATCAGTTAAATGCAAGGTTATACATTATGGAAAAAATAATCCGGAGTATACATATACTATGAAATATAATGATGCTGTCTCAGATGTTGATTCTGTTTCAGAAGAAAAGATCTTGGTGTAATGTTTGATAGCAGTCTGAAATTTGACAAGCACATAAACAGTGTAATGATGAAAGCAAATAAAATGCTCGGCATAATCAGACGGTCTTTTTCATATTTGGATACTGAAGTTTTTACATTACTATATAAGGCATTAGTTAGACCCCACCTGGAGTATGGAAATGTGATATGGAGCCCTTATTTAAAAAGGCAATCAGCAAGTATTGAGAAAGTACAAAAAGAGCCACTTGTTAATTAAGGAATTCAAATATGTTAGCTATGCAGATAGATTGCGAAGGTTAAATTTACCATCGTTAAGTTCAGACGAATAAGGGGAGACTTGATTGAGACTTACAAGCTATTTAAGGGACTTAACAGTACAAATTTTAACACATTTTTTCACTAACCACTAATCAAATTACAAGAAATTCTGATAACAAAATCCAAATTAAATATTGTCGCACTAATATTAGAAAATTTTTATTTAGTAACAGAGTGGCACATTATTGGAACAAACTACCTGCGCACATTAAAAAAGCAAAAGATTTGAATACTTTTAAAAACCTTCTGGATACTAACGCTGAGTTAAATATGTTAAAATCTCAATTGATTGATAGAAATAAAGTAATAGAATAGATTAATATATATCCTGAGCATATGCATGCATTAAGCAACCAATGTTTATGAAATAAGATGATTGGGACACAAAAGCTGTGAGGCTATCAAAGTCCAAGTGAACTGAACTGAACTGAACAAAAGTGTCCCACACGTTGCAGGCATATTTGTGATCAGTCCTGGTATGGCCTCTGTTATGGGTGGATCAATAATACATGTGATAGACTGGGCACGTTATCGGCCATGGCCTGTTTAGCTGTTAGGGTCATACTGGCTAATGCTCCTAATCTTCGAACACTTCCTTGCTTCCGGATGTCTCAGGACACTTCATTTGCCACGTTCCTTTACAACAAAATCCATTCCATCGGTTATAGCCGTATTCCAACAACAAAAAACCACCTTGATTTGTACTCTTGAGCACGTGCAAGTGGTTTAGCTTAAGTTACAAAATAACATTAGGGCCCTAGTAGCTTGCGGTGGTCGATGGGGGGGGGGGGGGGGGGGGGGGTTACCTGGCTTGGGGCCGATGACAATGTCAATCGTGTGGTCTTCACAATGATTACTTCTTCTGATTTGACGGCAGATCGCTCGATTCATAGTCGCCATAAATCATAGGTTAACGACTGTGCTGTCTCGTGATTAAAATAACACAAAGGCCTGTGGCATATCAAGTGGACAAAGTAAAAAATACAAGCACACGAACCTTATGATTTTCGCGATCCCTGCATCTTGACGCCGGAAGTTTACGTCGAGTTGCTGTTGACAGAGTTGTTTCCCACAAACCGCAGCCACCGTGGCATTAGAACTGTATTCAAGAGTCAAGATTCAAGAATACTTTATTATCTCAATTCTGAGAAATTACAATCGCGCTGCTGACTAACTATACTTTAGTGACATAAATAAACATGAAAAACAATGAATGAGAAAGATAGAAAAAACTCTCAAAGAGAGGAGAAAAAAACACTGAAAGTCGAAGGGCAATGGAGGAAAGGGCGAAATTTTTTATTTGCCTGGAATGCGAGTGGGCGTGGAGGAAGACCAAACAAGTATCCAATGCCATGACTGTAAACAGTGGTGCCATAAAGAATGCACGACACTGACAGAGAAGAGACTTCAGCTACCTTCCAAAATTCTGAGACAGAAGGAATAGAATGGATCTGCCGAAGATGTTATGCAGGGGAGGGGGAAAAGAAAAGCGGAATGGAAGTGAAATTAGACAGACTGATTGGATTGTTGGAAAGGGTGGAGGGAAAGGCTGGAGAGACTGGAAAAAAGGTGCAGTGGAAAGGCTCTCGAAGAGAAGATTGAGGAGGTTTGTGAGAAAAGGTGTCAGAACTATGGGAAGAGAAGGTTGACAAGGAAAAAAGAGAGCTGAATCTGATATTTACAAATATTCCAGAGTGTGGGAGTGAAAACAGGGAAGAAGAATGAAAATGGAGAGGGAGAGTATACAGAAGATGGTGGGAAAGATTTGTCCTCAATTGAAAGACGAGACTGTCCAGAATCCAGTGAGACTGGGCAAATACAATATCGGGAACAAAACCGAGACTGCTTAGATAAGTGTACAAAACAGGAGGTAAAAAAAGAATATTGACAAATGCCCACAAAATAAATGCCAGGGGTGACAGAGCAAAAAAAGAGGATATATATAAAACCCAGACTACACACCAACTGAAAAGACAAAAAGAACAGGAACTAAGAGAAGAGCTTCGGAAAAAAGGATTGAGAAAGGAGAGAAAAGATCATTGGAATCAGAGGTGGGATAAATAGTGAAAGTACAGTGGAAACCTAGGCCTGGCCAAAGATGATAAAGAAGAAAACTGACAATCAAAATACAAGAACCAAAGAACATGTGAATAGTTTTAAAAGGTATGTAGATAAAAAAATCTGTGCAGGAACTGTCATATACGTTCTTGTACACAAATGCAGATGGACTGTTGAACAAAAAGATGAGTTACTTCTATTAGCTGAAGAAAATAAACCTCACATTATAGTAAATAACGAATCTATAGCGAAAAAACCAAAAAGGGGTAAATTCTGTCGAATATTCAATGCCAGGTTATGAACTATTTTTCAATTGAAAATCCCAAATAGAGGTATAACTGTATATGTGAAGGACTCTATAAATGCCAAAAGTATACAAGTTTACAAAAGGGAAATGACTTTGATGAAAACTTGTGGATTACCTTTTTAAATAAGGATAGACAGAAAATACTGATTGGAACTATTTACAAAAGTCCAAACTCAACAACTGAAAATGAAGAAAAAAATGTTTGAGTTGCTGAAACAAATTAGATTAGAAAGATTCAAATATGTTTGTATAACTGGAGATTTTAATTTCCCAGATATTGACTGGCATGGTACTGGCTCTGGAGAAAGAGGTCAAAAGTTCATAAACTACCTACAGGATGCATTTCTGAACCAAATGGTGAAACAACCAACAAGACACAGGGAGGGACAAAAATCAAATATACTAGATTTAGTACTTGTTAATGATGAAAATATGATATCAGACATTAAGCACTTAGCTCCTATAGGCAAAAGTGATCATGAGGTTTTAATGTTCTCTTTGTACCTAGGAGAGGAGCAAGGGAAAGAAGAATCAAAGCAGTCATATAATTTTAAGAGAGGAAATTTTATACAAATGAAAGAAGAATTGAAGAAGATCGACTGGAATAAACTCAATGATCTTAGTGTAGAACAATGTTGGGTGGAAATTAAAAGTATTTTAAATTCTTTAATAGAAAAACAACGTTCCAAAACAAATTATTAAGAAAAATAAAAAACAGAAACCAAAGTGGATGAATGTAAAGACAATGAAATTTGTAAAAAAGAAATATAATATGTATCAGAGATTCTTAGTCACAAAGCAGGGGAAAGATTATCAAAATTATATTAAAGCACGTAATACTTGTAACAAAAAAAATAAGAAAAGCAAAAAAAGGAATTTGAAAAGAAGTTATCAAAGGAATGTAAACAAAATCCAAAAGCCTTTTGGAGATATGTACAATCGAAAACAAAGATGAATACTGGAGTGAGCCCTTTAGAGACTAAGGATGGTGACACAGTGGAGACAGATAGAGGTAAGGCAGATATTTTGAATACATTTTTTTAGTGTATTCACAAGGGAAGATACTAATAATATGCCTGTTCTAGGTCCAGCCTCAAGGTCAAAAGGCATAATGTTGGAAAATGTAGATATTTCAGTGAATGCAATAAAAAAGAAACTTCATCTTTAAACCCTAATAAGGCATGTGGTCCGGATGCCATCCCATCGAGAATACTAAAAGAGCTAAACGAGGAAATGGCCTTCCCACTTTACATACTCTTTTCTAAATCTGTTAAAGAAATGATAGTACCTTCAGATTGGAAAACAGCTACAGTCATTCCAGTATTCAAAAAAGGTACAAGAACAGATCCAGGAAATTATAGACCAGTGAGTTTAACATGCATTATATGCAAAATTTTAGAATCATTTATTAGAGAGGCTATTATTAAACATATGACAGAAAATAAATTATATGCTGAGTGTCAGCATGGATTTCGTGCAAAAAGATCTTGTGTGACTCAACTTTTAGAAGTGATGGAAGACTTCACAAAGGAGATAGATAAAGGAGAGAATATAGATGTTTTGTATTTAGACTTTAGAAAGCATTCGATTCAGTACCACATGAAAGACTTTTAAAGAAATTAGAGTCTTATGGAATAATAGGAAATATACTTGGTTGGGTTAGAGACTTTTTATCAAAAAGAACTCAGAAGGTAAGGATTGGTAGCTCCTTCTCTCATAGTGCTGATGTTATTAGTGGGATACCACAAGGTAGTATATTGGGACCAATATTATTTACGGTGTTTATAAATGATCTCCCTGTAGAATTAAAGAGTACATGCAAAGTCTTTGCAGATGACACAAAACTGTATAACTCTCCAAAATTACATAAGGAATTACAAAAGGACATTGAAACATTAGTACAGTGGTCTGATACTTGGAACCTATATTTTAATGCAGAAAAATGTAAAGTACTTCATATTGGTAAAACAAACCCACAAAAGGAGTATATAATGAAAATTGGGGGCAAGGAAATAAAAGTATCTAAATGTGAAGAAGAGAAAGACCTAGGTGTGACTTTTGACAAAAACTTATTATTTGACAATCATATTGTAAATAGTATTAATAAAGCTAACAGAATGATTGGAATAATAAAAAGAACCTTTACATTTATGGAAAAGGACACTTTTTTGCAATTATATAAGACACTAGTTAGACCTGTTCTTGAATATGGCAACACTGTATGGTATCCAATGCTAAGAGACAATCAGAAGCTCTAGAACAGGTACAAAGAAGAGCAACCAAAATGATTCATAATATAAAGATTACTCATATCAGGAAAGATTAAAATATTGCAACTTCCAACACTTAAGGCAAGAAGAATAAGAGGTGACTTGATTCAGGCATACAAGATATTTAATGAAATTGATGATGTTGATAAAGCACGCTTTTTTTGTACTCCGCAGAAGAATGTTACAAGGAACAGTGAAGATAAGATATTTAAACAATATTCTAGAACGAATTTAAGAAAATTTACTTTTACTAATAGTAGTAACCAACTTTTGGAATAAACTAACACTTAACATCAAACGTGCACCCAGTATTAATGTGTCAAGAACCTCATAGATAAACATGAATTATTAACAAAAATTAGATATGAATTTGATGGATAATAAGTCTGAGCTAGCCTATGACTGGACCAACGGTTATGAAAAAAAAAAAAGGATATATACATACAGAAGGGGCGTAAAAAGCCTAAATAGGCTAAGTTGTATTGATACAACGCCCCTGATCCTGATCCTGATCCTGATCCTGAATAATATACAAGTAGGGTAACTCAGCAACAATAAACAAGTAGGGTAACTCAACAACAACCCAACAAAATCATTTAGTTAAAATGTAAAACCTCATACATGCAGAGACACACACACACACACACACACAACACACACACACAACACACACACACCACACACCACTTACTAATTTTCAGAATTTGCTAAAAACAGAAACAACACTGTCAGACCTAAATTCTGATTAAAGAAGCATTAAAGTGTGATGATGATGATGATGATGATGATGATGATGATGATGATGCACTAATAAACGATCAAGCAATAGTAAAACCCATTTGAGTAAACAACAATACTTATATAGATTTTCAGTATCACATTGTTTTGTCAGGACGCACATACATACAACACTTTGTATGTCAGGATAGACGAAGGAGAAATATCCTCAAGCAGGCACACCACAGGACACACGTCTTACAGTGGGGAGAGCTCTGGCAGAAGTGGCGCCAGTTTATTCTCGACATGGTCCTTCCAGGATGCTTTAGGGTGTGAGGTCACGCATGCATATTCATAGTGGGTAAAACCATTGGGCACACACACACAGTCTCTACAAGTTGGTACCAACACATCTTCCCCCTTCTAAAAGTTAATAGCAATTAACTAAATACATAACATTTATCGTTAAACTTTAGTGCGTTATCTTTAGAGTCCTTTTCAATGAGAAAAAATCTATTATTACTGGGGGAGATATATCGATTAAAAAGTTTCCATTGCACTGGCACAGTTCTTTCATATTTCAATAACACAATGATTTTTGTACAGTTCTTCCTGTTCATCATTCAATACGGCGTTTTTCACTTGTAAACAAAATAAAAGTAAAAATTTTTTGTTCTTGAACCATATTGTCTTCAGTGTTTTTGTTAGGGGTTTTTCATTCTTTGGTTTGGGTAAGGAGACGGTTTAGAACACAATTGATTTTTCAGCTTTTGAATTTATGGCTTCCCTGTAGTTGCATAGGATTATTTTAGTTAAAGATAGAACACAAAATTACAAACACTGCATGAAAAGGGCATATTTTTCAATCACATAGCCCTAAAAGTTGCAATCATAAAGGGATCTGAAAACACAAGGTTAACTTCCCATAAAAAAAGAAGTCAACACACGTGGCTGTCATCGAAATCCTTATCAAGCACAATTATGGCAGATGTCGTTTGAATGACAGATAGCACACAGAAAATTATAATAAAAGACTAGGATTCAAAGTTAACTTCACAGTTCTAATGGAACACAACAAAATTTGATGCCATTAAAAAAGGACTTTGGGTGAATTTTCAAAAGATGCCGTCATAAAACAAAGTTTCGGCCTCGATTAAAAAAAAAAAACACACATAGGACTGAAATGATGGCATTTCACTGTAATCCATAGGGGAAATACAACTGTTATGCCTGCCAGACACGGGCACCAGGCACACAAAATTTAAAAACATCTACGTTTGATACACAGTTGATACACAGAACTAACTTTCTAATTATTTGATACCAAAATTGAATATTGCAGTATGCCTGCCAGACTCGGGCATTCAGGCAACTGTGAAATGCACAGCTATCACTGGAATCTTGCCGGCTTCTGGATCACTCGACCAGAACGCGTGCATAAGGGTGGTGGCGGGTGGTTGATGGTGTTGTGGGCCACAATGGACTGCTTACGCTGTCCGCTGGGTGATGGCGGCGCAAATCGCGAGCTGTCGGGCACCGGCTTTGATGGGTCGGGGGCCCCTGCTGTGTCGGTGGCTGCTGCTTATTTTTCGGAGTGACCTCGTGTTGCCCCCGAGTGAAGGGGAAAGTAGAGGGACGACGGAAATCGTCCGGGTTCTGCTTTGCTTCTGGGTGCAGTCGCTGCAGTTTGACGTCGGTTGCGACGTAGCTGGCCTTCAGGTTCCTTGCCAGGTATGACCGCGGGGCACTTTCTTCCACCCCTTCGCCCGGCAGCTTCCAGGCTTTGTCGCTGCCCGTCTTTATGAGGACGGGGCGCAGGCTTCAAGTCTGGGAGATTCTTGGCTCCGTGATGGCGGTCGTAGCTGCGTTTCTGCCGTTGCTTGGCAATTGCGTCTCGCTCCTGCACCTTTGCGGGGTGTGACGATGCGAGGCTCCAACTGGGATGGAAGCATGGGCAGCGTTGAGCGAATTTTCCTGCCCATGGCTAGCTCGGGGGACTTGCTCAAGGTCTGGGATGGGTGTCCCCCTGTGGGTTAGGAGGGCGAGAAATATGTGTCCTCCCGTAGAATTTCTTTTGACGTTCTCACGGCTCTCTCGGCGGCACCATTATTTTGGGGGTAATGAGGGGCTCGATGTGAGGTGCTGGAACCCCACTTTTCCGCGAAAGTCCGAAATTCACGGGACTTTGAACTGAGTTCCGTTGTCCGTTATCACTTGCTGAGGAATGCCATGGGGGGCGAAGAAAGGACTTCATTTCCCCACACAGCTGCTGCTCGGGATATTCGGGAGGTAGGCGATGTCGATGTACTTAGAGTAGTAGTCTACCTGCACCAAATAGTGTTTGTTTTATAGTCACAGATGTCAAACGCCCACCTTCTGGAATGGGCGGTCCGGGAAGGGACAGATGGTTGGAGGGGCTCACTGGGATGCGCCGGCCTGTATGTCGCACATTGTCGGCATCTGGAGACGGGTGTCTTTAATGTCTTTGCTGATGTGCGGCCACCCACAGACTGCGCGGCCCGCTCTCGGCACTTCGTGATCCCCATTGTGCCCTTCATGGATTCTTTGTAGCATTTCTTTCCTCATAGAGTAGGGTATGACCATCTCTGTCCCCTTTCACGAGCATCCCGTCAGGGGATGCTCATTTTCTCCTCTTATTACATAGTAGTCAGGGGCCCCTGCTAGTATACATCTTCCTTGTGTTCTGGCCAGCCGTTTGATCGTATAGTTAGTAGCAGCTTTGATGCAGACATCAGACTCAGACTCCTTTCTGATTTTGTTGAATCCAGCATCGCTGATTGCCACGCGACTGGACTGAGTCGATGGGGTGTTCAACATCGTTTTGCTGTGATGTTGAGGTGTCGGCGGCCAGAGGACTTCTCGACAAGGCGTCGGCCACCAGCATTTCTTTTCCCGGCACATGCGTGGCCTTGAAGTTGAACCGCATGAGCCGGATCAGGAGACGCTGGCACCTTAGGGGAGTCTCAGAAAGGTCCTTGTTATTAAACAAAGGGACAAGGGGTTTGTGGTCGGTGACGACTTGAAGTGTTCCAGGCCGACGAGGGGTGGCGGATCAAACTTCTCACAAGCCCATGTTGTTGCTAAGAAATCTTTTTCTATTTGGGATACCGTCGCTCGGCCCTTCCTGCAGCGTGCGGGATGCGAATGCCACAGGCCGCACGATGTCATCGTTTTTCTTGGAGGGCACGGGCCCCAAGTCCGAAGCTGCTGGCGTCGGCACTGACGTGGTTGGCTTCTTCGGGGTGTAAACGAAAGCGCTGGGCGGAAGTCAGTGTCTCCTTGACTTGCTGAGAGCACTGGCCTGCTGGGGTCCCCAGACCCACGCACGATCCTTCTTTTGAAATTTCCCGTCATTTGGCTGGATCATTGAGGAAAGGTTAGGCAGATGGCGTCCAAGAAAATTTATCATACCCAACAGACGACGGAGGTCTGCCACTTTTTCTCCGGGTTGGGCATATTGATAATGGCTTCTACCTTCCCTTTACTTGGCTTGACGCCTTGGCCATTGATAGTGAAGCCAAGAAAGTCGATTTCTCTCTTGCGGAGTGAACACTTATCTCGTTTGAGCTTAACTCCAGTTCATGAAGGGTAATCAGCGCAGCATTAAAGTGTTCTTCATGAGCCCTTTCGTCCTCGCTGAAGACAAGATTATCATCAAAGAAGCAGATGACATCTGTTGGTCTGCCAGAATGTTTTCCATCGTTCTTTGGAAGATTTCCGGGGGCGGAAGTGATACCCTGAGGTAACTGTGGTAAAAATATCGACCACAGGGTGTGATATGGGTGGTAAGTTTTGCTGTGCTGTCGTCTAGAGGTATTTGGAAAAACCCAGACGTCGCATCCAGCTTGCTGAATATTTTGGCTCCTTTCAAGCGTGGTATCACATCTTCCACTGGGGGCAGCATATAGCGCTCCCTCTTCACTGCAGCATTTAATTTCCTTGAAGTCAGTGCAGATCCTAATTTCACCATTTTTCTTGACAACTGGCACCTTTGGTGCACACCAGTCTGTCGGTTCACCCACCTTTCGATTACACCAAGTTTTTCAAGCTTCCTAGTTTTTGTTTGACTTTGGGTAGAAGGGGTATAGGGACTCTACGTGCCGTCCAAACACTTTTCGGTTCAGAGTCTTCTTTTATTTGTATTTGACTGGAGGCACTTATTGGGTTTCGTCTAGCTCCCCAAAAACCCGATAGAGTCAACTCTTTTCACTAAACCCATCCTGCATGCTGCTTCTTACTCAAGAGATTCTGCTGGTTTGAGTTCACTAGTCCACAGGGATAGGAAAAGTTTGTTCTTTGTATTTTGCTTCTATCAGAATCTTCCCCTTACAGTCTATGGTTCCCCCAGGGCTGCGGGGGTTTGTCTTTGGGGCTGTATTGGGGGCTGAGGTTTCAGTTCATCGTAGGTGTCATGTGACATGATAGAGACATCAGCCCCAGTGTCTATTTTGAAGGTTTGGCAGTACTGCTGCAAGGGACAAGTCAAACTGTCCAAGGGAGATCACCATTGGTAAGAGCAGAGGTGTACTCATCTTCCCCTCCCTCCTCCACCCACGGCTCGCGGCGCTGATCAGAATTTCATTCACAGACTTGCTGCCCTTTCAGGTCTGCGAGCGCGCGAAGTGGTTTGGCTTGCCACAGGCTTTGCAGTCCTTTCCGTAGGCAGGCAACGCCGTCCCCGGTGAGAGCCCGCACAAAACCTGCAGTGTGAATCAGGCCTCCACGTTCGTTGCCACGACGCTGGTACCCGGCGCTGGCGCGCTAGCACCCCTCTCGCCTCTGGGACCACGCGGTGCGGTATGGCCTCGCCCTCTGCTGGGTTTCTCGCCCGCGAGACCGGTGATGGTTTTCGGCTAACTGCAGACACCCCCCTCTCGCCTCTCTTTGTGTTTTTAGCTGCAATTTGATCATTTCACTGTGCCTGGCTGTTTGCACTGCCCCTTGCAGGGTAAGTTCACTCTCCATTTGAAGCTTCTCTGAAAGTTCTTGGTCACCACTCCAAGCACAAGTCTGTCCCTGATAGTAGCCTCTCTATTCTCGAATTCTGCTAATTCCGACAGTTCATAGAGAGCACGCCATATTCCTCTATGCTTTCCCCAACCTGCTGGCACCGTCTGTTTAAACACTGCACGTTCATGAATTTACATTCGTTTGGGCGCGAAATAGTCCGTGAAACACTGTTCCACAGTTGTATAGTCTTTCTGTTGGTCGGCCGTCAACGCTGTTAGTTAATTAAGAGTTGATTGAAGATCTTGGGCTGCCTCTAGGCCCATACAGTACACCAGGCTGGCCACTTGGACTTCACCAGATTTATTGTGTAGCTTTTGACACTAACCGGTAACGCGGGAAATAGTCTCTCCACGCCGGCCACCGGGATGGCTCCCGAAAGTTGAAGTTTTTGGGGGTTTTTTTAAAAAACATTTTTAAACACTTAAACTGTCACTTCACAGGAGAGAATCGTTTTTTACTTCTGACACCTGTTTTGTCAGGACGCACAATACATACAACACTTTGTGTGTCAGGATAGGAAGGAGAGAAAAATCCCTCAAGCAGGCACACCACAGGACACACGTCTTACAGTGGGGAGAGCTCTGCAGAAGTGGCGCCAGTTTATTCTCGACAATGGTCCTTCCAGGGTGTTAGGGTGTGAGTCACGCATGCATATTCATAGTGGGTAAAAACCCTTGGCGCACACCACAGTCTCTACAAGTTGGTACCAACACACAATAATGGTCAAACTTGATTTCACAGAATTTTGAAATATAGTACAATGGTAAATAAAGCAAAACACATAAAAGTAGTCAGATCACACAAAAACCACCGCACGCGCGCACGCGCGCGCGCACCCACACTCATGCGCATGCACACACAATAATTATTACTCAAATTTCATGCGCACACAACACATGCACATGGCTTTCCAAATCATCAGGATCAGGACTTTTACGTTGCTGGAAACTTCCTGGTTATAAATAGCAACGGAAAAGGAGAGAGCAGCCCTCTTCATGCAAATAAAAAACTTATTTTAAAATTTGGGTTTTTTTCCTTTTTTAAAACTTTTACCCAGTGAAACTGACGCCCCCCAAAGGCCATCCCCGAGTTCAGCTCAATGGGACCCTGTTGCGGCTCTGCTCCACCTTTTGGGTGTCAGGATTTATTCTAAGATTGACCTGTACGGGTAAAAACATTTTTTTGGCTGATGCTTCTTATTAGGTCCATGGGCCCAATTGATAACTGTTCTCCTTCCTCCTCTCACTCATCTTCCTTTCACCCCTGCTCAACATGCTTTCTCTTTCACACTCTTCCCGCATTTCAGCAACACAGACACAAAGATGTTATATTGCGCTTAGGTCCACTCCACGAGGAGGGAAAAATAATTTGTCCCGTTCTTATGTCCCGGGATTTATACCAGTGGGATCTGGAAAGGTACATATAATAGTGACCTGTAAACATAACATTTCTTTTTATCTTGTAATTTCTTGACTTTATGTCCCATTCTTTCAAGTGTTTTTCTCTGATCACTTTGTTAAGTGAGGAGTTCAACGCATAAATTCACCCTTACTTCAAATTGGACCATACCTTTTTGTTTGTCAGGTAACGGCTTCAACGATTAAACTCACCCATAGCTTCAAAAGGACAATTTCTTTTGTTTGCCAGGTAACTGAATTCAACATTTATCATCACAAAAGATTCAAAAGGACAATACCATTTGTTTGCCAGGTAACGGCTAATACTCCAGTATTTCTTTCCATTTCTGACCAGCGCTTTGGGGCCGATTTCTTTCCAACACTGCTAAAGGGGGTTTAAAAACATCAATTCCCCTGGGATCTGAACTTTGAGTTTTCTGAAGGGGGGAAAGCGCCAGCGCCTTTGAATGAAGGGGTGGGCGGGTGGGAATTTTTTCGGACAGCAGAGAGATGCGTCTTCACTGCTAGCATGTTACTTCGAAAAGGAAGCGCTTTTGCGCATGCCCAACCCGCATTAAGAATTTTGTCTTACCCGGAAAAATACCCGGGAAAGATTTTTACGCATGTCTGGCTGCTTTAAGAATTTTGTCTTACCGGAAAAAAATCGGAATAAACGCACTCCGCCACAAATTCCCCTTTTGTCCCATAAGAACTTTTGTGGCTGATGCTTCTTATTAGGTCCCCCTGGCAAATTTATAAACTGTTCTCCTTCCTCCTCTCACTCATCTTCCTTCACCCCCTGCTCAACATGCTTTCTCTTTCACACCTCTTCCCGCATACATGCAACCATGACACAAAGATGTTATATTGCGCTTAGGTCCACTCCACGAGAGTGAAAATATAATTTGTCAGTTCTTCATTTTACCCCGCATTATCCAGTGGGTATCTGGACAGGTACATTTAATAGTGACCTGTAAACATCACATTTCTTTTTAAACTTGTAATTTCTTGACTTTATGTCCCATTCTTTCAAGTGTTTTTTCTCTGATCAAATTTTTTTAGTGAGGAGTTCAACGCATAAATTCACCTTAGCTTCAATTGGCCCTACCTTTGTTTGTCAGGTAACGGGCTTCAAAGATTTAAAATCACCCATAGCTTCAAAAGACAATACTTTGGGTTTTCCAGGTAATGAATTCAACTTTACATCACAAAAGATTCAAAAGGACAATACCATTTGTTTGCCGGTAACGGCTAATACTCCAGTATTTCTTTCCATTTTGACCAGCGCTTTGCGCCGATTTCTTTTCCCAAAACTGCTGAAGGGGTTAAAAACATCAATTCCCCTGGGATCTGAACTTTGAGTTTTACTGAAGGGGGGGAAAACGCCATGAGACACTTCTTGCTCCTTTGAGCATGAAGTGTTTGACCCCTCAGTCATAACCGGAAGGTAGTGGACCTAAGCGCATTGACCGTTCTAAATTAGGATTACGACATCATAAAATTAATAATTTAAAAATGACCATTGCTATAGCACCCCACCCTAACCATGTGGCTGGTGGGGGGCTTTACAAGTTTTAACAATCTAACAGCTACAATTATAAACAGAAGCACACACACGCACCAAATTCTGCCCTTCCCCGGTCATTCAACATACGTACGCCTACACGCACTTGCCCGCACCGCATGCTCCGCGCGGCACACGCATCCTACCCGCGTCACACGCCCTGGAACATATGTTGCTACAAAAACATCCTATATAATCAGTGAACAGCTCCTTTTTACATGAGCAGCTGTACCCATACATAATGTCTTGTGGGGGGGGCAGTGAACAGCTCCTTTGTACACGGGCAACTTGTACACATACATAATGTTTTTTGTGGGGTTGCCCGTTTTCTTGTGCTTTTGCTGCGCCATTGTCCGCCACATTGTCTGTTAGCCTCCACAAAAGATCCGGGAGCCCCCGGACCTTGTAGGGCGTCTTGGACTGGGGCCCACGAAAGCTGGTCTGCCGTCTGCCGCCCCCTGTTGAGCCGGGTGGTGCCATGAAGGCCGTTGTGGTGTGGTGGCCACCTGTTGTGCCGTGTCGGCCGTCGTCGAATGTGTTGGCCCCTGGTTGTGCTTGGTGGCACATGGAGGGCCCTTTCGGTTGTGGTTTGGTCGCCCGTTGTGCTGGCAGGGAAGGTGGGGGCCATCATGAAGGTAGGCGTGTGGGGATTGCACTGTTTGGCTGCACGACTGCTGGATCTCCTGGGGCGCGTGTGTCGCTGGATCTGGCCGCTTTTGGCCTCACTCGCCTTCAATGTAGGCCGTCGGCGTCTCTGTGGTCTTGTCTTTGTCACCTGTCGAACAACAAATTTTTCCCAGGATCTTATTCTAAGATTTACTGTACGGTTAAAACATTTTTGTTGTAATTTTGTGCAAAGGGGGGCAAAATAGTGACTCTGCTGATTGCTGCAGAGAACGCTGCCACAGAGCCTGGCTGGACGACTTGCTCGTTTAGTTCATTCCAGTCCATGACGGTCCCGCACGAAGAAGGGCGCTGGTTTCTGCTCGGTGCTTGACTCGGGACTACATATCCGCGGCTGTTGATTGATGTGAATTTTTTTGACGATGTTGTTTTGTCACGGAGCCATGAAACATTTTTGGGCGGATTTTTCTCTTTTCTTTTTTCATTGGTGTTAACAATTTCTCTAGGGGAAGTGCTGGAAGAAGTCCTTCAATGATCTTGTAGAAGGTGACCAGTCTTTGTTGCTTCCTGCGCACTTGGAGGGGTGGTAACTCGAGTTCAGTAAGCATTCGCGTGACACAACCCGGGTCTCTGGACCTGTAGTGACGCTTGATGAATCTTGCTGCTTTTCTTTGGATGCGCTCAAGCTTTTCCTGGTCCTTTGCCAAGTACGGGTCCCACACAGTAGCTCTGTAATCCAGGGCTGCGCGGATCAGGGAGAAGTATGCCAAGCGACGACATTCTGGGGTGCAGCTGCCCAGTTTATAACGTAGGAAACCAAGTGTGGAGCTCTCCTTTTTGCAAATCTTTGCCACATGCTTTGACCATTTCAAATCTGTCGATAGTTCAACACCGAGATATGGGTTTTGTTCGACATGTTTGAGGGTCTCATCATTCAATTTGTAGAAAAAAAAGAAGACTGGTTCTTGGACTCTGTGGAGAGGATGTAGCACTTCGATGCATTAAATCTCATTCCCCTGTCTTTGGCCCACCTTTCAAGTTTGTTGAGATCATCTTGCAGGGAGATGTGATCATGCAGTGAGTGAGTGAATTTCCTGGTATAATCATGGAGGTCATTTATATGGCACAAGAAGAGCAATGGGCCTAATACCGTGCCCTGTGGGACGCCTGACTTCACTGTTGTCTTCTCTGAACTTTCCCCTTCCAGGACGACTTTCATAGTTCTCTTAGTCAGGATTCTGCTAATCCACTGCAGAACAGGGCCTTTAATCCCGTAGTATTCTAGCTTGTGTAAGAGCTTGGCATGGGGTACAGTATCGAATGCCTTGCTGAAGTCGAGAATGATGACATCTGACTGAATTCTAGAGTTCTGTGTCTTGAGGAGGTTAACCATGGTGTTTAGTAACTGGGTCTCGCAGGAGAATCCAGATCTGAAACTGTGGTCTTCGCGTCAGGATGTTGTACTTCTCCAAGTGCTCTCGCATATGACGGCAGACGATGTGTTCCATTAGTTTGCAGGCTACGGATGTCAGTGACACTGGCCTGTAGTTTTCCGCTCTATTTCTATCTCCCTATTTGAAGACACTGGTAATATTGCCGTGAGCCAGTCAGCTGGGAGTGATCCAGTCTGTAGTTGTGAAGTAGGTTTTCTCAACCGATGAAAGGAAGCAAAAATATTGTCATAATGTCAGCTAGTTTTGCTGACTAATCTTAGTGCTTGTGCATTTGTGACTGTTGGCATATGATGGAAGCTTCCAGTCAGGAATCATCCTTCTCCATGAGCATAAGCAGTCAACATTAGCATATTGACGAATCTGCAGCTCATTTAATCAAACTTTAAAGGCTTCAATTTTTTTTTTTAATTTTAAAGGAATCTACGTAGCAAGAAAAAAGCCGCCAAGTGTGCAGCCTCTAAGGCGCAGTGCCATTCAGCCCTCAGTACTGGACTATGAGGGG
>CM031600.1:1270521-1273021 GCA_018398815.1 Conus ventricosus
CAGCCTGGTTGCTATTGAGCATGGCCCCTATTCAGCCTGGGTCCTATTGAGCTTGGCCCATACTGGGATCGGGCCCAGGACCATAAGGGCTCGAGACCATTCGGCTCCTATTGAGCCTGGCCCATACTGGGATCGGGCCCAGGACCATAAGGACCCGAGACCATTCGGTTCCTATTGAGCCTGGCCCATACACCCGAGACCATTCGGTTCCTATTGAGCATGGCCCATATTGGGATCGGGCTCTATTAGACCTGGGGGTCATCTCCATATTCCCTCGCATTGATAGATTTTCTTCTCGGTGCTCCCCCTGTTCGATACGCCCGGAATGGGGGGGGGGGGGGGTTACCAATACGCTCCCACCAGGGCCTGGGCCCTAATGGAACTTTATGGCCATAATGATATGGGTCTTAACGATACTGGGCACTAATGGAACTTTATGGCCATAATGATATGGGTCTTAACGATACTGGGCACTAATGGAACTTTCCCTAACAGCAAGGGTACTAGGGTCCACCTAGGTTCTAGCTAGCTCCAGCTTGGACAAGCTGAATCTAGCCAGAACCTAGGTGGGCCCTAGGTGCGTCCTTGGACCCTTGCTGTCTGGGTTATGGCCATAATGATATGGGTCTTAACGATACTGGGCACTAATGGAACTTTATGGCCATAATGATATGGGTCTTAACGATACTGGGCACTAATGGAACTTTATGGCCATAATGATATGGGTCTTAACGATAGTGGGCACTAATGGAACTTTATGGCCATAATGATATGGGTCTTAACGATACTGGGCCCTAATGGAACTTTATGGCCAAAATGATATGGGTCTTAACGATACTGGGAACTAATGGAACTTTATGGCCATAATGATATGGGTCTTAATGATACTGGGCACTAATGGAACTTTACGGCCATAATGATATGGGTCTTAACGATACTGGGCCCTAATGGAACTTTATGGCCATAATGATATGGGTCTTAACGATGCTGGGCACTAATGGAACTTTATGGCCATAATGATATGGGTCTTAACGATACTGGGCACTAATGGAACTTTATGGCCATAATGATATGGGTCTTAACGATACTGGGCACTAATGGAACTTTATGGCCATAATGATATGGGTCTTAACGATACTGGGCACTAATGGTGTTGGGCCTGGTGGAACTGGAACCGAATGGAATTAGGTCCTTGTGGTCCTGGGCCCAAACGGGCCGACACTGATCAGTCTCATGTCATGGAACTGTATTCAGCCTAGTGGGAGCGTGCCGGTGTTCCCCGGGTTCTATGTTCCCCAGTAGCGCTGTTCCCCGTGTCTCTGTTCCCCAGTGTCGATGTTCCCCGACTGAAAAAGCGTGCCGCTGTTCCCGTACTGCTGTTCCCCAGGTTCTCTGTTCCCCAGTAGCGCTGTTCCCCAAACAGATTTCTGTCCAGTCAGCATGAAACCCCTCTTCTACGGCCCTCCCGCTCCACCCCCAATACCCCGACCCTTCCCCCTCCTTCCCCCCTCCCACCCCGCCCTCCCACTGCCTCGCCTATAGCAATGAAAATAACAGTAACAACGTTTAAGTCAGCAAAACCCACCAACACCACCAACGGCAAAAACTTGGGGAACACCGGGCCTGGGGAACACCAGGACTGGGGAACACCGGGACCGGGGATTTGCGGGAATGGGGAACAGCGGGATCGCCACAGGGTGGGGAACAACGAAACTGGGGAACTTAGGGACTGAATTTCGATTTTTTTCTTGAGGGAAACACCGGGACTGGGGAATATAGAGACAGGGGAACTGTCACGGACAAAAAATAGAAAACCGAACTCGTGGTTAGTCGCCAGCCAGTTTGTTGGACATAAGCTCCAACTCAAATATCCTGGGCGCCAGGTAGACGGCCTCATGCGTCGGGCCGACGCCTTCAAGCATCGCCTCAGCCAATTTGGGCACAGCGAGGAGACTAATCCTAATCTTCTACGGAGACGGTACGGTCCAGCCAGACGGACTAAGTAGCTTGACCGACGCCTCGATATCTGCCCAGACGGATCTCAACGCCTGGGCCAGACTGATCTAGCCAATTTGTAGGACCAGTGTCCACAATTAAGTCGACGTCGCCGGAAAGGGAGAGGGGGAAGGTATTGTGTAGTGGGGGTGAGATCTAGCTAATTAATTAAATGACCCAATGACCACTACAGAGAGTAAGGCGTGTAGGCGTGACTGTCATGATTTGAATATCCAATGGAATTAGAGGGAGGTAACTTCGGGTACGAGGCGGTAAAAATACTGACCAATGGTACTCGCTCTTTGACAGATGGGTTTTAGGATAAGATAGGAATGCGTGAGTGAAAGAGGAAGAACGAACAGACAGACAGAGAGAGGAAGAGGTTCTGGGTGTAAGCTCTGCAGGAGAGAAGAGCAGAGAGATGAGGGGAGGAGAGAAGAGAACCAAGTGGAGGCATTAGCACCAGATAAAGTCTGCAGAGGGAGGACTAAGAAGAGATGTTGAG
>CM031600.1:1278021-1380875 GCA_018398815.1 Conus ventricosus
TTTCAACATTTTCTTGTTGGATTAGTCATATCCCATCTGTGCTTCCGAGCTGAATCTTTGATGTATTGTTTATGTCTCATGTTCCAGTTGAACTTGTGAGAATGTGAATAGCTTCAGATGAAGGAGGGGACATCACTATCCAAAACATCGAATGTATTTCTGGCAGCTTCCTTTGCATAAAAATCAGCTAAGTCATTGCCATGTAAACTGAAGTCCCCTGGAACCCATAACTCTCGATAAAACTGAAACTATAACAAAGTTATATTGGTACCCACGTTATTAACTGATGAATTAGAAATAAGATCCCATATGCCAAGTCTGAACGACTAGATTTCACTTGACAATTGTACATACAGTCGTAAGCTCTGATTTTGAATCCAATTATATAAGTTTTTAAAAAAAAAAGGTAAAACAGGCATGTCAAGAACGAGATCTATTGATTTCAAAACGGCAAATAGCTTTGCCGTAAACATAGAGCATCCTTGTGTAATATGGAATTTCTTTTTAATATTAAGCGCTGGTATTACAAAAGAAGCCCCAACATCAAAAGTATCTAAAACAGAACCATACGTTAAAATGTGTAGATTGGAATCGTATTTCCTATCTATTAGGTCTTTGGCAGAGGATGACAGTTACAGAAGATTATCAGTTTATTAAGATTTTCGTCAGCGTAGATGATTTCAGCCTGCTCTAAACAACCAAGAAGGCTGTGAACAATCTGAGAGAACGGCAAAACCATCGAGAGACCGGTTGCAGTTCTGAAACAATGGGGAAACATAATCACCTAAGGACATGCGCACCGCTTTGTTGGGATAGTTCTAGCTTTCACTGTAAAATTACAAGTGCAGCGTAACATGTGTTCATTTAAGGGTAACTCACCAGCATGCTTGTACATCAAATCAGTTGAAGCCATCGGGGAAATCCAAATGCAGTTTTAAAGGCTAATGAGTCAGTTCCTTCTTCCTAAAATACTGGTTCACTCAAAAACGTGTAGGTCACCAGTACTGGTAAGCTTATGTTAATCAGTCTCTACAGCTGTAAAACATGCTACTCGGCCATGTGACAGAATTCGTCTTCTTCCTAAATACTGGTTCACTCAAAAACGAGTAGGTCACCAGCGCGCATGTTAAAAAGTAAAATAAAATAACAGAAATAGTGCGACTCAGACTGTTGGCCGCTGGAGCAAATTTGGCAACAAGGGGTCGCACTCGATATTCAAGAAGTTAAAAGCAATGGCCAAATTCAGGCCCAGGTAACAGTAAAATATCTGGGGAAGTTAAAATAGAAAATCGTCAATATTCAGATCTCAAAACTGTCGAATCAATTTGTTTTTTAAATGAGACTGCATTTGTGGCAATCTTGATGGCACCGGCAGTGAGTTCCACAGCCGTACAGAACTAGGATAAAATGAATGTAAGTGGCTGTCAATATTTGATGCAGGTATGGTATAACATTGACCGCCACTCCTGGTGCTACTTTTATTCAATACTAGTTGTTCCATTGGAATATCAATTAGTTTAGCTCTGCCTTTGAAGAAGATGTTAAGTTTGATAAAAGCTCTTCTCTCTTCTAAGGGTTTCCATTCTAATTTCCTCATGTTCTTCCTAGTATTCCCTTTTCTCTGATGTGGTTCCCTGTTACGAACCGTGCTGCTCTCTTCTGAATCTTTTCGAGGTTATCAATGTCCTTTAGATGGTAAGGATCCCAAACTGAGCAACCATATTCCAGTACTGGTCTAACCAGTGTTTTGTAGCAGTCGTCTTTAACCTTTTGGGGGCAGTCATTGATATTCCTGAATAAGAAAGCCAAGATGTTATTTGCTTTCTTACATACTAAATTGTAATGTTCTTTCCATTTGAGACGACCATCTATAATCACGCCTAAATATTTTGCAGCATTGGTTTCTTTAAGAATAGTATTATGAATAGAATATTCTGATCTAGTTGGTGGGCGTTTGTTACATATACGCAACACTTGTGTATTGAACGAACTAGCCCTGAAGCGACATGGACAAGATTAGACCCCCAGCTAATCAGCGGTATGCCAGCAAGCAGGCTACACGTAATAATTCCCCCTCCTTCCCCCTAGCCTTTTCTACAACATCGGTCTGTGTTAGGTTTCCTTATGGGAGCAAAACATACCCCACTTGTTTACTACTTTTCTCTTCTTCTTCCTAAAACACCGGTTCACTCAAAAACGAGTAGGTCACCAGCGCGCAACGTAATTAATGTTTACTTCGGAAAAAGTTTGTAATGGAAGATAACACACACTCACACAAACACACACACACCATTGAACAGTAAGGTATGACTGATGCAAAAGTTCGGGTGGTAAGGGGAGGGGTGTGTTGCAGAAATGACAATGGAAAAGATGTATTTTGTAGTGGGTACAAGCAAAATTACTGGAGCGTCACAGGAAATGGGTTTTTGCAGAACCAGCTGAAAGAATTCTTCGAGTCAGAAATCAAACTCTCTGTTTCCCCGTTTTGGAAAAAAAAGAAGAGTAAAAAAAAAAAAAGAAAGAAAAAACCCTTCTCGTCTGGAATTCTCTTCCTTAGGGGAAATGACCTTCGACTTTCAGAACATGTCATGTGACCCAGATCTCTGCCAATCGAACTAAAGTACCATTGCCGCCATCTTTCTTATAAGATAATCGGGAAGAATGAAATGAAAATTCATTTTTGTTTACAAGCAAAGCTTCAAAGTAACAGTCATTCTTTTAAGCACCACTTCGAGCGATGGCATCGAAAGGTGGTGGAAAAATAAAAAGCAAAGGGGAACATTCCCCGGTTAAACCTTATGAGCAGCGGAAGGTAAGGTTAGACGCACGTGCGATTCAATTTCAAGACAGAACTTACACTCGCACTTTGTTATAACAGTTTTAGGTTGAGCCTAATGTAACACAAAATGCCCATCTATTTTTTACTTTTATTTTTGTCTTGTGAATTGATAGCAACACTACGAGAACTTACTATTCTACGGGATCCCAAAGAGGCCAGCAAAAGGTAGAAAAGGGACACGGAAGAAAGTGATGATAAGAAGTAGGCTGCCAAAGAATGATGAATAATCGAAATGAAAGAAACTAGTGCTCGAGAAAGCAAATAGAATGAAAGGGAAGTAAGCTACATGGAAAGGTAAACTAAGACACATTTACAACAAAGAGAAACGGTTTGAATGAAAAGTAAGTGTCAAGGTAATGTCAAGGGGGGCCGATAGCTCAGTTGGTAGAGCGCCGGACTCGTGATCCTGGGGTTGCGGGTTCGAATTTCGGTCTAGGGGGATTTTTCCCTCGGAGTTAACATTGGTTCTGACTCCATCCCCCCATACAGTCGTTCGGATGGGACTATAAACCGAGGTCTAGTCTGTGTCACATGCACTAAAGACCATACACGGACTCTAAAGATCCCGATGCTCATGTCCTAAGACGGGTGAGTACCGGCTACACGAAAATACACAATGCATGCAACCTGTGTGCCAGAATAGTCTACTTGAAGACTGTGGGCACGGGGCAGGTTAAACATCCCCATCTGGAAGAAGAAGAAGAAGAATGTAGATGCAGGCAGAAGTAATAACAAATATAAAAACGTTTTGAATACTAAGACGCCAAATAAATGTTAGTAGCACTGAAATAGTGAGCCTCGATCTGCAGGTCATTTTGGCACAATGCAGACAATGAAAATTGAGTTGATGATAGGTGGAACAATGACCAACCAACTGACAGATGCAGGGAAATAAATCATCATTCAAGAGGAGAAGGAAACAGGATGTTGTTGTTGTTGTCGTACCCTGGCTAAAAGACTCCAGGGATCATCCGAACAGCCGAAGCATTTGAACACTATGGCACAAATGCATCAGGTGGGGATGAGAACATTACGTGTGTGACCGTTTTTGATTACCCCGCCACATGGGCAGCCACACTCCGACTTCGGGGGATTTGGGAGACTGATAATGTTATGCTAGGAGCTTGTCACGACTGAAGACAATCCCCACATAACTATGCAGAGCATAACAACATTTTGATGTAGCCTTGGTGTTCTGGCCTATGTCAATTGGTCTGACACAGCCTTAAGCCAAGGCGGAGGAAACAGGATGAAAAATAGGGCATTACTTAGCATTTATTAAATCCTTCACTTACAATAATGGCCCAAGAATGGGGATTTGTGAGTTCTGTGTTGTGAACAGAACCATTTGTCTGTGCCCATTGATTTTTGGTTGACTTCCATCTCCAGTGTGAGAACTTTATCAGATTTGATAAACACAGCTGGTGGCAGTCACGGCAGTGTACTCAGTAATGAATAATAATAAAAAAGAATTTTAGAAACTCATTACCCAGTGGGGTTTAAACTCATAAGTCCCCAGAACTCCAGTTTTAAATCATGAATATTGATGAAACTTTGAAAAGGAACCCCATGTTTCACTAAACCAGAGATGATTCGGTGATTGATAGTTTAAATGTTCTTCAAATTCTGGCATCTGTCAAAACATTTTCAGTCTCTGTTGTCATGATGGTAGTTGATTCATCTTAATGTTCTTTGTTGTATTGTGATGTTGTATGGAGCAATATTTAGCAAGGGCACAGTGCAGTGTACTTTACCAACAGTGTACAGGAATGTATGTAAAAAGCACCACTCCATGTTACTTTGTGGTGCCCTCCACCCCTGCCCACTTAATCAGTAGTAAGGTAAAGTGGTTTGATTTTCAGTCATTCTTCCAACGGCTTACCGACAGTATCAAAGATGTCCTGCGACCTTCATGGCTGGCTGATGACTTGGCTGATGATGCCAGTCCTCATTCCAGCCAAAGAGTGGAGACGTCGGCTATCACAAGTACAACAGCATTTCAGGAAAAGGTTGATAATTGTGTGAGTAGCCATCGCTCCATCATTACACTCATTGAAGTCTCTTAAAAATGTTTGAAATTTAAAACTTACATTTCAAGTCCTTCAGGGATAGAATTATTTATAATTAAGAATACTTGTAGAATTATTTATAATTAAGAATACTTGACTGCTACTTGAAAAGTGTTCGTAATTTTTTGTTGCGATGTTTTGTGTGTGTGTGTGTGTGTGTGTGTGTGTGTGTGTGTGTGTGTGTGTGTGTGTGTGTGTGTGTTTCCTGTCACCAAAATTAGGCATTTGAAAACAGGAAAGTTGAATGAGATGTGGTTCTAAGTGCAAGATACCAGTTACCAACATCAGTGTGGGTGTTAGTTGTAAATGATCACTACAGTGTTAAGAAGACTTGCTGAAAACATGTTTCCCTCATGAGAGCACTCACTGCATTATGGGGATTCTTTTTCCAAGTTTTTGTTTAGATCAATTGTGTGCTTAATAAATAAAGATTCAGGTCATGATGAAATGGAAAAAAGATCTTGAAATGTTGATAAAAAGACTTATGAACCATGCTATGTCTGTGTAAAGTATGTTTTTCTCTCTCTTCTTTCGTTCTCTCTACTTTTTTCCTCCGACAGTCGGTTTCTACTTTCTTCCTGTTCTTCTGTTTTGTGTTCTCTGCACCCCTTGTTCCATCTCATCTTATTAATTGCAGGGTAAAGAGCTTTCTTTAGAAGAGTCCACTGTGTGGAATGACAGCCCCACTCCTCGGCCTCCATTGCATCCCAGTTCTTCTGTAACTCCTGGCAACAGCACTGACTGGCTGCATGGGTCACCAGGCAACGCCACTGGTCTGTGGTCAGTCACATCTAGTGACTCTGCTTGCATGCGACAGCAGACTCCTGCCGCATCCCACCGTGGACCAGGTGAAATGGTGACTGGAAGATCAACACCCTTTGGCACCAGTGGATCAGCCAGTCACATGTATCATTCTTCTCAGACACAACAGGGTGAGTTTGGTTGAAATATTTGATCCAGCTGTTAAAGTCTGTAGCCAGCTTGCAGGTAAAGAGGGATGTAATCTTTAGTCCTGTTTGTCTGTGTTTCCTAAAAGTGACTTGACACTGATGGGCAGGTAGCAGGGACCAAAAAGGAGGGGGAGGGGAGGGGGCTATATTCATCAGTTTGTACACATTGGTCAGTATGTGTACCAGCAGAGTATCATAGGTCTTCGTTTTTGCACACAGTGGCATTAGAGCATCTTGCCTTCTGTTGCTTTTGCTGTTCCTTAACCCAATGCTTCTTGAATCATCTGATATAGACAGCCATATTCAATCCCTTGATCACCCGAAATGGCCTGCTAAAGCGTACTTGTTTATAAAGTAGTTCCACTTGCGTTTTCAAACATTCCATAATGCACCAAGAGCTGAAGTGCATTTGTGGTACTTCCTTCCAGCTGCAATGGTTTTTTTAATATATTTACAGCCAGTGAATTGTGTCTGGGCTGTGCTGTCTATTTTCAATTGTTTTTAATGAAAATGGCAGGGAACACACTGTGTTTGAATGACAAATCGAACTGAACGTCAAGTCCATCGGATGGGGACTGTAAGCAAGTCGGACCCGTGTGCCTTCCTGGCCCCCTGCACACGTTAAAGAACCCATGGCAGTTGAAAATCGAAAAGAGCAGGGGGGATCCCCGCTGCCCTGGCAAAATTGATGTAGATTGAAGATAGCCGCCTGGTATTTCTTACCAAGCCACAAAAATTGTCACTTACTGTTATCGTGTACCATCGTGTACCGATGGAAATGGAGAACACATCGCAAGCATCCTATGTGAGAAACTGGAGGAATAAATGAGATAAATGAAAATGAGTGACTGATACTTGAATGGTACGGGAAACGACTGAATGAGCGCCAGTAGGCTGCTCTTCGGCCGGCTCTACCTGGGTAGGCAGCCCGTTGAGTGAGTGAGGTAGTGTGTTTATTGTAAAGCGCTTAGAGCTTGGTCTGTGACCGAGGATAGGCGCTATATAAATACCAAATATAATAATCCATTATGGGTTCGGAAACACAACCTGATGAGGGTTTTACTTCAGAGGATGTGGTGAAAGATGATAATCGAGCATCAGTGTTTTTGTGGTGATCATGCAAGGTTGATTTACATGACGATTTCTTCAAGTATATTGTTGGTTTCAATTTCATTGTAGTGAACTTCAAATCAATCTTATTTTACTTTACACCAAGAGATGAGCAGGAGGGAAAAAAGGCACCAAAAGATGCCTAGTACATAAATGTAGACTGCCCAAAGTTATATAAAAAAAGAAGTTGTGGGATGTCTTCTTATTTGCGTATGTACTCTATATTGGCATTTCAGCTAGGCAGTTTAGTATCGTAAGGAGCATTTGTATCTAGAGTTATTTTACCATGGGAGAAGAATTTCCCTAGTTGTTTGTTATATAAAATACTGAAAGACAGATGTGGCAGAAAATAAGCCTGTAAAGGGCAGAAGTCTTTCTTGGAAAGGTCTTCATTGTGGGGGCTTACAGTATAGCAGAACCAAAGGAAAATTAAGAATGAAATATAGTACCACTTTCCTATGTCTTGTTTTTTTTTGTCTTTAAGCAGTATTAACATGCCCTCGTTTGCATGCCAGAATCAGTGCAGAAAGTTACAAAAACTGGGCATGCGTCAGTAAACCCTGTCATTGTACAGCAGATGCCAGTTTATCACCCAAGCTTTCAAGAGGTGAAGGTGGTCTTGCATCCACCAAAGCCAGCAGATTAAACAGTGCGTCAACTCACAGCCTTACCTCACCTCAGTGGCACATGTCACAGTCTACAACATCATTAGCAAGACAACGACAACTCCGGCAACGCACTGGTCAAGGCAGTAACAGTTTCTCAGGAACACCAGAGGATGCTGCTTGCCCAGGGTGTGAGTTGGCTTTTTTGTTTTTGTTTTGATCTAGTTATTATTGCTGTAATCATTTTATGACAAAAGTTTGCACAGTACATATAACACCTCTGAGGGCATAGAAGTGTGAAAAAGAAAACTCTGTAGTTAAAGCTGCTGTGACTGTCAGAGTAGACTGTGATGTACTCGTAAGACGTTAATTCAGTGCATAATTTTGCCCAAAGCTTGATTATTTCCATACATAGTGATGCGTGGTAGGACAAAGAATGTATTTATTGAACACTTTGGGGAGGGACGTTGGGTAGGGGGAGGATGGTAATACATACTGCTTTTTAATTAGACAATTATCAGAAATCCCCCCCCCCCCTCCCCCCCTTGTTTCTTGTTTTGTTTTTTTGTTTTTAAACTTTTATTTGCAGTTTGAAACTTTTCTAGTTAAGGAGGAACTGTAGTCTGAAAAGCTCGGTAATGATTTATTCATGTGTGTTTATTTCTTATTAAGTTGTAAGTAATGATTTATTCATGTGTGTTTATTTCTTATCAAGTTGTAAGTATGTGAACAACGAAAGGAAGTTTAGTCATTAAATATAGTTCACTGTTTCAGCAAAACGACAGAGGTTATGGACCCCAGAACCGTCAAGGAAAGGGAGATCACTGCAGCCTGCCGTGCGTGACAGGCCAACTTTCAAGATGTCTGTCTTCCATTCTTCCACTTTGGTAATTTAAATTTTTGTCAATTTTCTGACTTCCTTCAGAAAACTGACTATCCAGTTTATATTATCACACTGACGGATTCGCTTATTTTATGACAAAACATGAACATTAAGATATTTTGTAATTTTGTAATAATATCAGGATCAACAAATTTTGTGAGGTGAGATGGTAAGAGTTCTGTGCTTAGGTATTGAAGTAAGCATACAAATTTTTCCTCTGTTAACTGGAATCATTCCTAAAACTGTTCTGCTCTTGATGGAATGTATATTGATACCCATCATTCATTTAATGCTTTGATGGTGTTCTGTAACATGCTAGTTTCATCAAGAAGTAGAGATCTATGTAACATAGAAGATATTGCAGTAAAGATGAAATGCATGTTGTCTGTCACATTAACTGCATATCTGTTTACATGATGGGATGTGTCATTATGCAGCACACTCCAGTCAAAATTTAAACGCTTGTAAGTTATCATGTCTTGCTGCCTATGATAAACCGGATTTGTGGGTGAAAAAATTCGTTTGTTCTTAACATTTCACTCATGTGTCCTAGAATTCTGAAACCTTTAATGAGCTGTAGCCATTGTCTTTGCAGAGGCAAAGGAAATGAATGTGGTATTGACCAGCTTTGCAAAAGTTGGGAAGCAAAATGTGACAGTGTGCTGAACCAGTGCTGTGTGAAGGCAAACTTGACGCATCTCACCTCTGCCATGGAAACTATGTGTTCACCTGCTTCTGTTCATTGGTGTGTCTGTCTGTCGGCGCATCTCACCTCTGCCATGGAAACTATGTGTTGACCTGCTTCTGTTGATTGGTGTGTCTGTCTGTCGTCGCATCTCACCTCTGCCATGGAAACTATGTGTTCACCTGCTTCTGTTCATTGGTGTGTCTGTCTGTCGGCAGGATGATGCTAAAGCAAGGGAACTGGTTTAAACCAGACTTGTTAGAGAAGAAGAATGTGACCTGAAGACATATTCATTGAAGTTTGGCGTTGCTCAAGGTCAGAGGTCCGATCCAGGATCAGTATTTGTGGGAACTTGGTGGGGAGAAGTGTGGGCCCAGGATGAACCTGTTCAGTTTTGGCGTGGGTCCATCAAACAGATCTGGATTAGATCGCGAATCCACAGCTTGTTCAACCTTGGTGGAGGTGTGCACTCTCAGAGTACCCTTCTGATTATCTTCTATTTTGTTTTCAGCGGGAGTCTGAGCCAACGTCGCCTTTCAACTTTGGAAAACCCAGTTACGGAGGTGTTCCATCATGCAGTAGACAGAGTCTGAACAGCTCCTTGTCATTTCAGGTATAGTCAGTAAATGGAGAGATATGAATTACATGAATATATTTTGACTGCCCAAAGTGAGTTGTGCAGTACAAGTTTGTTCAGGTTCTGAGTAACATTTAAAATGTACCATACATTTTTTTTATCTGTAAATAAGGCCCTTTTCATGTATTTATTGTATTTTTTATTCTGTTGTGGCTTATCAGTGATACCATAGATAAATGTGCAGAAATGACCTTTTAAAACTTTAGTGGTTTGTTCTTGTAATCAAGTTTTAATGTTTTTTAGAGGAAGCAAACTTTTCAGTTGTAATAATCTGTTTTTCAGAATTCTCCTCCAGTTCGAACATCTGTGACACCAAAGCCTGTGAACAAGTCGGGCAGTGCTGTTCTGAGTTCTTCTGCAACTCGAATTCTGAAAACGCTTGAAAGGTTATCAGTAAGTAAAGCTTATTCTATTGTCTGCTATGTTTTGTTCTGATTGGTTGATTAGCTACATGTAACTTAGCTTTTGTACAGTAAAGAAGTTGTCAGAGTTACACCTGAAATTACTGGATTGCTTCTCTTCCTGTCACCTAAGAGAAACATTGAAAAATAGTGGCACCCTTGAGAAGAAAATTCAGTATGTTAATGTGAGTGAGGCTTGTATTTTGATTTTGTAGAATTGCATGATGTTTTTGCAAACAGTACCAGTCTGTTGCAGATCAAAAGATTAGATTGTGTGATTACAGAACAAAATCAGTGTAGTATGTTTTAAAGCCATGAAGTGTCAGGTGTCTTCTTTTTTCTGTTTTCATTTAAAGTTGATGAATAATGACTCTCAAAGTTTTGTGTTAAGTGAGCTGACTGGTTTCTGTTGTGTGTCTGCACCAGGCTGACAGCTCTTTATGGATGAGAGGGCTCAATGGCTAGAGCTGGGAATCACAGTTCAGAAATCCAAACCAGTTTTCATCATACACAAATGCACGCAGGCACGTTCGCACACACGTGTGCACACACACACACACACACACACACATACACACACACACACACACACACACACACACACACACACACACAGAGTAAGGGATTATGGCTATTTGCTCACGCACAGGTGCATGCACGCACAGAGATCATAGCAACTGTACTTCCAGTGCTAAGATGAGATGTGTGCATGTTTCTGTATGCTACATGTGGACAAGTGTCCAAGTAGTCATCACATAATTAAAATGTATGTTTATAATAATCTACAGCCCTGATGTGGCCCTTTGCGGTCGGCTGGGCTATAAGCAACATTATCTTATCTTATAATAATCTACACAAAATGTGGACATAGAAATTAGGATGATTATTTGCTGTTTGCTGTGGTAATTTTACAATGTAGGGAGAAACAAAATCTAGGTGAGGAGTGAATCTGTATGGAACATAAAAAGACTAAACACTGAACAATTCCCTCTTCCTGTTGCTGCACCTCATTCACACGGAAAGCAAGAGAACAAAACTTCTCATTCACATGGAAACAATGAAACGAAAACGATTGCAATGTTAATTCAAATAAATCAGAGAAGTGAGATATTTGATCCAGAAATAAAGTGACCAGCACAGCCCTGCTTACCCTTACAATTTTGCCGTAATTTTTACGGACAAAAAATCGAAATTACGGGAATTACGGTCCCCCCCAAATTACAGGAAAAAATCAAAGAAAGAAAATTGTTAAACGCAAAGTTTCGTCTTCTACAGTTTTGGTCAAAAACAGTAAAAAGACATTTCCCAGCGTGCCTTGCGTCTTTTACCTTGTCAAAGATGGCGACGAAGCAGTCTTATGCGTCAACGGCGGGTTCTTCCAAATCTTCCAACAGTTGCGAAAGTATTGCTATTAGGAGGAGTATGGATTTTTTTTTCTTCAAATTACAGGTTTTTGTCCAAGATACTACAGATACATGAATTTAGGGTAAACAGGTCTGCAAGCATTTAAAGAGAGTGACTGTAAAATCAGCTGGTGCTGAGATATGCTGGGATTCTATGGCAGCTGTTTTGAAAGGTCTAAGGAGTGAGTGAATGTGGGTGTTTAATTGCTCTGTGTTGATCTTAATGCACATTCTATTGGTGCTGTCCCAGGATACGAAAAGACCACGAGTCGGCCTACAGGACAGCCAATCATTGCTGTCTTTTACGGTAGGACCTTGTCATGAGTATGTGCGTGTGTGTGATGGTGCTAACTGTTGTGATTTTATTTTATCCATTACAGAGGTTTTTTGTATTTTTTAGTTTTCTTTGTATAAAAAGGTGGAGAGAGATACACCTCCCCTCTCCCCTTGCACTTTTAATGTTAAGCCTTATGTATTGCCAAGTTACCAGACAGATGGGGGGAAACTGCCTGCTTCCATGTTGCAGTTGATATGGGTGTCGTCCACAATGTTCAGCTTGATTTATGAAGAGGCTTTATGGTACATAGCATGGAATAATTAGCCACTGACTATGAAACATATCTTTTTAGAGTGTTGGATTTTTATGACGTTGGACTTGATCACATTATAGCATACTCCCCGACTCTTTCTCAGAGATGTTTCACAAGGTATGACTGAGTTTCCAAAAGAAGTGATGTCACTGCTGAGCTGTAAGCTGCTACTTTTGTGTGTGTGTGCTAAACTCAACCCCCCTGCAGCTTTTGCTCTGGCAGCAGCCTGTCTATAGATATTTCACCTATCTTTAGCTCACTACAAGGTTATCTTCTTCTGTCCTGTGTTTGGTCAGACAAACCAAGAACCAATTTTTGCAAAAATGAGATTTTACCACACAGGCTGGGGAACTCTCCTCGGATCCGAGGATTTCCGAGATTTTTTAAAATGACTTCCGAGGAAAAAAAAGATCGTCCGAGGAAAAAAAAATACACTGAGAAAAAAAAAAATCGCGAAGGACTTGATCACTCCCGAGTCCAGTACCGTTCCGTATCCAGTATTTCCAATCCAGGTTTTAGTATAAGGCAGTTCCGCCCGCGGTTGTGAGGGTATTTCCGCGAGCTTTAGGAAGCCATTGCCGAGGCGGGCGCATCAGTCTGCGAACGCAATATTCGCAGTCATTTTCTGCATCTTTCACGAGTCAAAATGTCGTGTGTATCACGCATCGTAAATCGTGGCGAGTCGTTTGATGAAGGATCGATTGCCAACAAATGGAGATGGGACTGGACTGAAAAATCAACGAAAGTGGCGGGTTACGATCAGCGAGTTTCAACTTGCATTCGCAAAGTGAACAAGGCTGGAGTTGCTCGCTGCCTACTGTGTGCAAAGGAGTTGAGACTATTCCAATCGTGGACTGACAGCGCTCTTTGAACACATGCATTCCAAAAGGCATGTTGAAGCTTCGAAAGGACTTCATTGCAATCAGAGCAGACTGCCTGGTGAGTTGACATGGAATGTGTGTTTCTGTGCAGACAGCCAACTTCGTTTGTGTGTGTGTTTGTGTTTTTTTTTTTCATTCCATTATTTTTTATTCATGCTTTTTCACTCTGGGGAAAAAAAGCCAACTTCAAAAGGTTGAAGAAAAAGCCTGCACTAGAGCCAGAGGGTTTCCAGTTTCCTTCTATAAAAAAAAAATATAAAAAATAAATGATTGAATGAATTTTTTTTTCTTTTTAATTTCTTTGCATGCTGCATGTAAATATGTTTTAGTATTTGGTTTCTTTGCATGCCACAGGGTAATTTGCCTATCACCAGAAGCCACGAAAGGGTCTTCAAAAGTGCTCAAAATCAATTTCGGACCGGGGGGCTTTGCCCCCCTGGACCCCCCACCGGGGCGTTGCCCTGGACCCCACCGGGGCCTAAGCGGCCCCTGGACCCCGGCCTATTTTTCAGAGAATTTTTTTGATCAGCTGTTCCCCAGCCTGCCACATGAAGTTTGGCCATTTTTCACATAAAGAATATTCATGCGTGAGTGGCTGGCAAAGTGTGCAGATGAACAAGTCGGTGACATGAAAACATGCTTTTGTGGTCGTCGTTGGACGGCTATGTAACAAAAACATGCTTTTGTGGTCCTTGTTGGAGGATTATTGTAACAAAAAAATGCTTTTGTGGTCGTCGTTGGACGGCTATTGTAACAAAAACATGCTTCTGTGGTCCTTGTTGGAGGGTTATTGTAACAAAACGTGCTTCTGTGGTCCTTGTTGGAGGGCTATTGTAACAAAAACATGCTTCTGTGGTCCTTGTTGGAGGGTTATTGTAACAAAAACATGCTTCTGTGGTCCTTGTTGGAGGGTTATTGTAACAAAAACATGCTTCTGTGGTCCTTGTTGGAGGGTTATTGTAACAAAAACATGCTTCTGTGGTCCTTGTGGAGGGCTATTGTAACAAAAACATGCTTCTGTGGTCCTTGTTGGAGGCTTATTGTAACAAAAACATGCTTCTGTGGTCCTTGTTGGAGGGCTATTGTAACAAAAACATGCTTCTGGGTCCTTGTTGGAGGGCTATTGTAACGAAAACATGCTTCTGTGGTCCTTGTTGGAGGGTTATTGTAACGAAAACATGCTTCTGTGGTCCTTGTTGGAGGGTTATTGTAACAAAAACATGCTTCTGTGGTCCTGTTGGAGGGTTATTGTAACAAAAACATGCTTCTGTGGTCCTTGTTGGAGGGTTATTGTAACAAAAACATGCTTCTGTGGTCCTTGTTGGGGGTTATTGTACACAAAACATGCTTCTGTGGTCCTTGTTGGAGGGTTATTGTACAAAAACATGCTTCTGTGGTCCTTGTTGGAGGGTTTATTGTAACAAAAACATGCTTCTGTGGTCCTTGTTGGAGGGTTTATTGTAACAAAAACATGCTTCTGTGGTCCTTGTTGGAGGGTTATTGTAACAAAAACATGCTTCTGTGGTCCTTGTTGGAGGGTTATTGTAACAAAAACATGCTTCTGTGGTCCTTGTTGGAGGGTTATTGTAACAAAAACATGCTTCTGTGGTCCTTGTTGGAGGGTTATTGTAACAAAAACATGCTTCTGTGGTCCTTGTTGGAGGTTATTGTAACAAAAACATGCTTCTGTGGTCCTTGTTGGAGGGTTATTGTAACAAAAACATGCTTCTGTGGTCCTTGTTGGAGGGTTATTGTAACAACATGCTTCGTGGTCCTTGTTGGAGGGCTATTGTAACAAAAACATGCTTCTGTGGTCCTTGTTGGAGGGCTATTGTAACAAAAACATGCTTCTGTGGTCCTTGTTGGAGGGTTATTGTAACAAAAACATGCTTCTGTGGTCCTTGTTGGCGGGTTATTGTAACAAAAACATGCTTCTGTGGTCCTTGTTGGCGGGTTATTGTAACAAAAACATGCTTCTGTGGTCCTTGTTGGAGGTTATTGTAACAAAAACATGCTTCTGTGGTCCTTGTTGGAGGGTTATTGTAACAAAAACATGCTTCTGTGGTCCTTGTTGGAGGGTTATTGTACAAAACATGCTTCTGTGGTCCTTGTTGGAGGGTTATTGTAACAAAAACATGCTTCTGTGGTCCTTGTTGGAGGGTTATTGTAACAAAAACATGCTTCTGTGGTCCTTGTTGGAGGGTTATTGTAACAAAAACATGCTTCTGTGGTCCTTGTTGGAGGGCATTGTAACAAAAAACATGCTTAATAATAATAATAATAATAATAATAAGGAACATTTAGTGCGCTTAATCTTAAACAAAAGCCCTAAGCGCTTACAGCAATAAGCCCTAACACACACCACACACACACACACACACACAACACACACACACACACACACACACACACCAGCGAAGGAGCAGAAAAATTATGTTTTGAAGAGAGTTGTTTTGAGGGGGACTTGAAAGAAGAAAGACTGTTTGAGTTTCGGAGTGCAGAGGGAGATTGTTGCAGCAGGAAGGAGCCTGAAAAGTAAAAGAACGTTCACCAAGTGTTCTGGCCCGAAAACGAGGGATTTGCATAATGCGAGTGTCAGAGGAAGAGCGAAGCTGTCTGGAAGGAGTATAGGTCGACAGGAAGTTTAGAGAGGTAAGATGGAGCGAGGCCATCCAATGCCTTGTAACAGAGCAAGAAAGTTTGTACTTGATGCGTTTTTCAACAGGAAGCCAGTGCAAAGATTTAAGCAAGGGAGAAACATGAGAGGTTTTCGGAGATTTCGAGACAAGGCAGCAGCATTATTTTGGACTTTCTGCAATTTTGCAAGAAGATTCTGTGGACAGCCAGCAAGAAGAGAATTACAGTAGTCAAGTCTTGAAAGAATGAAAGCAGAAACCAGAGTCTTGGTGGCTTCTTCAGACAGAAGGTGGTGCACAGAACTGATTCGCCGAAGCTCCAAGTAGCAAGCACGGCAGATAGAAGAAATCTGATTTTGAAAAGAGAGTGTCTGATCAAGTACAACGCCTAGATTTCGCACAGTGGTAGAGGTCTGAATGAGAGAGGTTACCAAGTTGGACAGAAGAAGGAACAGAGATTGTAGACATGAGCCGTTTTGGGAGAATGAAGATCAGTTCAGTTTTGTCATTGTTTAACTGAAGTTTGTTGCAAGTCATCCATGCCTTTATGTCAGAGATGCAGAGCTGTGAGCGATCAATGATGGAGGAGAGGAGAGAGATGTCACCAGAAATGTAGATTTGATTGTCATCAGAGAAGCAGTGGTGTGAAATGTCATGATGGGCTACAATGTCAGAGATGGGTTGGGTATATAGAACAAACAGAATGGGACCAAGGACAGAGCCTTGGGGAACACCATAATTCAAGTCAGCAGAGCTTGAAGAAAAACCATTGACAGAGACAATTTGGGTTCGACCAGAAAGGTAAGAATAAAACATGCCAAAGCGTGAGAAGAGATGCCAAAAGTATGTTGAAGTCTAGTGAGGAGGGTGGAGTGATCATGGTATCAAAGGCAGCGGACAAGTCAAGAAGAGAGAAGCAGTGAAACCTGACCATATCCAGAGCAGAGAGAAGATCGTTTATTATTTTCAGCAGAGCAGTTTCTGTACTGTGTCCAGTGCGATAGGCGGACTGCAACGAATAGAGCAAGTTGTTTTGGTCAAGGTGGTTTTGGAGTTGGGAGAAGTGCTTATCTTTTCAATTATCTTTGAAAGAAAAGACAAGTTGGAGACAGGTCGATAATTTTTTAGGTTTTCAGGGTCAAGAGAGGGTTTCTTCAAAAGAGGTCGGACAACAGCAGCTTTCAGTGCAGGTGGGAAACAACCAGAAGTGAGAGATTCATTTACCACACTAGTGATATATGGCAACAAAACATCCATGCATGCAGATAATAAAGTAGATGGAAGAGGATCCAGTACACATGTTTTGATAACAGTCTTGTCGATGACTTCTTAGCAACAGCAACTGTCACAGGTTCAAAGTCAGTCAATGAAATGCCGGAAAAAGAGTTGTATGGAATATCAGGTTCAGATACTGACTGAGCATCCAGACTTTCCACGGATAAGTCTATTTTGCTAGTGAAAAAGTCACAAAATTTCTGTGGAATGTCAGAGGGACAGACAGATGAAGGAAGGGGAGATGATTTTGTTCTCCCCATGAGTGTATCAGTGACTTAAACAATTGCTTGGTTGTTGTGCATGCTAATATTTTAGCATTGTAGAGGCTGATTTTGCTTTTTGAACAATTTCATTCACAGCATTACTAGCAATTCGCAAAATTTGTTTGTGAATCTCGAGGTTTGTCTTTAGCCACTGCCTTTCGGCCCTACGTCTAACACGTTTAGCATCAAGAACTTCAGGGCCAACTGCTGGGAACCAGGTGGAGGGTGGACGGCTGGAAATCTTGCGTCTAAGTACTGGGGCATGGTGATCAAGGACATCTTGAAGTAGGCCATGGAATTGCTCCGCAGACAGTGAAGGTACAGATTGAAGGGAGGACAGCAGGTCAGCTCGGAAGATGTCAAGGTCGATGGAAGCAAGGTCCCTGGACTCGACGTACCTGGGAGGCTTAATAGGAGCAGATGTGTTCAGATTAGCCAGGACCGCATGGTGGTCAGAAGTCAGGGTCAGACTGGTGGTGGGTGGCTCGACCAGGTCATCATCAGAATGGACAACCAGTCAAGGATGTGACCTGAACGGTGAGTTGGGGAGGTGACGGACTGGTTCAGACCAAAGGACTGAAACAGATCCATCAGTTTTGCTGTATTGCAATTAGTTGGATTGTCCCAGTGGAAGTTGAAGTCGCCGACCGTACAGAACGGCCTTTTAGACAGTTCATGTACTCCAGCAGATCTGGAACTCTTCCAGAAAGATGGAGTCTTTCAGTTGGTTTTTCTTGCTGGGAGGGGGGCGGTAAAGGCAGAAGACGTGAAGAGAGGATTTGGGGGAAGATACAGTTAGTTGTACTAGTTCAAAAGAGGAGTGGACAAAGGAGAAGTTGGAGGTAGTGGAAACAGAGGGGGATATAGTGTCAGACACCACAAAGCGATGCCCTCCACCACGGGTTGGCCTGGGAAAGCTGAGGGTGGTGTAGCCAGGAGGGGAAAGTCACAGCACTTAGCTTCATCACCGCTTGGTAGAAGCCACGTCTCTGTGATGCACATAATGTTGACGTGATGCTTCTGTGGTCCTTGTTGGAGGGTTATTGTAACAAAAACATGCTTCTGTGGTCCTTGTTGGAGGGTTATTGTAACAAAAACATGCTTCTGTGGTCCTGTTGGAGGGTTATTGTAACAAAAAACATGCTTCTGTGGTCCTTGTTGGACGGCTATTGTAACAAAAACATGCTTCTGTGGTCCATGTTGGAGGGTTATTGTAGCAAAAACATGCTTCTGTGGTCGTTGTTGGAGGGTTATTGTAACAAAAACATGCTTCTGTGGTCCTTGTTGGAGGGTTATTGTAACAAAAACATGCTTCTGTGGTCCTTGTTGGAGGGTTATTGTAACAAAAACATGCTTCTGTGGTCGTTGTTGGAGGGTTATTGTACACAAAACATGCTTCTGTGCTCGTTGTTGGAGGGTTATTGTAACAAAAACATGCTTCTGTGGTCCTTGTTGGAGGGTTATTGTAACAAAAACATGCTTCTGTGGTCCTTGTTGGAGGGTTATTGTAACAAAACATGCTTCTGTGTCCTTGTTGGAGGGTTATTGTAACAAAACATGCTTCTGTGGTCCTTGTTGGAGGGTTATTGTAACAAAAACTATGCTTCTGTGGTCCTTGTTGGAGGGTTATTGTAACAAAAACATGCTTCTGTGGTCCTTGTTGGAGGGTTATTGTAACAAAAACATGCTTCTGTGGTCCTTGTGCAGACCTGTTTACTTTACGCCTTTGGCGTAATAAATCACGATTTCAAACCTCCAATTACGCATTACGCCTTCAAACATTAAATTCCGCCACGCGGATCGCCAAAACTACACTTTTCGAAAGCAATCATTCTCGTCGGTTCAACAACGCGATGGCCCGTTCACTCACTGTGCCGCCTGCGAAAGTTACAGTGTTCAGTTATTCCTTCATATCAGTGTAACCGAAGCCAGCATTGCGGGCAGGCATGAGGTTGAACGTTTTAGTAAGGGAGATAACTTTCGCGGGTTGATATCATTATCAAAGATGGCGTCAAAGCTGCTCAGCATGAGACAGACGACGATTCTGATTGCCGTGTTACGGAAGAAACAGTTCCTGAGAAACAAAAAAGGCACGAGTTACTTAAAAATACCGCCAGGTATACCATGACAAGTATAACTGTCTTTTCCATCAAGAAAAGGGCCGGGATATGTGCATTGTAGCATATGCAAGTCGAAACTTCAGCTGTGAACATGGCGGATGTTCGATTGTAAGAGACATGTGGGCACGGCTTCTCACAAGCAGTTCATCGAAGCAGCTGGAAATCAGAAATCTATCGCGAATTTCATGATCCAGAGCAAGCATGATGATTCTGGCTCTCTCTCTCTCTCTTTTTTCTCTCTTTTTTCGTGCTTGGCAGTGGGGGTGGAGGCACTGGCAGAGTGACTGATTGTGTATTTGTGTGAGAACATTTGCTTCCAGGATTTGTACACAAGGGGACTTTCTGAAGACTTCAGATGTGTGTGTGTGTTTTTTTTAAAAATAATTTTAAATACATTATTTATTTGGTATCCTCCAACTTGGCAGACATCCTTTGACCAAGTAAAGTGGTTCCAATGGCAGTTGGTGAGTTTTAATTTGTTTTTGTTATATTTTGAGTTGAATTTTCATGGTCATAATGATGAAATTTAACCTTAGAATGTGCACCAGATTGCACCATTTTGCTTCCCCCCCAAAAATTTTCCGGGGGGGGGGGGGGGGGGGGGGGGCATGCCCCGGACCCCCCTAGCTATCTCGGCGCTTTGCGCCTTCGATTACACTTTTCCCCCATAAGATTACACTTTTCAGTATTTGGGATTACACTTGGGTAGCCAAGGGGGTAAACAGGTCTGTTGTTGGAGGGTTATTGTAACAAAAACGTGCTTCTGTGGTCCTTGTTGGAGGGTTATTGTAACAAAAACGTGCTTCTGTGGTCCTTGTTGGAGGGTTATTGTAACAAAAACATGCTTCTGTGGTCCTTGTTGGAGGGTTATTGTAACAAAAACATGCTTCTGTGGTCCTTGTTGGAGGGTTATTGTAACAAAAACGTGCTTCTGTGGTCGTTGTTGGAGGGTTATTGTAACAAAAACGTGCTTCTGTGGTCCTTGTTGGAGGGTTATTGTAACAAAAACGTGCTTCTGTGGTCCTTGTTGGAGGGTTATTGTAACAAAAATGTGCTTCTGTGGTCCTTGTGGGAGGGTTATTGTAACAAAAACGTGCTTCTGTGGTCCTTGTTGGAGGGTTATTGTAACAAACACATGCTTCTGTGGTCCTTGTTGGAGGGTTATTGTAACAAACACATGCTTCTGTGGTCCTTGTTGGAGGGTTATTGTAACAAAAACATGCTTCTGTGGTCCTTGTTGGAGGGTTATTGTAACAAAAACATGCTTCTGTGGTCCTTGTTGGAGGGTTATTGTAACAAAAACATGCTTCTGTGGTCCTTGTTGGAGCAGGGTTCGTAGGGTCCTTACCGGTCCTTACAGATCCTTACATTTTGAGACACCTCAAGTAAGGCCTTACAAGTGCTTATATTAGCATCAAGGTCCTTACAAGTCCTTACGACAGCCCCAAAAATCGTTGATGGCGAAATGCTGGTCGGAAAATCTCGGAAGCAAGCGGTACTTACTCTGAAATCTGCTCGCCAGTGGGTTCCGACAAACGGCCCTCGCCTAGCAGACGACTTTCGGCTTGGAAGTATTGATTTTTCTCAAGGTCTCGTCCTAGTTTTTCATAGTCTCGTTTCGCGTGAAGACGCGATACTTACATCCGCCATTTTGCAGTCCTTGCTCAAGGCAATCAAGATGCCGGGAAAATGTGCGTTTCAAGACCGTTGGGTCAAAGAAAAGCAGTACAAGGACTGGTTGCTGAAGGATCCCAAAAACAAACATTATGCTCGATGTTCTGTTTGCGAAAGATCGCTGCATTTGGCGTCGATGGGTGAAAGCGTGCTCAAAAAACACATGCTGACTGATGGCCACAAAAAGCGCATGGCTCGGTATCTTGAAGACACGCGCGTTCGTGTACCGGACTTTTTCAAGCGGACTGGTACGGAGAGTGGCACGAGTTCAACTGCATGTTTCAGTCCCAGCCAGACCATTGTGGGAATGCGTCTTCATCAGCTTCTGGTTCGTCAGCAACCTGAGGAAATTGTCATTGACAAAAAACTCCTTGTCTCAGCATCAGGAGCCTGGGGAAGATATGATAGGTACCTTGCTGAACAGAGGCAAGAGAAGGAGGCAGCTGTGGAGAAAGAGGAGAGAAAAGGTTAGGAGAAGAGCTGGTCAACCTGAGGAAGAAACTTAAATGCACCAGTGATGAGGCACGTCATCTACTTGAAGAGGCTGACCGTCTAAGCTTCCAGGCTCAGGAGCAGAGAAGTGTCAGTCTGATTGAACGATCCAACACTCGGCGTTTGAATAGCTAAGGACAGAAAAAATGAAACAGAGAGAGTTCAAAAGGACATCAAAAGAGTTGAAACAGAATTGAAAAAATGCTGATTCAGGCCTGTGTGTGTGTTTGTGTGTTGTGTGTGGGTGCTCTTTTTTTTTGTCTCCAACATCTAGATACGGGATCTGAAAGTGTCTGTGACCACTAATAAGTTTTTTTTGTGTTTTTTTTTTTTTTCTCATTCTCAGTGTCATTTTTTTTTTAAATTTATAAAATCTCTTCTGTTGTGAAAGACTGACACTCAAGTTTTAGTATCAGCTGGTTTAGTTTTAGGTGTGAACAGAGTGGATTGACGTTGAAGACAAGAGACTCAAGACATTGTTCTTACTGAAGACTGAGCAAGGGAACAGTTTTCGGTGTGATTTGATTCCGCAATACAGCAGCCAAGTTATGTTATTGGTGCATTTCCATGAGGAGATATACAAGTAAGTTTTGAAATATGCTGCTAATGTTAATGTAAAGGTCCTTACAAATTTAGAAAATGGTCCTTACAGGTCCTTACAAGGTCCTTACTTGACATAAGCTGAAGTCCCTGGGAACCTGTGGAGGGTTATTGTAACAAAAACATGCTTCTGTGGTCCTTGTTGGAGGGTTATTGTAACAAACACATGCTTCTGTGGTCCTTGTTGGAGGGTTATTGTAACAAACATGTGCTTCTGTGGTCCTTGTTGGAGGGTTATTGTAACAAACATGTGCTTCTGTGGTCCTTGTTGGAGGGTTATTGTAACAAAAACATGCTTCTGTGGTCCTTGTTGGAGGGTTATTGTAACAAAAACATGCTTCTGTGGTCCTTGTTGGAGGGTTATTGTAACAAAAACATGCTTCTGTGGTCCTTGTTGGAGGGTTATTGTAACAAAAACATGCTTCTGTGGTCCTTGTTGGAGGGTTATGTAACAAAAACATGCTTCTGTGGTCCTTGTTGGAGGGTTATTGTAACAAACACATGCTTCTGTGGTCCTTGTTGGAGGGTTATTGTAACAAACATGTGCTTCTGTGGTCGTTGTTGGAGGGTTATTGTAACAAAAACATGCTTCTGTGGTCCTTGTTGGAGGGTTATTGTAACAAAAACATGCTTCTGTGGTCCTTGTTGGAGGGTTATTGTAACAAACACATGCTTCTGTGGTCCTTGTTGGAGGGTTATTGTAACAAAAACATGCTTCTGTGGTCGTTGGAGGGTTATTGTAACAAAAACATGCTTCTGTGGTCGTCGTTGGAGGGTTATTGTAACAAAAACATGCTTCTGTGGTCCCTGTTGGAGGGTTATTGTAACAAACACATGCTTCTGTGGTCCTTGTTGGAGGATTATTGTAACAAAAACATGCTTCTGTGGTCCTTGTTGGAGGGTTATTGTAACAAAAACATGCTTCTGTGGTCCTTGTTGGAGAGGTTATTGTAACAAAAACATGCTTCTGTGGTCCTTGTTGGAGGGTTATTGTAACAAGCACATGCTTCTGTGGTCCTTGTTGGAGGGTTTATTGTAACAAAAACATGCTTCTGTGGTCCTTGTTGGAGGGTTATTGTAACAAACACATGCTTCTGTGGTCCTTGTTGGAGGTTATTGTAACAAACACATGCTTCTGTGGTCCTTGTTGGAGGGTTATTGTAACAAACAAAAAAAAGGAAGAAACAAAAGTTGACTGCAGGATTTGTGGTAAAATGAAAAAATAATAAAGTTTATAAAAACCTTTGGTGGTAGTTGAATCCGTTGGAGAGGAAACTGACGTTTCAAGCCATAGGCCCGTTGTCAAAGTGAAGAGAAGAAGAAGAGAAGAGAAGAAAAGAAGAGAAGAAAAGGGCTTTCACGGGCTTTCCTGTCTACACTGTCTTCTTCTCTTCACTTTGACAACAGGCCTATGGCTGAAACGTCATTTTCCTCTCCAACGGATTCAACTACCACCAAAAGGTTTTTATAAACAAACAAAAAAAAGATAGCTCTGTGACATGAAAACATGCTTTTGTGGTCCTCGTTTGAGGGTTCTTGTAACAAACCAAAAAAGATAGCTCTGTGAAATGAAACATGCTTTGTGGTCCTCGTTGGAGGGTTCTTGTAACAAACTAAGATAGCTCTGTGACATGAAACATGCTTTGTGGTCCTCGTTGGAGGGTTCTTGTAACAGACAAAGATAGCTGTGTGACATGAAAAACATGCTTTTGTGGTCCTCATTGGAGGGTTCTTGTAACAAACATAGTTCTGTGACATGAAACATGCTTTGTGGTCCTCGTTGGAGGGTTCTTGTAACAAACAAAGATAGCTGTCACCTGTGTGACATGAAAACATGCTTTTGTGGTCCTCATTGGAGGGTTTTTGTAACAAACCAAAAAAGATAGCTCTGTGACATGAAACATACATTGTGGTCCTCGTTGGAGGGTTCTTGTAACAAACAAAAAAAAGATAGCTCTGTGAAATGAAACATACTTTGTGGTCCTCGTTGGAGGTTTTTTGTAACAAACAAAAAAAGATAGCTCTGTGAAATGAAACATACTTTGTGGTCCTCGTTGGAGGGTTCTTGTAACAAAAAAAGATAGCTCTGTGACATGAAACATGCTTTGTGGTCCTCGTTGGAGGTTCTTGTAGCAAACAAAAGATAGCTGTGTGACATGAAAACATGCCTTTGTGGTCCTCATTGGAGGGTTCTTGTAACAAACAAAGATAGTTCTGTGACATGAAACATGCTTTGTGGTCCTCGTTGGAGGGTTCTTGTAACAAACAAAGATAGCTCTGTGACATGAAACATGCTTTGTGGTCCTCGTTTGAGGGTTCTTGTAACAAAGATAGCTCTGTGACATGAAACATGCTTTGTGGTCCTCGTTGGAGGGTTCTTGTAACAAACCAAAAAAGATAGCTCTGTGAAATGAAACATGCTTTGTGGTCCTCGTTGGAGGGTTCTTGTAACAAACAAAAAAAGATAGCTCTGTGACATGAAACATGCTTTGTGGTCCTCATTGGAGGGTTCTTGTAACAACCAAAAAAGATAGCTCTGTGACATGAAACATACTTTGTGGTCCTCGTTGGAGGGTTCTTGTAACAAACAAAGATAGCTCTGTGACATGAAACATGCTTTGTGGTCCTCGTTGGAGGGTTCTTGTAACAAAAAAAGATAGCTCTGTGACATGAAACGTACTTTGTGGTCCTCGTTGAGGGTTCTTGTAACACAAAAAAAGATAGCTCTGTGACATGAAACATGCTTTGTGGTCCTCGTTGGAGGGTTCTTGTAACAAACAAAAAAAGATAGCTCTGTGACATGAAACATGCTTTGTGGTCCTCATTGGAGGGTTCTTGTAACAAACAAAAAAGAATAGCTCTGTGAAATGAAACATGCTTTGTGGTCCTCATTGGAGGGTTCTTGTAACAAAGAAAGAAAGATAGCTCTGTGACATGAAACATGCTTTGTGGTCCTCATTGGAGGGTTCTTGTAACAAACAAGCAAAGATAGCTCTGTGACATGAAACATACTTTGTGGTCCTCATTGGAGGGTTCTTGTAACAAACAAAAAAAGATAGCTCTGTGACATGAAACATGCTTTGTGGTCCTCATTGGAGGGTTCTTGTAACAAACAAAAAAAGATAGCTCTGTGACATGAAACATGCTTTGTGGTCCTCATTGGAGGGTTCTTGTAACAAACAGGCTTTAAACGTTCCGCGTCTGGGCGGAATTCCGCGATTTCGGTTTGTCAACCAAAAAAAAAAAAAAAAAAAAAAAAAAAAAAAAAAAACCGACAGGAGCAAGGTATCCGTGATCGGCTTGCAAGCGTTCATAGCAACTGCGCGCAAGTTATGGCCCCTGATTATTCTTGGAAGAATTTTCCGGTCGGACTTCCGGAAAAAAACAAAATGGCGGAGCGTGCAGTCATTGTTCATGCGGGTCGATCTTTTGACGAATCTGCAATTAAAAACATGTGGAAATGGGAGTGGACGCTTCAGAAAGTTGACGAAGAAGTCATTGGAGACTTTTCTTCGCAAAGTTATTGCACCAGGTTTAGCTTGGTGCAAACTGTCCTTAAGGGAAGTGTTACGGTAATCGCGGGAAGAAAGCTCTTGATCACATTCGTTCAGCGAAGCACGTGTCAAACGTCAAGGCCTGAGTGGAACTACAAGAAAGGTCACTGAAGACACTTTAGCAGCAGTAAAACGTGCCAGGATAGAACATTGCAATCCTCTGGGGAAAAAAGAGGGTGATATAGAAAATGTGGAGAGTGCAAGCCAGGAAAAAAGATAGGGTTCAAACTAATCAAAGTCAAGTTGTCAGCAAGAAGGTGGATGAGAATGAAATAAAAATTGTGGAGTGTGAAATCCAGACAGGAGAAAGCAAGGAAACAGCAGACAAAGATATGGTTGAAATTCAAGTAAGCAAGAAGGTGGATGGCAAAGACAGTGCAGACAATGCAAGCAGCAAGAAGAAACAGTTCCTTGCTATGTTTCTTTAATGCCTCCACCACCCAAACACCCAAATGACAAAGCTGTGTGTGTGTGTGTGTGTGTGTGTGTGTGTGTGTGTGTGTGTGTGTGTGTGTCCTTGTGAAATCCTGTATTTCAGTGTTTATTATAATTTAGGAACTTCAAAATTTGACTTTCAGTATGTGCTGATTCCACAAGTTTCTCATTTATCAAAATTTGGATATTGTGACTTTCAAAATGTGCTGATTCCGCAAGTTGATCTCTGTTATATGAGACTGAACTTTAAAGTGTTTGATGCAGTTACTGACTTTGTGTGCACCAACTTCAAACTTGATATTGTGTGATCATTTAAACCTGAAAAGTGAAACTTATTGAGCAACCCCAGAAGTGAGATTTCATCCAAAGACTATAGTTGGTGAACACCTGTAAAACACTCAAGTTAAAGGGGGTGTGTTCATTTTATTATGCGTTTAACCCCTTCTCCCCTTGTCCCAAATATGTCTTCCTGTAATAATTATGTGTTTACAGCAATTTTTATGCACTAAATAACTCTTGAAATTATGTCCAGAAAGCGCGAAATGGCATAGATTTACACTCGGTTTAAAAAAAAATTTTCCGGGGAGCATGCCCCCGGACCCCCTAGTTTCAGTGGTTTTTTCCTCCTCCTGTTTTAAGCCCTGAACAAACAAACAAAGATAGCTCTGTGACATGAAACATGCTTTGTGGTCCTCATTGGAGGGTTCTTGTAACAAAGAAAGAAAGATAGCTCTGACGAGCTTAGGAAGCAGATAATAGCGCAAGGCTGCATTGTTTTGGGACCAGGTTTGTACCTGAACAGGGGAGGGAACCATCTTTTATCCCACAGATTGTTCTCTTCTTTGATTTGTTCATAGATTCTTGATAGCTTGCTTATTGAAATGTGAAAAATTGCCTGCCTTTGATTTCAGCCTCGAAGTTACAAAAGGTCAAGGCCATTACAGAGAAATTTTGATGCTTGTTCCAAAAATGTGAGTCAGTATTTCTCCTTATATTTTTGTCTGGTCAGGTGTGTGTGTATGTGTATTGTCTGTCCTTTGTAAAATTTTCCCTGTGGACTTCACTGCTGTCCACCATGTGTGTGCGGTTTCTGTGCTCTGGTTTCCTGCGTTCTCCACACACCCTCTCCTTTCCCTGTCCTTGATTCATTTGTCTTTCCTGCTGTCCATTCCTGGTTTTTTCCTCCTGTCTTTTCTCCCAGATGCCTGCCATTACTACGTTTGACTATAACCGGGTTAAAATCTAAGAGGGGAATTATTTTGCCGATATGAAAAAAAAAGGCCTGCAGAAATCACATTGGTTTCTTGCTGATTTGTAAGTTATGAATTGAATATTATTACCTGAATACATGATCTGTGTGAATGCATGTAACAGATGTTTTAATTCAGTGAGCTTGACTGTGCCTTCAGGTGATGTTGGCAGCTGTGCTTTTTCGTTACATGATGATGTCTTTTGTTTTCTGTGTTCTGATGTCTTTTTGTTTTCTGTGTTCTGATTTTCTCTTGTAAATCTCGTGCAAAACTTAATGTAGTGATTCGGTATGTACCCTTTACTGGTCAGAATGTCTTTTTTGTTGAAAACTTCAAAACGACAAAAAAACCCATATGAACAAAACAGTTAAGGATGAAATGGCAAAACTTTTAAACAAATTTGAGGGTCCACTCTGCTTGATCATGAATTTTATCTATGCCTAGTGAACTAGATCTGTGTCTTACGTGTGAAAGTCAATTCATCCTTCTGCACTGCTGTACATGTTCTTCATGGTAGGCCCAGGCCTGTGTTGGAGCCATGACTCTGAGGCACAGGAGGTGACTTCCCTGCCTGCTGCAGAGGCCCAGTCCCTTGTGTTGGAGCCAGTGACTCTGAGGCACAGGAGGTGACTTCCGTGCCTGCTGCAGAGGCCCAGGTCTCTGATTCATCAAGTGTCCCTGCACACAGGGTGTCTGATCATGTGGTCATGGCAGATGACAGCAGTGAGGATGACGTTCAGGTGAGGGGCTGGAAAGGCTGGCTGCAGCTGAGTGTCAGTTGAATGACCATGCAGGGTGGTTGGTTTTGAGTCATAAAGTATGGTTTCTGTTTATTTTATGTTATTGTTATTATAAGTGAGCAATTTCAGAAAGTCAGAAAACAGCAGAATTGATAAAATATTTCCTCCACACTCGCCCAGTACAGACCTGCCAACCATTACGCATTTCGCGTAATTTATTACGTCCAAGTGATAATTCTTACGCATTTAGCCCAAAAATTACGCATTGAAAGTTTTCAACAACAACAACAAAACGACGAAAAAATCGCTTATGTACAGACACGCATCGGCGCCGTGTGTATAACCAGTAATCTTCAAGAAACGTTTCCGGTCATACGCAGTTCGTTTCACCATCTTTACCATTCAGCGAAGTTGGCGTCCTTTTGAAGTTTTAGCTACGAAAATGTCGAAACGTGGAGTAGAAAGTTCTGGACAAGATGCGAAAAAGAAAAAACTTGTTCAAAAGTTCCGAAAAGAATACTCGCAAAAGTTCCCGTGCATACGACCTTCGGCTAAAGGTGTAAATTGTGCACGATGTACACTTGCGAGTCGGACTTAACAATTTCCCATGGCGGGATGGTGGATGTGAAGCATCACCTTGAGTCATGCAAGCACATTGATTCCTCTAACGCGCCAAATTCTTTCAGCATCACACAGTTTTTTCAGACTGTAGACACCTCAAAAGAGGATGAAATTAGGAAAAGGATAATTCGGGCTGAAGCATTGGTGGCCGGATTTTTCGTCGAGCACAACATCGCTCTTAGCGCAGCCGACCATGCATCCCAGCTCTTTAAAGAAGCGTTCTCAGATTCAGAGATCGCCAAACTGTTCAAGAGCGGTCGAACAAAGACAACTCACATTGTGAGGACCCTTGCCATGGAAGCCCAAACTGCTGCTGCATCTCTACTGCAGAATGGACCGTTTGTGTTGGGGACTGATGGAAGTCAGGAAGGGGGGGACAAATTCTTTCCTGGGGTGGTGCGATACTTAAGAAATGACACAATCGCCACTGAGCTGATAGCCAACCCCACATGCACAGAGTCAGCAACAGGAGAGAACATTTTTTAGGTTGTTTCTGGCGCACTATCAAGCCTTGGTGTGCCATGCCATGATGGTGTAGGGGATTTGTGTGTGTTTCCAGTGTATTCTACATTTTCATAATTTGTAAAGATTTCTTGTGACACTTAAAAGAAAAGCTTGTTTTTGAAGAAAAGTAAAGTTCAACAAAAATTGTGTGAACAGTTCCATCGCATCATGTTTGTTTGAAAAAAGGTAAGTGTCGTGCTTGATTACTCTTAGTTCTCAGAAATTACACATTTCTGCCTCACTGAGCTTCAATTCTTACTCATTGGTGTCTTAGGGGGTTGGCAGGTCTGCCAGTATCCCCCCCCCCCCCCCCCCCTCCCCGAGACTTGAAACTGAATGTGATCCTACTTTTGGATGATGAGAGGGATGATCAAGGCTAATTACCTTTACGTCAAGTTCAGTTTTAAATGGTTACGTAATGTGTTAAAATGGAATGTGCAGGGACTTAAGTCCTTTCTAAGAGAAAGCTTGGTTGTTGATTTATTTTGTATGTGTGTGTATTAGAAGTCTCACTGTCGCTCATTATGACAGTTCAGTTCAGTTCACCAGAAAGTGCCATTGTTGGTTAAAGGATTCTGTCTAGAATAACTTTTGGATGAAAACCTCAACAAAACAAAGTAACATCTTGCATTTGATTTTCGGGTCCGTTATGGTTTTTTGCAAAGTTTTGGGTACATGTTTTACAAAGTCATTTTTCTCAAAGGCTTAATTATGCATGTGTCTTTATGTTCATGAAGTCAGACATGCATGTGTTCTGGCAGATCATCGAGCGGAAGAAGAGGGTGATGAAAAGCATATTAATCCAAGCAGTTGTGGTGATCTGTCATCAATGGCTTCACAACCAGCGACATCAGGCAGAATGCATTGTTCAGTGGAAAATGGCCCGAAGCAGGTAAGTCACGTTTTGGAGACACAGGAAGGGAGTGTTGAATGGCAAGAAAGAATAAAACAGTGCCAGTTTATTGTAGCTTCCGGAAAAGATTGGAAGATGTTAGGTATTGTGTCCTGTAAGAAAATTAGGTATTGTATCTCAAAAGAAAACAAAAGATACTTTGTCCAGCTGCTGCAGACTACCTGTGCTCACTCGCGCTTTTTTGTCTTATATATCAGCAAACTAATAAAAGTGCTAACACATATTTACAACACTCAAAGATAGTCAGTTGAAAACTTGAACACATATTTCTTGGACATAGCTAAATTTACTATTAAATCTGATAGATCTCCGCAAAACAAAACAAGATCCCTCAAAAAGAATGTTTCTTTAAATAGGAAAATCTCTGATTTTTAGTGTACCTGTGTTAGATGTACATGAATGTGTACAGTGCCTTTATTTATTTGAAACAAAAGAGCACTACTGGCCTTGACGGTATTGATGGAAAATCCTTGAATTACCTGTTTTTATTATTGCTGAAACACTTGCATTTACAATCCATGAGTAGCCAAAAAAAATTTCCTTGGGGCTTTTAAAGTTGCTGAAGTATACAAGTTTATGAAACGGGTGAATCATACTGACTCCACATACTATAGACCATTTCTATGTTATCCATACTTTCTACACCCTTGGAAAATCATTTAAATGAATATATCCTTGATCATTTCAAACTCTTTCAATTAACTTCTTCTAAACCGACCTGGGTTTAGGCTATCATTCCTGCAACACTGTGTTGACTAACCTAGTTGATCCATTGTTGAGTCCTCCGGGGGGTTGCGACCTTGTCGGGGTCGGAGGGTTTGCGTGGTCCAGTGATCCCTTAGGCTTTGCTGCGGGGCCTTTAATACTTGGAAGATAGGCTTTTTTTTTCACACTGCTTTCTGGGTGAGGGTGCAGTGTGTTTGCCTGGTACGTGGTAGAGTTGATGCCCTGGTAGGGTTTCCATGTCAGATAGGCTAAGGTGAGGATCCTGACTAAGAGTAACCGCCTTTCTTTTTTCTTGTTTTTTTCCTCTTTTTGCCCTTTTTCATCTTCGTTCCCTTCAAGTCTTTTTTCAAAACTCCTTTTTTCTTGTGGTCTCTTAAGTCCGCGCGTTTGCGTGGGGTTTGCGACCTTGTCGGGGGGATTGAGATCCTGGTATTGAGAGGGCCAGGCTCTCAACACATCATTTGCTCGGCCCTCTCCTAGACAGGGAGTACACTTTGGCCCGGTGTACTAATCGGCTCCCCTTCTTGGGGTTGGGTCAAGCGGGCAGTTCCCCCAGCTGCCAAGTAAACCCCTGCAGTGCTCAGCTCTCTGTCCACCGAGTTGAGCATGATCAGGGGGGATAGGGTTGGTTGCTTCTGCTTGTCGTATGTCTCTCCCGAAGCTGGAAGGGGTAAAGACATTGGTTTCTTGGCCCTGGCCCTTAGTTGGACTCCAAGGTGGGTGGGTAAGGGAGAGATGAATCACAATAAACTAATATGACTTCTTTAAAAAAAACTCCCCCCCCCAAAAGGGAAGAGGAAGGCAGTATCCCCTATTTCAGGGGAATTAGAAACGGACGTGATTTGACAGTGAGGTAAGACAGAGGACAGGTTTCTGGGCTTCCTGGTCGTGGTGGAAGGGACGAGCAGGAAAGACTCTTTCGCTCTGAGCCCTTTTGCTGTACAAAAGGGCTTTCATGGTATAGCAGGTGACCTAGGTCCATAAAACGCTTGAGGAATGGTTCGTTTCTTCTTCAATGCGATCACAGAAGCAACCCGAACAGCTGCAGAAGGCAAAAAAGCTTGTGGATAGGGAGATCGGGTGATCCCATAAGCAATTAAATTCACCCAAAAGGGTGTGATTCGATGCAGAGATCTGGCGGGTGTTTAAAGAGGCGGAAATAAAAACGGAGCTGGGTCCCGGGTGTGACGGGTGGCGCAGGGTGACGGTTAAAGAAGGGTTCAGAGAGAGTGGCCACCAACACCCTCTTTCTGACCTTCTGCAACCCTGTGCTGCCTCCGGTCATAAGGTTGGTTACCTAAATGTTCATGTTCAGCTATATGTCCGTCCCCATTGAGGTGCTTCAGGTGCCAGAAGTTTGGCCATGTCAGGGACCGTGTTCAGGGCAAGAGGTATGCGGTGTTTGCTGCAAGGCAAACCATGAGGGCCCGTGTCAAGATCGGCACATTGTGCTAACTGCGGTGGCGACCATCCCTCCTCTTAAAGAAAGTGTCCCCTTTGGATTCAGGAATCCGAAATTCAAAGACTAAAGACTGAAAAGAAAATTTCCTTTTTTGAAGCCCGCAAGCAGGTTGTGGCAGTCAGACCCCGACAGCCTCTTCCTATGCTTCGGCTGTACGGAAAGTTCCCACAGTTTCCACTCGATCAGTCTGCTGTCAGACTGATGACTTTACGTTTTCGAAGACACGGGCAAGTCCGAACTGTCAACTCTGGTGGAAGCAGGTCCACCCCCTCTCACCAAAATGATTCCCCCTGGTGGAGGCAAAAAACCGCCACCCCTCGACTGCCCACAGTCTAAAACATCTGCTGCGGGGCAGATTAAAAAACCAGCAGTTCCCCCTCGAACTCCTCTGTCCAGTGCCCGTGCGGGAAAAGGGAGTTCCACCCAGTGGGGAGATGGTGGAGATAAGGAAAAACCCTCCACCATCTCCCACAGACCTCCACCTTTCTCCCAAACCCAGGCCTTTGTCACCTGCGGGCAAGTCTGCCAGCAGGTCCAAAGACCAACACAGTCCAGTGAAACTACAAAATAAATTCACTCCATTGGCGGCAGATGTGATGAGGAGATGACCCGATCTCTCTCCTTTTCGCCTCTGCACCGTGGTAGTACAATATTACATTGGAATATCCGTGGATTAAATTCCAACTTGAGGAGCTGCAGCTTCTGTGTCAGCTAAACCCCCGTCGTGGGTCTTCAGGAAACTCAAATCAAAGCCGAAGACCTTTGCTCTTTCTGGCTTTAATATTCTTTCAATACCTGCACAACCATCCCTGTTGGGACTGTCGGGCGGTGTTGCCCTTTCTACACAAAACTTTGCTGTTTTAGTCCTGTCGCTCTGTCTACCTCGCTTCAGGCTGTAGCTGCGAGAGTCACTCTCCACAAGACTGTGACCATCTGTTCTCTTTATCTACCTCCTTTTGTCCGGTTTGTCGTCAGGACCTTGTCAGTCTGATAAGAGAAATTCCTCGACCTTTTTTGGGTGTTGGGTGACTTTAACGGTCACAACCCTCTTTGGGGTAGTGCCGGTACGTCATCCAGAGGTCTGTGATTGAGGATGTCCTTTCGGATTTGGATTTGTGTTGTCCCGAACGCGGATCTGCAAATTACCTCCACTCTTCCCCAGGTTCACTTTGTGTTTTTGATTTGTCGGTTTGTGACCCCTCGCTGGTCCTGGACTATGAGTGGTTGTCCATGACGATCTGCACGGAAGTGACCTTTCCCTGTCTTACTACAACCCCTCATAAAATGAACCGTCTCTGTTCTCAACATCTAAAATTACAAGAAAGCCCAAAAAGGGATTTTATTTGCAACCCCTATTTCAAAGAATTCCAGGACACTGACTTTCTTCAGAGTCCGGACCCGCTGAATTACTGACTAACACTGTGATCAAGGTGCTAAAGCTTGTATTCCAGTGTCTTCTGATAAACTTCAAATGCCAAAAACACCCTGGTTTGATTCAGACTGCCAACAAATTTCCAAGTTAGAAACGGGCTCAGCGCAGGTGTACCAACGACCCTTGGGTCCCACGCTCGAACCCATCAAACTCCGGCTCAATCTAGACACACTTTTAAATCAGTAAACGTCGGTCCGGAGAAGCTTTGCTCCCGGCTGACATCAAAAACTTCCAAGAAAAAAAGTGGGGGAACATCATAAGAAAATCAAAGGGGAAAACACCTGTCCACTGTGAACCATCTCAAGTTTTCAGATTCTTTAATAACAAGAAGAAAGCAGTTGCTAATCTGCTTGCTTCAACATGAAAAGAATTCCTCCTCTTCTAATAAATCAGCCATTTTGTCAAAAACAAAGCCTAAAAGAAAAATCACCCTGCAACTTTTCGTCCGACGACATGGAAGACTACAATCTTCCTTTTACATTAAACGAGCTGAAATCTGCCTTACTCCCCTTGCAGCGATTCCTCTCCAGGAAAAGATGACATTCATTATCACTACTGAAACATCTTCCGCAAGAAGGTCTGAACAAACCCGTTACAGGTATACAACCACGTGTGGACTACAGGTTTCTTTCCACCCTCTGGCGGGAAAACCCTCATTATTCCCATCCCCCAAAACCCGGAAAAGATCTTTCTAATCCATCTAAATACCCTCCCATAGCTTTGGGCCAGCTGTGTCTGTAAATTGATGGAAAAAATGGTCATGCTAGGCTCTGTGGAACTCGAAACCGATGGCCTTTTGGCGAAAGAAAGTGTGGTTTCCGCAAACATCGTAGTACAGTTGACCATTTGGGTTCGTCTGGAATCTACATTAGGGAAAGCTTTTTTAAAAGACAGCATGCAGTGGCAATTTTCTTCGATTGGAGAAGGCCTACGATTTCACCTGGAAGTCGGGGATACCCTTCATGATCTCCACGATCTGGGTTTTCGAGGTCATCTTCCGCTTTTTATTCCAAAATTTTTTGGCAGAACGACGTTTCAGGTCCGGGTTGGCACCACTCTCTATGAGTCCACGAGCAGGAGTTGGGTTTGTTCCACAGGGGAGCATATATCCCCTGCCTCTTTGTATTAAGATCAACAACATTGTGAAATCAGTTCAGCATGGGTTCAGACTGCTCATTGTTTGTGGATGATTTTGCTGTCTACGCAACTGGAACCCTGTACCCGGTGTCCAGCGCGGGCTCCAGCTTTGCGTAGATAAATCCACGGTGGGCGGATTGAAAACGGTTTCACCTTTTTGGCTACAAAAACCCGTGTATTCACTTCCTTAATTTCCGTCGTTTTTTCCGATCCTGAACTTCACGTCGGGAAATTCCTTTCCCAGCTGTTACAGAGGCCAAATTTTGGGAGTCATTTTTGACCAAAAACTTAACTTTCTCGCCATATTAAAAACCTCAAAACTGCTTGCCAAAAGGCACTGAATATTCTGCGGGTCGTAGCACACACCGATGGGGCGCTGAAAAAGAAAACTTTGTTGCACTCTTCAGAGCCTGGTCCGTTCTAAACTGGACTATGGTTGTGCGGTCTACGGCTCCGCAAGCCCTCTTACCTCAAACTTTGGACCCTATCCACCATCAAGGGCTTGTCTCTGTCTTGGAGCGTTCCGCACCACCCTGTGTACAGCCTGTACGCAGAGGCGGGCGAACCTTCGTTGTCAACGCAGGCTGAAATTTGTCTTTGAATTTTATTACATCCGATGTTCTCAGAACCGCAGAATCCTGCCTATGACTGTGTTTTTGACCCCCCGTTCCAAAGTAAGTTGAAAAAAACCCCGAAATGTATTCCGCTTTTGGGCTTCGTATGCACCCTCACGTGCGGAAGCAGGTATAGAACTGGGAGTTTTTCCCGATTTTTCCAAGTTTCCGGATCAACCTCCGTGGACCTTTTTCACACCAGAGATTCGTTTCGATCTTGCAGCTTTTCGCAAAGAGTCTACCAGCTCTCTGGGTACAAGGCTTTGTATGTGAGCTCTGTTCCCAAATTCCCATCCTATCAAAAAGTTTTCACTGACGGGTTCAAGTCTGAGGATGGAGTGGCCTGTGCGCTACTGCCTGGGGCTCCTTCTCAGATATTGTTGGACATATTCATTCAGATGCTTCTGTCTATTCTGTGAACTTACTGCTTAGTACTGGCTTTGAAGATAATCTCCCCTTCTTCGAGGAGGGACTTTTGGTTCTGTCGGATTCGCTGTCAGCTTTGGAGGCCATAGCTGGCCGCAACCTTCAGCATCCAGAACTTTTACTTTTTTTTGAACTTTTTAGCAAGTTGAAGGCGGACGGTTACAACATCACTCTTGCTTGGGTTCCTGGCCATGTTGGCATCGGCGGGAACGAAATGGTTGATCGTTTAGCCAAGAACGCCACAAGAGAGAAACTGTCCAACACTTATATCCCCTGCTCAGATGTGAAACCCAAAATTAACGATTATGTGAGAGACCTCTGGCAGGAGGATTGGAACACACAGACGAGTAACAAACTCTTTCAGATCCGTCCAAACCTTAAGGACTTCCTCCCATCCACATCGGGAGGTCGTAAAGAGGAAACGGTTCTGTGCCGGCTGCACACCGGCCATTCGTATTTTACCCATGCTTACCTTTTAAGGAGTGAAGAAGCTCCGTGGTGCATTCCATGTCATGCGCCACTCACAATGAAACATGTACTTTTAGAGTGTTGGGACTTGCACGATGTGAGACACAAACATTTTACGGCGGAGTCCATGAAGATCCTGTTCAGGGATGTCCCGCCTGACGTGATCCTTGAGTTTTTGAGAGAGATTAACATTTTTTATCTGATTTAAGATTTTACGGCTGAAAGATTTTTAACAAAGTTTCTGGTGCGTTTGTAGACGATGTCATTTAACAAGATGTGTGAAAGTTGGGTTTTTTTGTTTTGTTTTTTTTTTTGTTTTTTTTTTTTTAAAGACTGGTGAGTTGATTTTAACGTGGTGACAGCCCTGATATGGCCCTTTGCGGTCGGCTGGGCTATAAGCAACATTATCTTATCTTATCTTATCTGATCCATTGTTGAGTGATTTAGACAATGGTGACAGTGAAACCTGTGGTAATGTTGCAGACACCTCCGTTCCACAAGCCAGTGAAGGTGGCACAAAGCCCCTGTCTGTCTACCTCTCCATTCGCCATGGGGTTGGCCTCTACCCCGTCTGCCTTTGTCGCTCCGCCTGCTTGGGGTTCTACTGCTCCCAAACCCAAGTCAATCATTGCAGGTGTGTTGCATTCTGAATGTGGCCACCTGAGCAGCATAAATTCCTTTTTTTTTTTCCCTGTCTCTTTCTGTCTGCTGCTCCCAAACCCAAGTCAATCATTGCAGGTGTGTTGCATTCTGAATGATGGTCACCTGAGTAACATAATTGCCTTCCTTGTTTTTTCTCGTCTCTTCCTGTCTGCGAGACCCTAAGTGCTGGTGTGAGTGCTGGTGCCGTTTTGACATTTTTTTGTTTATTTGCTTTACATCTATGAAGATCAGTGAGTGTGGGTTAAGTATAATCATGGAGTATTAATGTGTCACAAAATCATATTTGTTTTACATCTGTCCAAATCAGTGAGTGTCAGTTAAGTATAGTCATGGAGTATTAATGTGTGACAGAATCAAATGTAGGCATCCCATTTGCATTTTCTGCATCTGATTTTTTTTCTTGAGGGCATTGCATACATTCTTTGGAAGAGTGAAGCTCAGAATTCCGTTTGTTTGACATGTTAGACTATCACACTAGACAGACTAGAAAGTTGCAGTTTGATGATGATTATCATATTGATTGGAAAGGTATGTTTGAATATGAAACGCTGAGAGTATGGTTGAGAGCCACAGGTGACTGATAGATAACTGGGTTTTGACACAGGAAATTCAAAGTCCAGTGTCAGCAGCCATAAGTCGGTGAGTTTTACGGACAGCAAAAGTGAGGAGCCAGGAGGTAGCACAACACCGTTGACTGATCTCCAGTCTGGAAGTGTGATGGATGTTCTGGGCAAAAGTCCCAGGTGTTCCTCCTTGAAGTCGTCAGAGCAACTCGAGCATGGCACAGGTTGGGTTTTTTTTTTCTCTCAATGTAGATGATATGTTGAGATTTTAGCGTCTTAGACACCATAGAAATGGCTTAAGTGCTGAACGATCCTTTTTTCCCCTCAGATGTTTCATAGTACGTCGTGGGAACATAATGGTGTTAGCTTGTATCATAAGATTGACAAATTGTTGAAAAACAATTTGGAACAGGGTCTGCAGAAGAAGGGTATGATTTCTCATAACTACCAATCTGTATATGGTTTGGGTGTAGGCGTGAATGTGTGTGTGTTGGCTGCTAGAGTTGACATGCTTATGAGAAATCAGATGTGTGTTACTAAATTTCAAATGAAGGCAGATGGCACTGGCAACAGTCTGTGTGTGTCTGCTGGCCATGACAGATCCAAACTTGGTGCAATAAAAACGTCCAAGTTTCTTGAGGTTGAAGCCTGTGTGTCCAGCTTTCAGCTTCCAACAGCCTGGTGCAGTGGTTCACGCTGCCACTGTCACCGGCAGTGGTTCACGCTGCCACTGTCACCGGCAGTGGTTCACGCTGCCACTCACCGGCAGTGGTTCACGCTGCCACTGTCACCGACAGTGGTTCACGCTGCCACTTTCACCGACAGTGGTTCACGCTGCCACTTTCACCAACAGGATCTTTTGACAGAAATGGTTTTTGACCAGGGAATGTAGCCAAGGGAGTGGTATGTTTGTGTGTGATCTGAAATCCGTCCGAAATTTCGATGCAGATTTCCCATATCTTAATTGTTTCACACTCTGCCTCTGAAGTTTGACGCAAGGGAGACATACCCACACACAAGGTTTGTACGCTCCTTGAAACTCCTTGAATTCTGAGAGCCAATTTCTAGGCCTTGAAAACCCTTGCAAATAAATAAAATGTGGTTCTGTTGACCAAACCTCCTTGAAAACCTTTTAAAATCAAGCCATCGGCACCAGCAATTTTAATGTGGCCAAAAAAGAAATGGCAGTTTGATTTTCTGTGTTCAGGTTGATGAAAAATTGTTTAGAAAGAAATTTTTACAGCATATTTGCGATCCCGCATTGTCGTCTGGTATTTAACCAAGGGAGATAATTTGTAACTTTGGTAATTATTAAACTACGCATGTGTGAAGGTCTAGTGCTTCCTGCTTGTTCAATTCATTGTGACCCGTCTGTGGTTGGATAAACCCGAGTATTCTGACTTGGTGAGAGAAGACAAAGCAAACAAACATGCCTGCTACTGTGCGATGTGCAAGCAGTGGGCAAGAGTGCCCTGGTTAGCCACAGCAAAGGAAAAAAGCACATGGCTCTATTCGCGTCAAGCAAGTCTGCGGCAGCAATACCCATCTGGCACTTTCTTATAAACAGTACGGCAGCAGCAGCATCGTATGTGAATGTTATGTGCTATTAAATCCAAATCCTGATGTGTCCGAATGCATATCCAGTACCAGCTCGCCACAGTGCACTCATTTTGCTCAAAGACAGACATGCTGAAATCAGAAATTCTTTGGACATTGCAGACTGTAAACTCACACCAAAGCTTCAACTCTTGTGAACGGAATTCTCAGCTTTTTCTAACAATGTGTCCAGATAGTCAGATCGCCAAAGGATTTAAGTGTGATGAGGAAAAATCTGGGTACTTGGTGACATTTAGCATTGCACCTCACTTTCTTTCATTGTTGGGGAAAAAAAAGAACGCAAGAAGAATTAAACTATGTGCTATTGTTTGATGAAAGTCTAAATAAAGAACCGAAGCTTAAACAACTTGATATACATGTGCGCATTTGACTTTCCAGACTTTTAGCAGATCTTTTGTCTAAAATGACTTTCCAGTTAGTACTAACAGTACTTATGCTTTCTGCTGTGTGAAGTAACAGCTGATGGGCATATCCATTGACATGTGTTGAAGCCTTGAATTAAAAAAAAAAAAACCTTGAAAACTGCTTGAATTTTGTTCTTGGGAGTCTGTAGCAACCCTGCACAGTCTGTATGGTGTTCTGAGCAGTTACTTATTCAGTAGCACCAGTTGTATTTAATACACAGGACAACCCCAGTTATTTGTTCAGTAGCACCAGTTGTATTTAATCAACAGGACAACCCCTGTTATTTATTCAGTAGCACCAGTTGTATTTAATACACAGGACAACCCCACTTATTTATTCAGTAGCACCAGTTGTATTTAATACACAGGACAACCCCAGTTATTTGTTCAGTAGCACCAGTTGTATTTAATAAACAGGACAACCCCTGTTATTTATTCAGTAGCACCAGTTGTATTTAATACACAGGACAACCCCAGTTATTTATTCAGTAGCACCAGTTGTATTTAATACACAGGACAACCCCAGTTATTTATTCAGTAGCACCAGTTGTATTTAATACACAGAACAACCCCTGTTATTTATTCAGTAGCACCAGTTGTATTTAATACACAGGACAACCCCTGTTATTTATTCAGTAGCACCAGTTGTATTTAATAAACAGGACAACCCCAGTTATTTGTTCAGTAGCACCAGTTGTATCTAATACACAGGACAACGCCTGTTATTTGTTCAGTAGCACCAGTTGTATCTAATACACAGGACTGTTGTATCTGTGAAAGAATGGTATTCTTACAATGAAATAGACTCGAACGAAAGTATGGTGGGTTAAAAACCGTAGCCTATATTCTGTAGAATGTTTTCCTTCTCAACCGTTCCCCAAAAGCATGCTGGGTATTAACAATAATCAAATCTCGCATACGCGTGAACGAGAATATAAAAAGAGCGAAAGTGAAAGTACGATCATGAACACAACATTCCTCCCAACCTTTGAATGGATATTTTCAACAAATATTTTACATCATTAGATAAAAAAGGTGGAATGTTCTTCTTTAAATGAGAAATGTTGATGAAATTTGTTACACCCTGCAAATTTACATTTAGCTTATAATTTTTTTTTTTTTTTTTTTTTAAAATTAATTTCTCTGGTTGTGCATGTCTATGATAAATGAACTCATATTGGATTGTCAGTTCAACACTTTGAAATCATGTAATATCAATCAATCTAAACTATCTGGTCTTGATATTGGATTGCCACTGTCTATCGCACGTAGTCACGCAGGTATGTGGGGGGGTGGCGTTGTCGATTTGGTCTGGCAGGGGCGTTTTGGACGCCAGGTTCTGGCACATCTGGTGCAGGCGGTGGACTTGCTGGGTCAGGCCCTCCAGGAGTCTGAGCCGGTCCAGGCATCTGGGCTGGTGAAAACGTCTGCCTGTCTGGTATCTGGGCATGGGCAGGTGGGACAGGTATGAGTATCTCCTCTTCTTCAGCGGGCTCTGGAAACAAACCCTTGATGGGCTTGAAATGAGAGGAGTTCCGCACAATGATGTTGTCACCCCGTTTCGCAGTGATCATACTGCCTTTCTTCTCAGTCACCACGTATGGATGAGGGGCGAAGGGTGTGGTTAACTTCGTCTGCTTCGGTTGGCGTACCAGGACATGGTCTCCCGGCTGTATCATTGACGGACGGGTGTGGCGGCGCTGGTCAGCGTAGACCTTCATCTTCAGCTTCCCTGACTCATCGTTATGGGCGATGAGGGCTTCTGGTTGAACACAGGTAGGGGTGGATGGGATTTGAGGGAGACCAAAATTCATTTTCCGACCAGTGAGGGCTTCGAATGGGGATATGCCAGTACAGGAGTGGGGTGTGGCTCTGTAAATTCTCAAGAATGGTTGTAACTCCCGTTTCCAGTTGAGGCCAGCTGCTGATGATGCTCTGACGTTTTTGTTGAGCGAGGCCATGAAACGTTCGGCAGTGCCGTTCGCCTCAGGCCAGAGCGGAGTTATCTTCCGATGGTGGAAACCAAAATCATCAGCGAAGGACTGGAACTCACGTCCGTTGAAGGGCGGGCCGTTGTCAGTTTTCACAATCTGGGGAATTCCTTGGCGGGAGAAAATCATCTCTAGACGTGGTAGGACGACAGCAGCAGAAGTGGAGGAGACGATCTCCACTTCGGGGAAACGGCTGTGTTCATCGATGATAACTAGCAGGTACTCTCCTGAAGGGAAAGGACCAGCAAAATCGATGGCTAGTGAGCTCCAGGGTCGGGATGGAAGAGGGGTTGGGATGATGGGCTCTCTGGATTTGGGACCAGGGCATGAGGCTTGGCAAGGGAGACAAGTCTCGACGGTCTCTTCGACAAGTCGGTCAATCCCGGGAAACCAGACCTTCTCCCGGATGCACTGTTTGGTTTTGACGATGCCTTGGTGCGACTGGTGGGCAATGTCGATGACCCTGTGTTGTAGGCATGCGGGGATGACCAGTCTATGTCCTCTGAGTATAAGGCCGTCATGAGCAGACAGTTCATCGCGAAACTTTTTATACTCGCTGATGTCACTGTTGTACCACTTCCCGGACTGGATGGCTGTCATCACTCTTTGGAGGGTTGTGTCATTTTGTGTGGCTGTCCGCACCTCTGCTTGAGTCATCGACCTTGGCACGAAATGTTTTGCGATGTATCTGACATAGTCCTCGCCAGCGTTTTCACGATGAGATGTTGATTGGGGGTGGCGACTGATGAAGTCGGCGGGATTCAGGTGATCTCTGCCTGGAGAGTAGATGAGGTTGATTTCGTAGGGCATGAGTCGAAGGCGCCAGCGGTCAACACGAGCAGTGGCAGGTTTGGGGCTCTTGATCATGCCTAGCAGGGGTTTGTGGTCAGTCACTACGGTGACACGAGCACCGAAGAGGTAGAGGTGGAAATGCTCCACCCCGTATACTACAGCCAGCATTTCCTTTTCTGTCTGCGAGTAGCGCTGTTCTGTTGGTGTCAGTGCGCGACTGGCATAACTGAGTACTTTTCCCCTCTGAGTTAGGATGGCGCCGAGACCTACTGGGCTTGCATCAACAAGGATTGTGGAGTGTTCAGCTGGGTCAAAATATGCCATCACCTCGGTGCTCATGAGGCATTGTTTCAGTTTATTGAAAGCGTGTTGTTGCTCCTGTCCCCATTTCCATGTGGTCTTCTTCTGTGTGAGGAGTCTCAGGGGTTCTGTCAGGGTGGCATAGCCTGGGATGAAGCGAGAGATGTATTGTGTCATCCCCAGGAAGGATCTGATTTCGCTGACGTTCGTTGGTGCAGGTGACTCAGAGATGGTTTTGATTTTCTCGGGGTCCGGTTTGATGCCTTCCTTTCCAAACACATGACCGAAAAATGACAGTTCTGGCACGGAAAAGACGCACTTATCTTTTTGGAGCTTTGCCCCCTTTTCACTGAGTCGCTGCAGTGTAGCGTGTAGGCTGTGGTCATGTTCCGCTTGTGTCCTGCCGTGGACGATGATGTCATCAGAAAGGTTCTTGACCCCGGGAATGTCGTTTAAGAGTTCAGCAATCACGTTCTGGAAGATCTCTGAAGCTGCATTCACGCCAAAAAGTAGTCTCTTGTAGCGTCGTAGGCCAGCATGTGTGGTGAAAGTGGTGATGTAGCGGCTTGACTCATCCAGTTCCAGCTGATGGTAGGCATTTTTCATATCCAGTTTGCTGAATACTGTTGAGCCATTCAGGTCGGAAATGAGGTCATCAAGAGTCGGCATCAGGTGTTTTTCTCTCTTGATGGCCCTGTTGGCTTCCCGCATGTCGATGCATACTCTAACTCCGCCTGACTTCTTCGGGACTACTACGATCGGGCTGATCCATGGGGTAGGTCCGTCGATTTTTTCAATGACATCCATTGCTTCAAGCCTGTCAAGCTCCTTTTCCACGTCTTTGCGGACATGGAATGGTACTCTCCTGTGTCTCTGGGCCACCGGGGTGACGGACTCATCGATGTGAAGCTTGATGCAGATGTCTTTAATTTTTCCGAGTTCATTGTCAAAAAGGTGGTTATATTTCTCAGCCACTGAGGGCAATCTAGGTGTAGAGGCTGTAAATGCAAATTGTATCATGTTCATCGCCTGGGCAGTTGCGCCGCTCAGTATGTTTAAAGCATTGGTCTGGTCTATGTCCACAACGTAGAAAATGACTGTCTTGGTCACGTTTTTGAAACAAAGTTCTGTTTTGAAATGTCCTTTCACGGCCAAGGGGGTCTTTGATCCATAGGGAAAGATCAAAGGAGAGGGGCGATGGAGGGTGACCTTGGGGCACACTTTTGTGAAGGTGTGTGTATTGACTATGTTGACGGTGGCTCCAGTATCTACGAGGAAGCTGACTGGGGTCTGGAAGATTTCAGCACTGACCATGGGGCTGTGTTTTCGTTGCGAGGTCAGCGTGAACACTTCTTCTTCGCTGGATGTGTTGTTTTCTTGTTCATCTGGTGAGGTGAATTCTAGTCGTCGTATTCTTCCTGTAGACTCGCATACTTTGGCAAAGTGTCCGATCTTATGGCAGGCGCTGCACTCCTTGCCTCTAGCTGGGCATCTGTTGATATGTGGAAAACTTCCACCGCAGTATCTGCATCGTTGGCGGTGATCAGTGTTGTCCCTGGGCTGTCTCCAGGATCCTCTCTGTAATTATTTTGTCTGCCACGTTTTGATGAATGGTCTGCATCACTGTGGGCTCCCTGTTGATGATTTCTGGAAGTGTGGGGTCCAGTCATATTGTGTCGATGGTGTGACCTCGTTTGACGGCATTTACTGATGATGTATCACTGCTGCAGGCCTGTTCTATTTCCGCTGCTCGAGCGTCGGACAGTTCTAAGGCACGGGCTTCTGCTAACACGTTGGCCAGAGTCATATCATCTTTGAGAGCCTTCCTTCTCACTCTGGAGGATGAGCACCCTTGTAGGATTTGGGAGAGGATTTCACGGTCTTTGTCATGGAAATCACACGTGGCTGCTAGGGATCTAAGTCTGGTGTGGAAGGAGTCGATCGACTCACCTTCGTTTTGTGTTGATTGCCTGAATTTGAACACCTCATATGATGTGTTGCGTTTGGGGGTGAAGTAGTCAGTGAGGGATTGTTTTGCCACATTGTATTCATCTGGTATCTCTCCGTTATTTGTCTGTCTGACAGCTCCAACGCCCTTCTGCTCATCCGTGAAACTGTCGTAAATGTTGTATGCTTCATCACCTATGTAATGGAGTAGCATTGCTTTCTTCTTTTTATCAACGTCAATGTCCATTGTACACAACATGTTTTCAAAGCGATCAATCCATTTTTTCCAGCGTATACCAGCCGATTGTTCTTCGGAGTGTACGGAGAAAGCAGAGAAGTTTGGCAAACTGGACATACCTGTTGATCCTCGTCGCCAATGTTGTATCTGTGAAAGAATGGTATTCTTACAATGAAATAGACTCGAACGAAAGTATGGTGGGTTAAAAACCGTAGCCTATATTCTGTAGAATGTTTTCCTTCTCAACCGTTCCCCAAAAGCATGCTGGGTATTAACAATAATCAGATCTCGCATACGCGTGAACGAGAATATAAAAAGAGCGAAAGTGAAAGTACGATCATGAACACAACAAGGACAACCCCTGTGATTTATTCAGTAGCACCAGTTGTATTTGATAAACAGGACAACCCCAGTTATTTGTTCAGTAGCACCAGTTGTATTTAATACACAGGACAATCCCAGTTATTTGTTCAGTAGCACCAGTTGTATTTAATACACAGGACAACTCCAGTTATTTGTTCAGTAGCACCAGTTGTATTTAATACACAGGACAACCCCAGTTATTTGTTCAGTAGCACCAGTTGTATCTAATACACAGGACAACCCCAGTTATTTGTTCAGTAGCACCAGTTGTATCTAATACACAGGACAACGCCTGTTACTTATTCAGTAGCACCAGTTGTGTTTAATACACAGGACAATCCCAGTTATTTATTCAGTAGCACCAGTTGTATTTGATAAACAGGACAACCATATATTGTTTCTGGTGCGTTTGTAGACGATGTCATTTAACGAGATCTGTGAAAGTTTTTTTTTTTTTTTTTTTTAAATGACTGGTGAGTTGATTTTAACGTGGTGACAGCCCTGATGTGGCCCTCTGCGGTCGGCTGGGCTATATGCAACATTATCTTATCATTATCTTACCCCTGTTATTGTCATTCATTGTCATCCCTGACTCGAGCTGAAGTTTTTTGGTTTAAAAAAAAATCTTTTCAGTGTTGATTCAAGATTCAAAGCACTTAAAAATGGCAGCCTCTTTCACAACAGGGATAATCCTCGGACATTGTGTCCAAATGCTGAATAGTATGGAAACAAATCCATGGCGTGTGGAGTAAGGTGGAATAGTATTGTTTATATTGGCGTATGGTGTAAGGTGGAATAGTATTGTTTATATTGGCATATGCAGGAAGGTGGAAATAGTATTGTTTATATTGGCATATGGTGTAAGGTGGAATAGTATTGTTTATATTGGCATATGGTGTAAGGTGGAATAGTATTGTTTATATTGGCATATGGTGTAAGGTGGAATAGTATTGTTTATATTGGCATATGCAGGAAGGTGGAATAGTATTGTTTATATTGGCATATGGTGTAAGGTGGAATAGTATTGTTTATATGGCATATGGTGTAAGGTGGAATAGTATTGTTTATTTTGGCATATGGTGTAAGGTGGAATAGTATTGTTTATTTTTGGCATATAAGATAATGTTGCTTATAGCCCAGCCGACCGCAAAGGGCCACATCAGGGCTGATTTTGGCATATGCAGTAAGGTGGAATAGTATTGTTTATATTGGCATATGGTTGTAAGGTGGAATAGTATTGTTTATTTTGGCATATGCAGTAAGGTGGAATAGTATTGTTTATATTGGCATATGGTGTAAGGTGGGTAGTATTGTTTATATTGGCATATGGAATAAGGTGGAATAGTATTGTTTATATTGGCATTATGGCGTAAGGTGGAGTAGTATTGTTTATATTACTGTTTTCCCGCAGCAGAATGTGATGATTGGCAGGTTAAGGTAATGGGCTGAATACAAAGCAGTGTTGATTCTAGAGCGCGCCCTTGCGGGATTCCCGCAATATTTTTCTGAAGGCCGCAAAAAATCGCGAAAGACGCGGCCCAAAAGCCGCAAAAAAAAGAAAACGAACGCGTTTTTGCCAACCAGCGCGGCTTCGCCGCTGCCGTGTGTATAGCCTCTGAGCAATTCCTTTAGCCGAACGCGCGTTCTACCAAATTTTTTCATTGGCCGAGAAGCAGCAGTTGAGCCAATCAGCGGTACTGGCAGTTCATCAGTCCTCATGTCGGCTTCAACGATGAAGCGCGCGAAGCCAAACACTCTGTTTTCTTTCGCCTTCACGAAGAAAAAAAACGCACTGATATATCTAAAGATCATCAGCTGGAAGCCGATAATGAGTCTACAGCCACCGTTACGGCTACTCAGTCAAGCGATAGCGTGTCTCAGCCGATCGACGCCGGAGGCGAAACGGTTGAAAGTGCCAGCGAACCCGAAGATCAGCAAGATAATGAAGATGGTGAAAACGAAGCCGATCCCTCCAGTTCGAAAACGGAGGAGCAGAAGAAACTCTGTGAGCGTGGTTTCAGTGCCCAAAATGCCATCAAGACAGCCAGGAGAAACAGGCTGAAAGAAGACAGCCTCAATGTGCTGATGACCATCAAATGTGAAGGTTCTCCATCAATGACCATGACTTCACAGCTGCTGCAGCAGAGTGGAAGCAACAGAAGGATAGGAGGATCTACAAGAAATGAATGGAGTTCTGTGGGCTGTACATATGTATAAAGCTTTTCAGTTGTGTATGGTGAAGGTGTACACAGTGACTTTTCACAGTTAAAGGGTTTTCTTAAGGTGATACTGATGGTATATAAATCTTGACAATAGTGATGGTCACTTCATATAAAGAGACTGAATTAATTGTGGGGGAGGCTTTAGAGTTGCTGGATTCTATGATGAGGTGACAACAGACTTGCTCACTTGCTGTATGACTGCCAAGAAGGGAGCTCAGCTGAGTACATGCACCACCAGAAAAAGACAAGTCTTCTAAGGTATGTCAGAATGTGTGTGTACTCTGTGTGTGTGTGTGTGTGTGTGTGTGCGTTTCTGTAATAAAATGTAACTCGTTTCTTGTTTCTTTTTGTTGTTTTAGTTTACTTTGGCCATAATGTAATCATTGTGATTAAGCTTTAAAAATCTGAATTTTCACGTGTTTTGAGGGCCTCCCATTTTCACCCTATGGGCCCCCTTTTTTTATGTGAGGGGGCCCTTGGGCCCCCTTTTTTGAAATCCTAGAATCAACACTGCAAAAGAGAGAGGTGTTGCACTGGCAACAGTCTGTGTGTTCTTCTGAACTCAACAGATCCTAATTCAGTGCTATAACGACATCCAGGACTCTTGAGGTTGTGGCTCATGTTACTGGCTCTCAACTTCCAACGGCCTGGTACAACAGCAGAGCTTACTCTAGAGCGCGGGATTGGTACAATCCCCCGAAAATCTGTTCCTTCCCGCAATTATCAAGTCTTAACGCGGGCAGACTCCCGCACAGTTGCAGGACTGCCCGCCTGTTCACTGATCGTTGCGGGCGCTCGTTTGTCGTATGCTTGAAAAACTGAAACTAGAACTGAGCAGGAGCGAACGATTTCTTGATATTTCATTGGCTGTTAGTGTAAATCAACCAATCGGCGGCGTTCATCTCCTCCTTCTCGATCACCGACGAGAAGTCGCGAGAGTTTAAGACGCCATATTGAATATTTTCCAAAATGAAGCGTGCACCCACCCTATTTGACTTCGACTTTCGTGGAAGAAAAGTGAAAAAAAAACATTCTGTGCCATGCGAGGGTGGAGAAGATCATGAAGAAACTGCGACTACATCCAAAAGCTCGGAGAAGCAGCCCGAAAAGAGTGCCAGTGCAAGGGAACACCGGTTTCAAGACGATTGGCTGAAGAAGTGGCGGGAGGGGGGGGGGGGGTGCCCCCTTTTTCTGATATGAGGGGGGGACTGCCCCCTTTTTGAAAAATCCTAGATTAAGCTCTGCAACAGTGTCATTTGTGGGGTGCATTGGAAACATTGGTCTTGTGAAGTAAAGGGACATGCAGACTATGCAGCTTCATTTTCAAGAGAAGATGATATTGCACTGGCTGTATGATAATGCCTTTACATCTGTCTGTCGGTGGTGACGAGAAAATGGGGGAAGGAGGAGGAGAGGGGGGGGGGGGGGGAATTATTTCCAATACAGTCACTCTCAACCTGTTCTCCTTTCCTTTTTCTGAAAAGGTTTTTTTTCCCACCCAGAGGAAAACTGGGAACTTGGAACGTTTGGAAACCAGACAACAAAGAATGATCCATCTTTCACCGACATAACCTTTGCAATCTATCATGCATTGCAGTTGTTAATTATTTCAGCATTGTGTTGTGAACAAGCTTTATTGCCTCTCTTTTTTTTAAAAATAATCTAAATGATTTCAGAATGGTGTTCATGCGTCTTGTACTTAACCTCTCCAAATGAATGCTTTATTCCTGCATGGTCGATTCCTGCCTTACAATGTTTCCCAGAATTCTGGAGAAAGAGAAGGGAGCTAATAAGAGTTTTCCTAACTCCAGCATGATCTCAGTTTGGCAAGTTTCACAGATCATTAATAAAGTTAACCACAGCTCTCAGTGACTGTAAAAAAGCTGTGTGTCCTGCTGCTTTGGATTATTTACTTATTTCAGAGGTTTCATTTGTTCCTTGCTTTGTGTTACATCTGTGTACAGCCTCATCAAGCGCAGCAGAGAGTGTGAACGACAGCCTGTTTGCCAAGTTTGCACCACAAGAAGGGAGCTGGGAGTGTGGCGTGTGCATGGTGCGCAACACACGTGACTTCACTCAGTGCCTAGCCTGTCAAGCTAACAAACCTGACTCTGGTAGGTTTTCTTTTTCTATCGCTGTCAGCTTGGTTGGTGTTTATTCTCTTCACATAGTCTCTACTTCAGTCCCATCCTCCTTGTGTTTGCTACAAGAGTGACTTCATGCGTACCAGTTTTGCATAGTTTGCTGCAGTCATTTAAGAGAAATGGACATCAAAGCACTCATGCTAAATAAAAGTATGCTTTCACAGCCTAAGATTGAATGGTCATCTCTCCTTTTTGTAAGTGTGAAATGGTGATGGCTGCCACTGTGATCATTCATATGGACTTTTCTGAGAGATTTTACAAGCGCTTACAACAATAATCTATATTATTTCCATTCTCGAAGCCTATTATTTCCATTGTCGAAGCCTATTATTTCCATTGTCGAAGCCTATTATTTCCATTCTCGAAGCCTATTATTTCCATTGTCGAAGCCTATTTCCATTCTCGAAGCCTATTATTTCCATTCTCGAAGCCTATTATTTCCATTGTCGAAGCCTATTATTTCCATTGTCGAAGCCTATTATTTCCATTCTCGAAGCCTATTATTTCCATTGTCGAAGCCTATTTCCATTCTCGAAGCCTATTATTTCCATTCTCGAAGCCTATTATTTCCATTCTCGAAGCCTACTGCTTCCAGGAAAGTTGAGATGAAGTCACCTTTGAAAAGTGTGGATCAGTATTAACCCAATGCCGACCGGATCGAGCAAGATCAACGGCGAGATTTTTTCTTTCTGAATACCATATTGACCGAGACCAAGATCAACTACTTTCACTTTCACCATCACATATCCCTGAATGCAATTGCGACAGAAGAGTCTTCCGGTATAGCCGTTTCTGGATGTCATTTTGGTTTTTGTTGCACGAGTTTTGGTGGAGTAGTTTTGCTGCTGTGAATTTTCAAAGTTCGGCTTTTTTTTTTTTTTTTCGTGAAGATTTTCGGGAAAATGGCAGATCACGTTACTATGCAACTTGTAGAATTCATTTTCTGATGTGATAGTGATGAAGAGAGCGTATTTGAGAGCTACACTCTTGAAGAAGATTTGAAGCGAGACGATTCAGACGTCGATCTTGACCTAGTTATAAATAAAGATCGACTGCTGACTGATTTTGAGGCCGGAATCGATGATTCGGGCGATGATAATGACGATGTCGAACTGCCCATTGCTGCTGGGCCCAGCCCCCCAAAGAAAGAAAATTCACAAAACAAAATTTGCTAGAGATTCTTTAATTGTTGACAGGAGTGGTAGGCTACAAGAAGTGAAGCCCCCCAAAAGTTTCGTTTGTTTTGACAGCCAGGAAACGGTCAGTCAGTGGGAGTGTCCCATGATTTGCCTGTGGGAGTGTCACCTTTAGCCTTTTGATTTCAGAGGAATTTTGGCAGACTTTTATGGAGAAACAAATTTATTTGCTGCACAAAACCAAGCAAAAAAGGATGAACATAAACTCTGGCCTTAATTAGAAACTGCCTCGTTTATCAAAAAGCAGAGAGGAGACGGGCAAGAGGTACAATCATCACCACAGTGTGTGTGTGTGTGTGTGGGGGGGAGGGAGGCGGGGGGGGGGGGGGGGGGGTGTTCGATTGCTTACTGCAGTTGTGCAAAAGCACATTTTGCAGAATTCCATCACGATTTTAAGTCCAGTATTCAGTAATCTGTGTTATTTTTTTTTTCCCTTAGTAGTTAGAAGACAAATGTTCTTGTACGACTGTGATGCCTTCAGTTTAACAAAATTGTTGAAGTTTGGGTGTTTTTTTTCCTTCACCACAAAAGTTATTTAGTGTGCAGACCATATAGAATGACTTTATTTTGTTCCTGAAGGATTCAGTACTTAGTTTAGACTTGGAAAACTTACTATGTGCTCCTAATCCATGACATTCTGTGGGTACAGTGAATTTAGGGAAAATTGTTTTAGAACCAAGAACACCAAAGTAGAGTTAAGTCTGTTTTTGTTTTTTTCCTTCGTGTACCAGTTCACTATATATGGGAAAAAATGGCTGGTTTGGATGGAGTGATGTCTTTGTCATTACTTTTATAGAATAGATGAGTTAAAAGCTAATTTTTAACTGAGGTTTCTTTATGGCAAGTGTATGTGTTGTGGAGTTACCTCCCATGGCATGATATTCTCATGGTCGTGTAGCACAAAGTCATGCAGCAGGCAGAGTGTTAATACATTCATGCTAAGTGTTAACTGAGGTTTCTTTATGGCAAGTGTATGTGTTGTGGAGTTACCTCCCATGGCATGATATTCTCATGGTCGTGTAGCACAAAGTCATGCAGCAGGCAGAGTGTTAATACATTCATGCTAAGTGTTAGGTTGCTGATGCCATTTGAAAAAAATATTAGAAGTAATTGAAGCAGTGCAGAAGCAATTTGAAAATATTAGGAATCATTGAAGCAGTACAGAATCAAAATGGTTAAGATTAGCATTGGTGTGTACATAATGTAGGATGGTGGAATTATCAGGGATTCCCTAACTAGGAAAGTTACTTTACGGCCATGTTTGTTTCCACTGTGCACAGGAACTTCACCTGCCACAGCAACAGCAGTCACCGGCAGCATGAGCATGTCCACACCTGCAGCAGTGGGATCCTCCACTTCTGCTTCCCCATCCCTGGCATCACCCAGTGTCAACAAAGGCTGGTTTGGAGGTGGCCAGCTGGGATCTTCCTCCACAGCATCAGTCCCCGAGTCACAGGGATTCAGGTTCCTCGCAGCACCATCAGGAGCTGGGGGGTTTACCTTTGGAGCCGTGTCCTCCACCTCTTCAGTGTTCCCAGCCAGTGGAGGATTCAGACTGGGAACGGCAGCTTCTGAAACTGTGAGCTTCTCGAGCCCAGCAGGTTTCACGTTTGGGAAGCCAAACTCCACCCTGCCAGCAAAACCGGCGGATCGTCTGGTTTTCAGTTTGGAGGGAAAGACTTGTGTGATTCTCAAAGTGCCAAAGACTCCGGTCTGACAAATGTCACAAGCAGAGGCTGTGATTCCACATCGACTGCAACAGGTTTCCAGTTTGGTGGTTCTTCAGCTAGTTCTGTATCAAGTAAAAACACGGCAACAGAAAGTCTGTTTGGCAGTCCTTGTGCCACCGGTTCAGACACTGCTGAGTCAGGAAGGACTGTGTTTGGGGTCTCTGGAAAGACTGTGTTTGGGGCCTTAACGAATTGTGAGAAAACCACTTCAGATGCAGACGGTATCACTGTGGGTGAATTGACTTCAACCAACGCTTCTCTCACAGACAGCAGTGTCATGAGCCAAAGCAAAAGTACACCTTTGGCAAGTGCTGACAAACCATGTGACACACTAAGTGCATCTCCTCGGTCAGGTCTTTCTGGCCCCCTAACTCATCAGCTACAGGGGGATTTCATTGCGGCAGGACTGCCAACAGTGGAAGTTCACCTTCCTTTGTGTTTGGTTCCAGTGCATCGACAAAACTGATGATAAATGGCAGTGACTGGTCTGCACATCAGAATGCAGGCCAGAAGGCCTCTTCAAACGGAGAGTTTAGCTTCGGAAGGTCGGCCAAGTCAGAACAGTCTATACCGCCACCAGCTGTCTCCGCAAGTGCAAATAAATCTAATCTGTTTGCTTCAGGCGCTTCTGATGCCAAAGGATTTGTGTTTGGTGCTCCTAGTCTTACTTCTGCAAACAGTTCTTACAGTGAGTGTGGTGTGGTGTCCAAGCCCAGTGTAGGGAAATGTGAGAATGAACTTGCTTTAGCTGCTGCAAAGTCTGCCGCCAATGGGGAGGCAGGAGCAGTGCAAAAGAGCGCGTTCAGTGAGGGGTATGTTGCCAGGTCCTCAGCGACTGGGGGCTTTTCTTTTGGAGCTCCGGTGGTGCAGTCTAAGAAGCCAACCAGTGGACAAAACTTGTTTGCTCCAGCCAGGCAGGCGCCGTTGTTTGGAGCACAGTCAGTCTCCGAAGTAGCATCATGTGAAGCAGGTGGTGTTGACATTGGTAAGGAACTTCATTTTGTTCTGATTTGATGGTCAGTCACTCGACCAGATAATTAGAAAAAACATGTTCAGAAATTTTATTAGGTAGAAACCATACATCAAATGTTGCTGAAAGCATATAATTATGCATTTTGTTGACATCATAACCTTTTTTTTTTTTTTGATAAGAGGAAACATTGGCTAGGAATAGTTGATTTATATACATCTATGGGAATCTTCATAGCTGCTAACCCACCCAAATTTTTATAGAGTTTCCCTTCCTTAGATATCATTTCTGAAATTCCAAATTTTGTGAAAAAGTCCAGAATTTCGAAATGTTGTCAAAGAGTTTGAGGTTTGAATGTTGTGGTGGGAAATGACAATGATATATATAATAAAGCCAAAATGATTATTGCAGATGTCAGCAGTAACATGTCATGGACAATACATTCTCTTTTCAAGTCATGTGTTTATGAGGTAAAGGTGTAAGGAGTCAGAATGTTTTCAGTCAAAGGCAAATTGTCCCCAGATCTCCAAACTCTTGAACTTTGATCTCAGAAGGCTGGCAGCTATGGAGTATAGTGCTTAGTTGTATTATAATTTGATGGACAGAAGTTAGGTACTCCAGTGCAATAGGGAATCAAATGGCTTTTTAATCCTGATGACTGAAATTAAAGGGGAATAAAAGTAAACATTTGGTGCTTAGATATATATAAAAAGAATTCGCTTAAAACCTTGCCATCTGTTTCTCCGTTTATTTGTGAAAATATTTCTGTGGCTGTTGTCATATTTTATTTGCCGACATTCAGATGCTGGGCCGGACACTATCCAAGGACGGCTTGTGACCTGTTCAGAGCTGCCTGCTGTGGATAGTGCTGAGCCTTTCACGTTTGCCAGCCCCCAAACCATCACCAGCAGTAGTACAGCCTTCACCTTGGGTCACGGGTTCAATGGTAAATGATTGTGAATACAGATTTCTTAAAAAAAGGATAATATTGATGTTTGATACCAACTGCTTATTGCTGTGCACTTCTGGACACATGTTACAAAGGGTTGATGATGAGTTCTCATCCTACCTGTGAAGGATCTGAGTTACATTCATGTTATTTGGGGCATGATTGCTCTTGCTGTTTGGAGGGTAAGATTTGATCTTGTCACCACATTAGATCTGATGTCACTGGCCTTCTAAGTTCAACACTGTCAACACTGTTTTGCAATGTGGAGAAAGCTCAGTAATGAGAAGTGATTCAAATATGCCACATAATAATGCTTATTGCAGTGTGCTTTATTCATTGCTTTTGTGCACTTCGAAGAACAGGGAAGAGCAGCCATTCAATTTATTATAATAATATTTTACACTTCTAAGTTACAAAACTGGTGTCTCATGGAGGGGGGTGTCCTCAGGAAAAGAATATTTGTGTTATATGTATCATGTGTTAATAAGCAATAGCATTTTATAAGTGTATTGCAATCAAAGCGTAACGTGAATATTCTCTTGTTTGTGCCTGAAAATTGTCGACGTAGTTGATTTCACAGTTGCAGAGTTGGAGTGAATGTTGTCGTTCATGCTTTGTGTCTTGTAACTATATCATCGACTGAAGCCACCTTTGTTGAAAGGTTCAGAGGGGAGCAAGGCTGACCCAGCCGTGGACAGCCAAGCATCACCAGTAACGGGACAGAGCAGCGGGTGTGGTTTTAGAGTTCAGACCAATGCTGCCAGCAGCAAGGAGCTGGCGTCTTCGCAGCTTTTCTTATTTGGGGCGGGGTCTGGGAGCACCAACACGGGACAGTTCTCCTTCAGTGTAGGAGCTGGATCACAGAGTAACGCTGCTGCCGCCTCGCCTCTTACCTCGAATATGTCGGCCCCTAACAAGGGTGAGTGATATGATCTTCTCTAACATGTCGGCCCCTAACAAGGGTGAGTGGTGTGCCTCTTACCTCTAACATGTCGGCCCCTAACAAGGGTGAGTCATGTGATCTCTAATATGTCGGCCCTAACAAGGGTGAGTGATGTGATCTCTAACATGTCGGCCCCTAACTAGGGTGAGTGGTGTGATCTCTAACATGTCAGCCCCTAACAAGGGTGAGTGATGTGCCTCTTGCCTCTAACATGTCAGCCCCTAACAAGGGTGAGTGGTGTGATCTCTAACATGTCAGCCCCTAACAAGGGTGAGTGATGTGCCTCTTGCCTCTAACATGTCAGCCCCTAACAAGGGTGAGTCATGTGATCTCTAACATGTTGGCCCCTAACAAGGGTGAGTGATGTGATCTCTAACATGTCGGCCCCTAACAAGGGTGAGTGATGTGCCTCTTGCCTCTAACATGTCGGCCCCTAACAAGGGTGAGTGGTGTGATCTCTAACATGTCGGCCCCTAACAAGGGTGAGTGATGTGATCTCTAACATGTCGGCCCCTAACAAGGGTGAGTGATGTGATCTCTAACATGTCGACCCTAACAAGGGTGAGTGATGTGATCTCTAACATGTCGGCCCCTAACAAGGGTGAGTGGTGTGATCTTCTCTAACATGTCGGCCCCTAACAAGGTTGAGTGATGTGAATCTCGAATATGTCGGCCCCTAACAAGGGTGAGTGGTGTGATCTTCTCTAACATTTCAGCCCCTAACAAGGGTGAGTGATGTGATCTCTAACATGTCGGCCCCTAACAAGGGTGAGTGATGTGATCTCTAACATGTCGGCCCCTAACAAGGGTGAGTCATGTGATCTCTAACATGTCAGCCCCTAACAATGGTGAGTCATATGATCTTCTCTAACATGTCGGCCCCTAACAAGGGTGAGTGATGTGATCTCAAACATGTCGGCCCCTAACAAGGGTGAGTGGTGTGCCTCCTACCTCTAACATGTCGGTCCCTAACAAGGGTGAGTGGTGTGATCTTCTCTAACATGTCGGCCCCTAACAAGGGTGAGTGATGTGATCTCAAACATGTCGGCCCCTAACAAGGGTGAGTGGTGTGCCTCCTACCTCTAACATGTCGGCCCCTAACAAGGGTGAGTGGTGTGATCTTCTCTAACATGTCGGCCCCTAACAAGGGTGAGTGGTGTGCCTCTTACCTCTAACATGTCGGCCCCTAACAAGGGTGAGTGGTGTGCCTCTGACCTCGAATATGTCGGCCCCTAACAATGGTGAGTGATGTGATCTCTAACATGTCGGCCCCTAACAAGGGTGAGTGATGTGATCTCTAACATGTCGGCCCCTAACAAGGGTGGGTGGTGTGATCTCTAACATGTCGGCCCCTAACAAGGGTGAGTGGTGTGATCTTCTCTAACATGTCGGCCCCTAACAATGGTGAGTGATGTGATCTCTAACATGTCGGCCCCTAACAAGGGTGAGTGGTGTGATCTTCTCTAACATGTCGGCCCCTAACAAGGGTGAGTGATGTGATCTCTAACATGTCAGCCCCTAACAATGGTGAGTGATGTGATCTCTAACATGTCGGCCCCTAACAATGGTGAGTGGTGTGATCTTCTCTAACATGTCGGCCCCTAACAAGGGTGAGTGGTGTGATCTCTAACATGTCGGCCCCTAACAAGGGTGAGTGGTGTGCCTCTTACCTCGAATATGTCGGCCCCTAACAATGGTGAGTCATGTGATCTTCTCTAACATGTCGGCCCCTAACAAGGGTGAGTGGTGTGATCTCTAACATGTCGGCTCCTAACAAGGGTGAGTGGTGTGCCTCTTACCTCTAACATGTCGGCCCCTAACAAGGGTGAGTGGTGTGCCTCTTACCTCGAATATGTCGGCCCCTAACAATGGTGAGTCATGTGATCTTCTCTAACATGTCGGCCCCTAACAAGGGTGAGTGGTGTGATCTCTAACATGTCGGCTCCTAACAAGGATGAGTCATATGATCTCTAATATGTCAGCCCATAACAAGGATGAGTCATATGATCTTCTCTAATATGTCAGCCCCTAACAAGGGTGAGTCATGTGATCTCTAACATGTCGGCCCCTAACAAGGGTGAGTCATGTGATCTCTAACATGTCGGCCCCTAACAAGGGTGAGTCATATGATCTTCTCTAACATGTCGGCCCCTAACAATGGTGAGTGGTGTGATCTTCTCTAACATGTCGGCCCCTAACAATGGTGAGTGGTGTGATCTTCTCTAACATGTTGGCCCCTAACAAGGGTGAGTGATGTGATCTCTAACATGTCGGCCCCTAACAAGGGTGAGTGGTGTGCCTCTTACCTCTAACATGTCGGCCCCTAACAAGGGTGAGTCATGTGATCTTCTCAAATATGTCGGCCCCTAACAAGGGTGAGTGGTGTGCCTCTTACCTCTAACATGTCGGCCCCTAACAAGGGTGAGTCATGTGATCTCAAATATGTCGGCCCCTAACAAGGGTGAGTGATGTGATCTTCTCTAACATGTCAGCCCCTAACAAGGGTGAGTGATGTGATCTCTAACATGTTGGCCCCTAACAAGGATGAGTGGTGTGCCTCTTACCTCGAATATGTCGGCCCCTAACAAGGGTGAGTGATGTGATCTCTAATATGTCGGCCCCTAACAAGGGTGAGTGGTGTGATCTCTAACATGTCGGCCCCTAACAAGGGTGAGTGGTGTGATCTCTAACATGTCGGCCCCTAACAAGGGTGAGTGGTGTGATCTTCTCTAACATGTCGGCCCCTAACAAGGGTGAGTCACGTGATCTCTAACATGTCGGCCCCTTACAAGGGTGAGTCATGTGATCTCTAACATGTCGGCCCCTAACAAGGGTGAGTGGTGTGATCTTCTCTAACATGTCGGCCCCTAACAAGGGTGAGTGGTGTGCCTCTTACCTCGAATATGTCGGCCCCTAACAAGGGTGAGTGGTGTGCCTCTTACCTCGAATATGTCGGCCCCTAACAAGGGTGAGTGGTGTGCCTCTTACCTCGAATATGTCGGCCCCTAACAAGGGTGAGTGGTGTGCCTCTTACCTCTAACATGTCGGCCCCTAACAAGGGTGAGTGGTGTGCCTCTTACCTCGAATATGTCGGCCCCTAACAAGGGTGAGTGGTGTGCCTCTTACCTCGAATATGTCGGCCCCTAACAAGGGTGAGTGGTGTGCCTCTTACCTCTAACATGTCGGCCCCCAACAAGGGTGAGTGGTGTGCCTCTTACCTCGAATATGTCGGCCCCTAACAAGGGTGAGTGGTGTGCCTCTTACCTCGAATATGTCGGCCCCTAACAAGGGTGAGTGGTGTGCCTCTTACCTCTAACATGTCGGCCCCTAACAATGGTGAGTGGTGTGTCTCTTACCTCTAACATGTCGGCCCCTAACAGTGGTGAGTCATGTGATCTTCTCTAACATGTCGGCCCCTAACAAGGGCGAGTCATGTGATCTTCTCTAACATGTTGGCCCCTAACAAGGGCGAGTCATGTGATCTTCTCCAATAATGTCGGCCCCTAACAATGGTGAGTCATGTGATCTTCTCCAATAGTGTCGGCCCCTAACAAGGGTGAGTCATGTGATCTTCTCCAGTAATGTCGGCCCCTAACAAGGGTGAGTCATGTGATCTTTGGGCTGTTTTTGGATGGTCTGTGTTATCAGAGACCACTCTTTTTTTTTTCATTAAAAAAGAAAAAAAAGTTTCTGCAAGAAATACAACAGTCTCGTGAACGGAAGTCATGTTTTCACAAAGACTTAGTAAAGACACAGATACGTAGTAAATAAAAAACATGCAGAGTCAGCTTCAAGTAAACCTGTATTAGAACGATAACATTTTGAACCATCCCAGCAATGTGCTAACAACATGGCTGCCTACCGTCCCGGAGTATCCGTATTTGTCCCCCGAAATAATGAAATCATGCAGCCTGTCCCTGGAATCCACTTTTTTATTCTATGTCCCGCGAAAAAAAAATTCGGGAGAAAAAAACAAAAAAACAAACAAAAAAAAACGAAGTCGAGTTCGTCAGCTGATCACCGACTGACCGACTTCGGTCGTGGCCATCCTGACCAAATCCGTCGGAAAGACCCGAACATTGCCGAACTGACCAGTGCGCATGCGCATACACCGTCTTCCCGAGTTTTGAAAGTGAGAAAAATGGCTGCGAAACACGGAAAGCGTAAAAATGCCGACGGCGATCTCGACTGTGGGACTTCTCTCAAGAAGAAGAAACGTCGGCAGACATTCCTGTCAAAATATACGGAAACCTGGCCGTTCATCAAGCGTGGCAAGATCGAGACTTACGCGTCTTGTGAAATTTGTGCGTGTGAGTTCTCCATCGGATCTGGAGGTAGGGATGAAATAACCCGTCATGTCGCCACTGAAAAGCACAAGAAGAACACAAAAATCCGTGAGAGCGAGAAATCTTGTAACATTAGCGGATTCTTTCAGCGCGCTCAGACGTCAACCAGTCAGGAAACTTTTGACGTCATAAGAGCTGAAACGATGATGGTTGACCTTGCAGCTGAACTGAATTTGCCGATGGCTGCGCTGGACAAGCTAAACAGAGGCGTTAAATTGATGTTTCCTGACTCGGACGTCGCAAAGAAGTTTCAGTGCGCTAGAAGCAAAGTAGCATTGTAGAAGTTGTACATAGTGTAAATAAAGGTAAGCTTTCACTTTAATGTTGATGTGGTTGTGATATGTGCTACCGCTGCATGTGTCCCTGGAAATCAGTCAGTGTCCCTGATTTTGAAAAAGTATGTCCCTGAAAGAGGCGGAAGGGGGTAGGCAGCCCTGTAACAAAAACTTCAGATATAGAAACATGGGTACTTTTCTTCGACATTATGTGCTTTATTATGTCCAAGTCTGGCAAGCAACAGCCAGTATGTGGGCTCTGGCCAGTCTCTTGTAGCTGCAGCGGTGAACAAACACCCCATCTCAGGCATGCCTGCCATCTCTTTGCTTCAGCAAACAGCACAGAGAGTTGCTTCCAGTTCCAGCTTTTATAGCGTGTGTTAAATCCACCCGTTGATATGAACTAGTGTCTGCATAAAATGAACATTGATATTGATCCTTGGTGGCACTATTGTCATCTGGTTGTAACATTCCTAGCTTGATTAGAGCCAGAAATATTAATTTTAGATGACAGTTTAAGGTTTGGGTTTGTTTTTTCCCCCGGTAACCCAGAATTGAATACAAATGAACACTTACCTAGCTATGTATAGCCGAACAAAAAGGATGGATGTTTTGTTTGTTTTTTCAAAATATTCAGAGAAATTGTTGGATGATTTCACGCAGTTGGGACTCTTCTTAAAGACTATATTCATTGTCATTTTATCTTGTTGATTTATTCTGGTAGGAATAAGCCCAGGAAACATCTGGTTCACGAGTGCTCTGTGAAAATTTAGACTCGCTTTGTAGTCCAGAGTGCCTTGTTTACGAATCACGGCAGCTCCTCGACATACTCCCCTCCCCTCTTTCCGCTTTGTAGTCCAGAGTGCCTTGTTTACGAATCACGGCAGCTCCTCGACATACTCCCCTCCCCTCCCCTCTTTGTAGTCCAGAGTGCCTTGTTTACGAATCACGGCAGCTCCTCGACATACTCCCCTCCCCTCTTTCCCTAACCACAAAAAAAAAAAAGAAAGTAAATAATCATTCAGAAAATAATCAAGAAACAACATTAGAGAGCAGGGATCTAAAGCACCCTGTTTCATGAACAATGTGGTACTGAAGTTCTTCCCGTGTTGTCAGCAAAGAGGTTGGAAAATCCTGAACATGTGTATTTGATTGTCTGTAGGTTTCAGTTTCTCAGAAACAACGCAACCATCGGTGGGCCTTGGTGCCGACAGTTCCTCCAGCAAGTCAGCTCCTGTGTTCCAGTTTGCCTCACCTGTGAGTTGTGGACACTTTCTGTGTCTATTGGGACCAAAGGGAGTTATTCCATGTCTGTTTTTTTAAACGGGGTTAGATAATGCACAGAAAAAAGAAAGGTAGATGGTTTTTATTTTGTGTTAAAGTGATGCGTGTCATTGATTACTGTAATCAATATGTATGCTTTTGTATGGATTTTTTGCCTGTTTTATGAGAGATAGAAGGTTGAGCAGAAAACATGGAACTTCTGTCACCGTTTTAGCAGGATTTGAAAGATGACAGGAATTTTTTCTGTATTTTGTTTCTTTGAATTGTGTTGGTTTCATATACTGTATACATGTACCAGTTCAAATTCTCATCAAGGAGTGACCCAGAGGAGCCAAGTGGTAACACTTTCTGCATAGCTTGCTACAATTTCTTTGACAATGCCATGCTGCCACGCTTTGTGACGAAATGCTATGTCAAAAACAAACATGATTTAAATTAACAAAGAATATGCTTCAGGGAGCGGCAGTGACTTAAATGATGAAAACTTGGACCTTTAGACTGTAGACCTATTTCATTAAAATATATTAAAAAAAAAGGAAAAGGCCAAGTTCAGTAAAGAGTTGATGAAACAGTAGAAGAAAAATCGCTAAAGGCAGTTGTGATTTTACCACTATGTCACACAGAAATGCATGTGCATGCACGTACGCACACACACAAACACGCACACACACAAACTCACACACACACAAACTCACACACACACACACGCACAGGCATGCAAGCATGCGCATACACACACACACGCACACACTAACACTCATACACACACACACACTCACACACACACACACACTCTCTCTCTCTCTCTCTCTCTCTCTCTCTCTCTCTCTCTCTCTCTTCTCTCTCTCTCTCTACTCACGTTACACACACACACACACTCTCACATACATGCACACTGCTCACATTACACACACGCACGCGCACGCACGCACGCACACACACACACACACACACACACACACACACACACACACAGCAGTCAACATACCTGCTCTTAGATATTAATAAATTCCGTTTATCTCTAATGATTTTTTTCCTATTGTTCTTTCCTCTTTGTTTTTCTGTTTTGATAAGTATTGTATGTTTATTCGTCGGTGTGATTTATTAAATATTGAATGCTCTTGTAAAAGACCTGCTCAGTCATCATGTGTGTGTGTGGTTTTTAACACAGCAGTCCACTGTTGAATGCTGTTGTGAAAGACCTGCTCAGTCGTCATGTGTGTGTTTGGTTTTTAACACCGCGTGTTTGGTTTTTAACACCGCAGTCCACTGTTGAATGCTGTTGTGAAAGACCTGCTCAGTCGTCATGTGTGTGTTTGGTTTTTAACACCGCAGTCCACTGTTGAATGCTGTTGTGAAAGACCTGCTCAGTCATGTGTGTGTGTGGTTTTTAACACAGCAGTCAGTGGACATGACCCTGGCTCAGAGCAGTACCACTGGGACAGTCACTTCTGGCCCGGCTGCTTTCTCCTTCGGCAAGACCACTGAGCCTGCCCCAGCATCCAGTGCTCCCACTTCCGGCAGCTGTGGGGTTGCCCCTGTTCAAAACAGCTTCAGTATAGGGTCGGTAGCTCTTGGTTTTTTTAGTTTTTTGTGGTCAGTATAGACAAACTTTTGATTTCATACGTCCAGCCATATTGTTGGCTGTCTTTTGTTTTTCTTCCATTCCATCTTACTGTTTCCCGCCAAGCTGTCCATTTTCACAGCAATCGGCATGGTTGATTACCCAGAAGGATTCCATGTTGGATGTGGTTCAGTTTTCATCACATACTCTTGGCGCACTTTTCCTGGTCAGGTGTATTTTCATACATTTGTGTGTTTAGTTTTTGCCTTCTGAATATTAATATTGTTTGTATTTTCGTACATTTGTATATTTAGTTTTGCTTTCTAAATATCAATACTGTTTGTATTTTCAGACATTTGTATGTTCAAAATGGAGTGACTGACGGCGGAGAACGAAGCAAAATTTAGAAAGAGAGGGTGTTAGTTACCGCCAGTGACATTGACAAACAAAGCACATGACTAGACACAGAAAGAGAGGGTGTTAGTTACCGCCAGTGACATTGACAAACAAAGCACATGACAAGACACAGAAAGAGAGGGTGTTAGTTACCGCCAGTGACATTGACAAACAAAGCACATGACTAGACACAGAAAAAGAGGGTGTTGGTTACCGCCAGTGACATTGACAAACAAAGCACATGACTAGACACAGAAAGAGAGGGTGTTAGTTACCGCCAGTGACATTGATAAACAAAGCACATGACTAGACACAGAAAGAGAGGGTGTTGGTTACCGCAAATGACATTGACAAACAAAGCACATGACTAGACACAGAAAGAGAGGGTGTTAGTTACCGCCAGTGACATTGACAAACAAAGCACATGACTAGACACAGAAAGAGAGGGTGTTAGTTACCGCCAGTGACATTGACAAACATTGATAAACAAAGCACATGACTAGACACAGAAAGAGAGGGTGTTAGTTACCGCCAATGACATTGACAGACAAAGCACAGGACTAGACACAGAAAGAGAGGGTGTTAGTTACCGCCAGTGACATTGACAAACATTGATAAACAAAGCACATGACTAGACACAGAAAGAGAGGGTGTTAGTTACCGCCAATGACATTGACAAACAAAGCACATGACTAGACACAGAAAGAGAGGGTGTTAGTTACCGCCAGTGACATTGACAAACAGCACATGACTAGACACAGAAAGAGAGGGTGTTAGTTACCGCCAGTGACATTGACACACAAAGCACATGACTAGACACAGAAAGAGAGGTGTTAGTTACCACCAATGACATTGACAAACAAAGCACATGACAAGACACAGAAAGAGAGGGTGTTAGTTACCGCCAATGACATTGACAAACAAAGCACATGACAAGACACAGAAAGAGAGGGTGTTAGTTACCACCAATGACATTGACAAACAAAGCACATGACTAGACACAGAAAAAGAGGGTGTTAGTTACCGCCAATGACATTGACAAACAAAGCACATGACTAGACACAGAAAGAGAGGGTGTTAGTTACCACCAATGACATTGACAAACAAAGCACATGACACGACACAGAAAGAGAGGGTGTTAGTTACCGCCAATGACATTGACAAACAAAGCACATGACTAGACACAGAAAGAGAGGGTGTTAGTTACCGCCAGTGACATTGACAAACAAAGTACATGACAAGACACAGAAAGAGAGGGTGTTAGTTACCACCAGTGACATTGACAAACAAAGCACATGACAAGACACAGAAAGAGAGGGTGTTAGTTACCGCCAATGACATTGACAAACAAAGCACATGACTAGACACAGAAAGAGAGGGTGTTAGTTACCACCAATGACATTGACAAACAAAGCACATGACTAGACACAGAAAGAGAGGGTGTTAGTTACCGCCAATGACATTCACAAACAAAGCACATGACAAGACACAGAAAGAGAGGGTGTTAGTTACCGCCAGTGACATTGACAAACAGCACATGACTAGACACAATAAGAGAGGGTGTTGGTTACCGCCAATGACATTGACAAAGCACATGACTAGACGCAGAAAGAGAGGGTGTTAGTTACCGCCAATGACATTGACAGACAAAGCACATGACTAGACACAGAAAGAGAGGGTGTTAGTTACCGCCAATGACATTGACAAACAAAGCACATGACTAGACACAGAAAGAGAGGGTGTTAGTTACCACCAATGACATTGACAAACAAAGCACATGACTAGACACAGAAAGAGAGGGTGTTAGTTACCGCCAGTGACATTGACAAACAAAGCACATGACAAGACACAGAAAGAGAGGGTGTTAGTTACCGCCAGTGACATTGACAGACAAAGCACATGACTAGACACAGAAAGAGAGGGTGTTAGTTACCGCCAATGACATTGACAAACAAAGCACAGGACTAGACACAGAAAGAGAGGGTGTTAGTTACCACCAATGACATTGACAAATAAAGCACATGACTAGACACAGAAAGAGAGGGTGTTAGTTACCGCCAGTGACATTGACAAACAAAGCACATGACTAGACACAGAAAGAGAGGGTGTTAGTTACCGCCAGTGATATTGACAGACAAAGCACATGACAAGACACAGAAAGAGAGTGTGTTAGTTACCGCCAATGACATTGACACACAAAGCACAGGAGTAGACACAGAAAGAGAGGGTGTTAGTTACCGCCAATGACATTGACAAACAAAGCACATGACTAGACACAGAAAGAGAGGGTGTTAGTTACCGCCAGTGATATTGACAAACAAAGCACAGGAGTAGACACAGAAAGAGAGGGTGTTAGTTACCGCCAAGGACATTGACAAACAAAGCACATGACTAGACACAGAAAGAGAGTGTGTTAGTTGCCGCCAATGACATTGACAAACAAAGCACATGACTAGACACAGAAAGAGAGGGTGTTAGTTACCGCCAATGACATTGACAAACAAAGCACATGACTAGACACAGAAAGAGAGGGTGTTAGTTACCGCCAATGACATTGACAAACAAAGCACAGGACTAGACACAGAAAGAGAGGGTGTTAGTTACCGCCAAGGACATTAACAAACAAAGCACATGACTAGACACAGAAAGAGAGGGTGTTAGTTATCGCCAATGACATTGACAAACAAAGCACATGACTAGACACAGAAAGAGAGTGTGTTAGTTACAGCCAATGACATTGACAAACAAAGCACAGGACTAGACACAGAAAGAGAGGGTGTTAGTTACCGCCGATGACATTGACAAACAAAGCACAGGACTAGACACAGAAAGAGAGGGGGTTAGTTACCGCCAATGACATTGACAAACAAAGCACATGACAAGACACAGAAAGAGAGGGTGTTAGTTACCGCCAGTGACATTGACACAGAAAGCACAGGACAAGACAAAGAGAGGGTGTTAGTTACCGCCAGTGACATTGACACACAAAGCACATGACTAGACACAGAAAGAGAGGGTGTTAGTTACCGCCAGTGACATTGACAAACAAAGCACATGACTAGACACAGAAATAGAGGGTGTTAGTTACCGCCAGTGACATTGACAAACCAAGCACATGACTAGACACAGAAAAGAGGGTGTTAGTTACCGCCAATGACATTGACAAACAAAGCACATGACAAGACACAGAAAGAGAGGGTGTTAGTTACCACCAATGACATTGACACACAAAGCACATGACTAGACACAGAAAGAGAGGGTGTTAGTTACCGCCAGTGACATTGACAAACAAAGCACATGACTAGACACAGAAAGAGAGGGTGTTAGTTACCACCAGTGACATTGACAAACAAAGCACATGACTAGACACAGAAAGAGAGGGTGTTAGTTACCGCCAGTGACATTGACAAACAGCACATGACTAGACACAGAAAGAGAGGGTGTTAGTTACCGCCAGTGACATTGACAAGCAAAGCACATGACAAGACACAGAAAGAGAGGGTGTTAGTTACCGCCAGTGACATTGACACACAAAGCACATGACAAGACGCAGAAAGAGAGGGTGTTAGTTACCGCCAGTGACATTGACAAACAAAGCACATGACTAGACACAGAAAGAGAGGGTGTTAGTTACCGCCAGTGACATTGACAAACAAAGCACATGACTAGACACAGAAAGAGAGGGTGTTAGTTACCGCCAATGACATTGACAAACAGCACATGACTAGACACAGAAAGAGAGGGTGTTAGTTACCGCCAGTGACATTGACAAACAAAGCACATGACTAGACACAGAAAGAGAGGGTGTTAGTTACCGCCAATGACATTGACAAACAAAGCACATGACTAGACACAGAAAGAGAGGGTGTTAGTTACCGCCAATGACATTGACAAACAGCACATGACTAGACACAGAAAGAGAGGGTGTTAGTTACCGTCAATGAGATTGACAAACAAAGCACAGGACAAGACACAGAAAGAGAGGGTGTTAGTTACCGCCAATGACATTGACAAACAAAGCACATGACTAGACACAGAAAGAGAGGGTGTTAGTTACCGCCAATGACATTGACAGACAAAGCACAGGACTAGACACAGAGAGGGTGTTTGTTACCGCCAATGACATTGACAAACAAAGCACATGACTAGACACAGAAAGAGAGGGTGTTAGTTACCGCCAATGACATTGACAAACAAAGCACATGACTAGACACAGAAAGAGAGGGTGTTAGTTACCGCCAATGACATTGACAAACAAAGCACATGACTAGACACGATGCATTTCAACCTCTTGGGTCTTCTTCAGGCAAAAAAAATAATAATAAATCACATTTAACATTTAGGACAGTACAAACAAAGAACGAAAAATGACTCATCTGTTGTTATCCATGTGTTAGGGAGAGTGGCCGCCATTCTCCCTACCACATGGACAACAACAGATGAGTCATTTTTCTTGTCATGTGCTTTTTTTGTCAATGTCATTGGCGGTAACTAACACCCTCTCATTCTAAATTTTGTATATTCAGTTTTGCCTTTTAAATATCACTATTTGTATTTTTGTACATTTGTATATTTAGTTTTGCCTTCAAAATATCAATATTGTTTGTATTTTCAGACATTTGTAAATTGAGTTTTGCCTTCTAAATATCAATATTGTTTGTATTTTCAGACATTTGTATACTTAGTTTTGCCTTCTAAATATCAATATTGTTTGTTGCAATTGATCTTCACCTGGATATTAACATACGTTGATCGTCTTTCAGGAGTGGAGAAAGCCCTAGAAAGCTCAAACGAGCTGTGAGACGAGTCCCCAGGAACTGACGACATTCACCGTATTCAGACAACGCTGTAACAAAATCAGATGCGTACTGCTATGTTGATGTGTGCTGGAAATGAGAAAAGTTGAAATATGAAGGTGTAGATGTGAAGAACGAGGGCGGTAAGGTTGTGGAAATGGGGGTCATATACATTGGCAGTGTGACAGGACATGGAATGGCTCAGTATAGATTTGGGTGAATGGAAATCAGATTTAATTGACTGTGCATGAGAGAGTCTTTTAAACAGTCAGCTTTTGTTGTTGTTGTTTTCTTTTTCCCCCTTTGTCCTGTGTTGTTGGAAGACCCATGGGCACCAGTTTCTGTTACGTTTCTAGTAATTGATGGTTAATTGTGGTTATAATCACAGATCTCATAGAGGTTTTCATGGTGAGTGTGATCATACCCAAAATGTTGTGACTTTTGTTGGTAATTGGGTCATCTTTTTCTCATTTTTGCAAGAACAGCTGGTTTTGTTGAGACAGTGGGTATCAAGAAAAAAAGATCTATCATACTGACAGTATGTGGATGGTGTGGGTTTTGGTTTGGTGCTCATGTACGTAATAAAGTGAGTGTGCGTGATCACCTAGATTCATATGTGTAGGGGGAAGAGAGAGGGATGGGAGGTAACCTTTAACACTTGATTTTCTTTGGCAGTTACAAGTGCTAGCAGAACAAAACTTGGCAGAAAGATAAATAGTAATGGGGACCTTTCCAGTCATCCACTGCTTGAAGGTTTCATCCAGATGGTTAGGGCCAACAATCAGTAAGTTCAGCAACATTATCAAAATAATGTTTTCTACAAAAATGTCCATTACAGTGGCTGGTTTATGTACTGGTAAAGGATATGTTCATTGATATGCTGTGCAAATTGTAACTTTTCTTTAGCATTAACATCAGACCAATTACTGCAATTTCTGTCTAGCAGAGGGGCAGATATGCATAGATATCTTACTCACTATTGAACAGGGACTGGCCATATACATCACATGCCAAATAACTCCAAGCAAGAATGTATCACTGGTGGTGAATCAAGCTAGTAAAGCCACGTGAAGGCAGCGTAGTAAACATCATTATGTGTTTTCAGAACACTTAAGAAACAATACTAGAACATGATTTTGCATTAGTAGCATGGAAGAATCAAATTTTTTAATCGCTCTGATAAATGTAGGCACAGTCTAAAATGGAAGCATCAAACAATGTATACATCATTGATAACAGATACAAAATGATTTTGAATATGTGAAAGAAGTTTGTGCTAAAAGACAGGCGTGACAGAATAAAGGCGCCTTGCTTTGACCTTTGGTCTGCATTCCGTCTGTAGACAGCTTCCCTCCACTCTGCTGCCTGGGTGGAAAAACAAAATCTGTTTTGATTGGCACAAAGGTAACAAGTCACATTATTGAATGAAGAAACAAAATCTGTTTTGATTGGCACAAAGTGAACAAGTCACATTATTGAATGAAGAAACAAAATCTGTTTCGATTGGCACAAAGGTAACAAGTCACATTATTGAATGAAGAAACAAAATCTGTTTTGATTGGCACAAAGGTATCAAGTCACATTATTGAATGAAGAAACAAAATCTGTTTTGATTGGCACAAAGGTAACAAGTCACATTATTGAATGAAGAAACAAAATCTGTTTTGATTGGCACAAAGGTATCAAGTCACATTATTGAACAAAACAGGACACAGGGCTTGCTTTAACTCATCAGCTTACTGGTTTTCCATGTTGGGTATTACAGTGTTAAAGTAGGTATTCCAAGGTGATTTTTGAGACAGCCTAGAGTTATTTAAAAGTAGCTTCATTTAAAAGAGCTCAATTTTCTGAACACATTGATATAAAACTTATGTTCTTCTGATAATATTTGACGACGTTATGATTTTTTAAAGAAATTTTGGACTTAGAAAATTTTGCGAAAGTGGCAATTTGCTTCGGACCTCAACTTTGAGGTACCATAAATCCATTTCTATGTTCTCAAATGAGCCCAAATTGTTCCTGGCTACACTCATGCACTTATAGATAATGCCCAATTTTTTCCTTCTGTCTTCTCTGAATAAATAGTCAACAGTGTAATGCTGAAGTTGGTTAAATATGCAATTTGCGCAAAAGGGTCACTTTTTACGTAAATTACGCTTGTCTTCACATGTTCATTAATTTGTATGTGTATGTTGTACAATGTTGTTTTTATACCAAAATGATTTTAAAAAGCTTATAAAACACATATAACACATTTTGCGAGATATTTCATACATAATTTTAATTATGCAACAATAAAATATGGTCTTATAAAGAAGAGAAAGTATACATTTAACAGCTTTTCAGCCATCAAAAATATATTTTAACAGTTTTAAGTCCCAATAATATAGTGCACAGTCATAAAAAGTATATAATAACGTATGGTTTCCATGAAGCAGCTGAACTTCTCTGGATCTTTTGATTTTTTTCCGACAGATAGTTTTGTAGTCAGATATAATTTTTGTGACTGTCTTTCTGTCCCATTGCTGTCTTGTTCAGTCTTTGCAGCCAGTCAACAACAAAGCTTGAACTCCACCCTCTTTGTTCCTCAAAGTTTATAAAGTGACAGCAACAGCATTTGTCACTTTGGTGTCACATGGAATCTTCAAAAGCTCAGCCTTTTTCAGTTTTCCAATTGATGCCAACTGAAGACAGAACATCATCAATATTATCCAAATCAACATCTTCATTTAGCATTGCTGAAAGTTCTTTAGCTGGCAACTTCTCAGCCTTGAGTGTACAGTGCTGGATCACCCCTTTCAACCTGTTAATCGGGTAGCTGGTGTCGGGGAAAAGCTGAAGAAACCATTCTGCCACAGTGTCAAATGTTACAGACTTCTCATTTTCAATTTGAAGTCTGTCAAGCTCAGTAACAGTCTGTGCAGCTGGATATGTTTGGGGGGAAGGGGTGGTGGTGGGGGGGGGGGGGGGGTCTTCTTCCTTTACCAAACACCAAGAAGCAGCACTTCAGTTCTTTGTACTGGTCATCCTCTGCAACACAACACACGTACACACACACACACAGTACACACACAGCACACCACACACGAAGTACACACACACACACACACAATTACACTCACACATGCGCACACCAGATACAGCACACACACAGAGCACACACACACACACACCACACGCATGCATGCATGTGCACAGTACCCCCCACCCCCCACCCCTTACACACACACACGCACGCACACACATGCATACACACATGTGTAACCATTGTGTTTACTAACAAGATGGAGGTAAGTACAATTAATGAATTATGTTGCAATTTTAATGGGTAAAATTACAAAATACCATGAACAACAGCAGAAAATATGTCAGGGACATAAGAATGAGAAGAAAACCATGTGCTTGGGCAATTCTTACTACATTAAAATAAATCACTGTTTGCAAATTTATTTTGGTAAACAAACTGAAATCAGCAACAAACTAATTTTTTTTTTTTTTTTTTGTGCCAAGGTCTTTGTATTCTTTTGATGTTTACAGTGTGAGATGAACCTCATTTGTGTGTGTGTGTGTGTGTGTATACATGCATGCACGCACGCGAGAGAATCTACAGAGTTTGTAAAAGCAATGCATTCAGTGAGTCCGTCGCGGCTGCGATGATCGCGGCTGCGATCATCGCGGCCAAGTGTTCGAGCAGACGACACGTTCTGTTCAGGACCCAAACTTGGTCTAAGTCACGTGACCTTTTCATAAGAAATACTGAAGAACTACAATGTAAATCATATTTTTATGACACGGGTTTTTCAAATTGATGTTTCGATTACTTGATTACAATGTTAAAAATCCTTCCACGTAGCTGAAGATAAATAAAGTCGATCGTGAAGTTGAAGTGTCGATTCAAGAAAAGGCTCTCTCAGTTCACATTTTTAAAAAAGATTTTTAATACAATCGCGCTCTAAGTACACAAAATATAACTTACAGAATTTAGTAAATACATCAACTTACCTTTCTGTGTTGTTTTTAGCGCCGGATGTTGAAAATTTGGTGAAAAAAGTGTTGGATTTGTAAGCGATGACACAGATACATCTGACTCGTCCGCCATTGTTGACATGCTTCAAGTCTTCCAATAGTGATGTGCGGGGAACTGCCGGGGGAGCGCGGCGCACTGTTTCGTATTTGTTTGACCCATTTATTGGAAAGTGCGGATATGAGCTTTAATTTGATATATTTTTGAACAGATTTCGTTCATATTTATGGATTTTAGAGTAATTTGAAGTTTTAAAACATAATTTTAGGGAACTTAACTAAATTTTTTCTATACCCTTACTGCATACGAAAATGAAGCTTGAAGTCTCCTCTACAACTCTGTATGAGTTTCATTGAGCTATTTGTGCGCGCCGCGCTCCCTTTGTCGGGGGAAGAAGGTGGGTGTAAAAACTTGTGTTCTGAAAGTCGCGACGGCATGCCTCCGACCGCGGAGAAGTACTTCTTTACAAGGTTGATAATAAACTTATTATGTTCTTTTAAATGATAAAACCTATCCAAAACGAAAGAAAAAAGACTGGTAAATTGATTGGTGTTATTTTTATTGTCTAAATCGGCCATTTTTATGTGGTTTGCACAAGTTGAAAACACGGAAAATTTCGCTCCTGCAGCGCTGTTCGCCAGGCAAGGGGCCTGCATTGGAATACCTAGTTAAAGACTACGACACATGCAGCATGTGGGTCTGATGGGCAATTTCATGTCATTTGTGTCCATATGCTAGACACAAGATTGCAAAGAACAGACACAAGATTGCAAAGAACAGAAGCAGCAGAAGTGGTTCTTTTTGCGTTGGCAAAAGAAACATGGAGTTAATTCTGCAGATACTGTTGTGATGACAATAAGGATTGGTGACTTGTCATATTCAGTTTTACTATCGGAACAGATCTTTCATTTGTAGGAGAGTTCATATCTATGTTTACCTGTGAGTGGGCCATTTTGCATATGAGAATGTTGTATTAGTTGAACAGTGGTATGGTTAAATGCAAGCGCTTGTGTGGGAGTGTGTGTGTGTGTGTGCGCACGCATGTGAAAATGTTTTATGAAAGTTATGAACACTTTCATCCATTTTATATGCGTGTTTGATTTCTTGCATGCATTTGATTGTCCATGTGAGTGAGGGAGGTGCAGGTGTCTTCAGCCTTCATGTGTCCATGTGAGTGAGGGAGGTGCAGGTGTCTTCAGCCTTCATGTGTCCATGTGAGTGAGGGAGGTGCAGGTGTCTTCAGCCTTCATGTGTCCATGTGAGTGAGGGAGGTGCAGGTGTCTTCAGCCTTCATGTGTTCTGTGGTCAGCTGGGCTATGGACAGCATGACATGCCATGCATGGTTCTTCGTCTGTGATCTGCTATTGAAATTGCCACATGAATTGATTTTTGTTTGTGATTTTTTTGACTGAAGTTCCTTTGGCCAGTTTAGATAGTCCAGTTCTTTTCAAGAAGCTGCTGCGTTTCTGTAACCAGTCGTGTACTGAGATGGATGTCACAGTTTTGAGCTGGCATTCAGATACATGGAAGAGGATTACATAATATTGGGTGACCTGGGTGAGATCTTCACCTTTAGTTCACTGACTAGACATTGCGGGAACTCAACCTGTGAACTTCTTGGCTGTATGGATAGTCCGAAACAGTTCACTTTGTTGTCTTGCAATGTGTGTGCGTGTGTGCTACATTCAGTCACGGTATGCACATATATTCACATGAAACTTTTGAAAGGAGAAAAAAAAAACGGAGGGAGAGAGAATGGCTTTTAAAGGCCATGAAGTTAAGTTGTCAGTGCTACACTGTTAATAGTTTCTCAAAGTAAGTCCAAGGTTTGAATAAATGACAGAAACGGAGACCTTACTGAAGTAGTGGTCTGGCGCTTAAATTGTTCAATAAACCACTGGGCAAATCAGGCACATTTTGGTGACATTTGGTATGATATTTCTTAAGAGAAAATGACTGAATCTCCGATGTTTTGGGGATTTCATTTTCCTTTCGACTGAGAAAGCACACAGGCAGCAAAGTGGTGGCCAGAACCAGATTTGTCGTCATGCTGAAATTTGTGCAGTTTTCATTTCAAACAAATGGTTCCAATATTACTTGAAAATCAACGAAGCAAAACTGAAAATGCAAGAAAAGAAAGGGAAAGAAGATGAAAACAAAAAAATCTACATTTTTTCATACAAATATAGATGTTGATTTTATCATTGTTACATGTAAAATGTACCAGATGTTCCCCTTGATTTGTGTATGCGTTGTACAGTCATGCAAAATCGTATTTTATTACGTTAAAATGACAGTATTAATAAAGAGGAATTTAGGGATCTTTTCCTATTGTTTTCTCGTTGAACACTGACGTACCAGAATACTTTGGTCCTATTCCTGTGAGTTTCAACAATGATTGTTATTCGAAGCTTGCTTTGCATCAGTGCCACAGTTATTTATCTTTTTTTTTTTTACCAATACGAACATAGTTTAGTAAGAAATGTTGATTTTGACATGTGTTAGCAAACTTATGTTGTTCTTGTTATACAGGTTTTATTTTGTGTCATTGTGTGATTGTATGGTGAATACTATACATAAATAATGCTTGAGTACTGGTTAAAAAGCGTGTGAGATGTTTCATCATGTAAAATCATTTAAGTTAGCTAGAATATGAGTAAAACAAGCGTGAATATTGATGCCGATCGTATCAATGTAAAATTGATTTGTATAGATTTTGTTTTTTAAGGAAAAAATGTTGAAAGTATTTTCATGAGTTTGCTGTTTTCTCAATCCAACATTCATTGAAAGATGCACAAATTAAAGTAAAAGAAAACATTGATTTAACATTGTTGAGAAAGATAAATGGAACTGAGAAGCACATATTTTGTTACTGTTTTGATGTACAATTGTGTACAAGAGAAAGTAGTTGTGAGTGTTGCCAACCTTGTGAAGGTGAGTTAATGCTCATGAGTGAAATGATTCCTCCGCCTTGTTGATTTTGGGTTTTTTTCCCTTGAGTTTTTGTTGTGAATGTATTTCATGTTCATGTCTCATGTGCTGTTTGCATTGTAAGGTGATGAAATGTATTTGTAAGGCAGAATGGAATGGTGAAATAAATGCAAGTTGAAGAATGAAATAAAATGTTTACAGGGTCACTTTTGTTTTCTGTAGTTCAGGGTGGTTTGGTTTGGTTTGGTTTTAATAAACATGTATATTTGTTGGATTGGGTGACATAGGTTGTTTTTTTCTTCTCATTTTAGTATTTCATTAAATATTTTTACTTTTAGAGAACAAGTTCAATGTGAGTCCTCTTACTGTTAATGTTTCTTTCAAGTTTTGTTAAACAGAAATGAGCATTCCATTGATTTGTGATGATGGTGCCACAGAGAGATTGGTTACTCCATGCTTGCTGTCACACACACCTGTCTTTGGTTTCTTTTCGTTCTTACCTCCCTCCTCCCCTCTCCACTGTCCCACTCTGTCTTTCTTTTCCCTGTCTCTGTCTGTGTGAGAAAAGCAATATCAAGAAATATATTTTGTTAAGTACCCCAAGGAGGTTATGTTTGCACCCAGATCTGTTTGGCTGACAGCAAGTTACAGAAAGGACTGAAGTGACAGTGAGGAAATGACTGACAGCAAGTTATGCAGAAAGGACTGAACTGACAGTGAGGAAATGACTGACAGCAAGTTATGCAGAAAGGACTGAACTGACAGTGAGGAAATGACTGACACTGTGACAGCAAGTTATGCAGAAAGGACTGAACTGACAGTGAGGAAATGACTGACAGCAAGTTATGCAGAAAGGACTGAACTGACAGTGAGGAAATGACTGACACTGTGACAGCAAGTTATGCAGAAAGGACTGACGGCAAGTTATGCAGAAAGGACTGAACTGACAGTGAGGAAATGACTGACACTGTGACAGCATGTTATGCAGAAATGACTGAACTGACAGTGAGGAAATGACTGACACTGTGACAGCATGTTATGCAGAAAGGACTGAACTGACAGTGAGGAAATGACTGACAGCAAGTTATGCAGAAAGGACTGAACTGACAGTGAGGAAATGACTGACAGCAAGTTATGCAGAAAGGACTGAACTGACAGTGAGGAAATGACTGACACTGTGACAGCATGTTATGCAGAAATGACTGAACTGACAGTGAGGAAATGACTGACAGCACGTTATGCAGAAATGACTGACAGCATGTTATGCAGAAAGGACTGAACTGACAGTGAGGAAATGACTGACAGCAAGTTATGCAGAAAGGACTGAACTGACAGTGAGGAAATGACTGACAGCAAGTTATGCAGAAAGGACTGAACTGACAGTGAGGAAATGACTGACAGCAAGTTATGCAGAAAGGACTGAACTGACAGTGAGGAAATGACTGACACTGTGACAGCAAGTTATGCAGAAAGGACTGAACTGACAGTGAGGAAATGACTGACACTGTGACAGCAAGTTATGCAGAAATGACTGAACTGACAGTGAGGAAATGACTGACAGCATGTTATGCAGAAAGGACTGAACTGACAGTGAGGAAATGACTGACACTGTGACAGCAAGTTATGCAGAAACACCTGAACTGATAGTGAGGAAATGACTGACACTGTGACAGCATGTTATGCAGAAATGACTGAACTGACAGTGAGGAAATGACTGACAGCATGTTATGCAGAAAGGACTGAACTGACAGTGAGGAAATGACTGACACTGTGACAGCAAGTTATGCAGAAACACCTGAACTGATAGTGAGGAAATGACTGACGGCAAGTTATGCAGAAACACCTGAACTGATAGTGAGGAAATGACTGACAGCAAGTTATGCAGAAACACCTGAACTGATAGTGAGGAAATGACTGACAGCAAGTTATGCAGAAACACCTGAACTGATAGTAAAGAAACTTGGAAAGAGGGAAGAGGGCCTGGGGATGGAATGTGAAGTTTTGGTGCCAATCTGTGGTGCCTTCCATTTTGGAGGACTCTGCTCCTCTGACTGAGTCCCGGTCAAGTGTTTTCATGAGGTACCTTGGTGCATGGAAATTGGCATCACCATTATTGTTAAGTTCCCCACCTCACCAGTCTAAAACAGAATCGGGCATTTCTTTCCTGTTGTTAATAATGGCATTGGTTTCTTTCAGTTGTCCCTTCCCCCCCACTCCCACTTATTATCTCCCTCCCCCCTGTCTCCCTGGGCATGCTTCAGATTGTGACAGTTTTCTGCATGGGATTTTTCTGAGAGAGATTCAAATTCATGGAGATGCAGCATTTTTGATTCAACAGTTTGACTTTTATTTACGTTTTAGAGACTGGTGAGATAATCTTCTCTTCAAATCAGAACTGACCTCTGTTAACTTTCATTGTGGAGACCTGGTGAGATAGGCTTCACTTCGAATCAGAATTGACCTCCGGGAGACCTTGTGAGATAGGCTTCACTTCAAATCAGAATTGACCTCTGGGAGACCTTGTGAGATAGGCTTCACTTCAAATCAGAATTGACCTCCGGGAGACCTTGTGAGATAGGCTTAGCTTCGAATCAGAATTGACCTCTGGTATTTTCATTGTGGAGACCTTGTGAGATAGGCTTCACTTCAAATCAGAACTGACCTCTGGTATTTTCATTGTGGAGACCTTGTGAGATGGGCTTCGCTTCGAATCAGAATTGACCTCCGGGAGACCTTGTGAGATAGGCTTCGCTTCGAATCAGAATTGACCTCCGGGAGACCTTGTGAGATAGGCTTAGCTTCGAATCAGAATTGACCTCTGGGAGACCTTGTGAGATAGGCTTAGCTTCGAATCAGAATTGACCTCTGGGAGACCTTGTGAGATAGGCTTAGCTTCGAATCAGAATTGACCTCTCGGAGACCTTGTGAGATAGGCTTAGCTTCGAATCAGAATTGACCTCTGGAGCATGTGCATTGCATATCTCTCTGGCTGATGTGATTGATGACGTGTGAGTGTTTTAACCAATAAATTGCAAGATGTCTGTTACAGTGCATTTTGTTTTTGTTGTTCAGTTGTATGTGTGTGTGTGTAGCTTTAGTGCCTATGACCTGTGCATGTGAAATGATGTGTTATCTATTTACCTGCTTGGATAAATGGATTTGTGTTTGCACATGTACTTCCGACATTATGTACATGCACACTTTCACATGTGTTTTTAGACAACATGTGAGTTAGTGGCTGGAATAAGGATGAATTTGAAAATGAGCTAAGTGGATTCAATAGAGCGAAATGAACACTATTTGTATGCTATCATTATGTAGCATATATTAGAAAAATGTTTCCCCATACATGCACACTAAAAATGATCCTTTGAGCGCAGGCATTGACTCTCAGCTTCTTTCTAGACTGGCTCTGTGTGTATACAAAATGGACTTCAGAAACAGGACAGCAGGTGCAAAAAGCAGCAGCCAGTTCCATCATTATCTTGTCATTCTCTTTAATGTCAGTTTAGAAGGAAAATGAGATTCAGACAATCATGAACTTTCCCAGCCTGCGTCTTCATGAGCATTACATGTGCTTTGCTTAAATGCTGAATACTGGCACAAACAGTGTATTAACAATCTGCTGAATACTAGCACAAACACAGTGTTAACAATCTCTGAACTATCATGCCATCTAAGGTATACCTTAGTGACTAGACTTGCACAAAGTTACTGTTGATTGTAGTTTATATGGCATGGACGATTCATATGGCAGAGGAGAGCTGCCTCTGGGGAGCTAAGATACTGGAAGGGAAGAACACATCTGTGGCTAGATCAGCTTGTTTCCACATACCTGTGCTACATGAAAATAAATCTGTGCAAAATTACCTTTTGCATCTTTGTTCCCCTTTCTCAAGGGAAGTTTTCAGAAATCTGTAAAACAATCCTTTAACTTTCTCTGTGCTTTAGAAACCTGTAAAACAATCCTTTAACTTTCTCTGTGCTTGAGAAACCTGTAAAACAATCCTTTAACTTTCTCTGTGCTTCAGAAACCTGTAAAACAATCCTTTAACTTTCTCTGTGCTTTAGGAACATGTAAAACAATCCTTTAACTTTCTCTGTGCTTGAGAAACCTGTAAAACAATCCTTTAACTTTCTCTGTGCTTCAGGAACCTGTAAAAACAATCCTTTAACTTTCTCTGTGCTTCAAAACCTGTAAAACAATCCTTTAACTTTCTCTGTGCTTCAGGAACCTGTAAAACAATCCTTTAACTTCTCTGTGCTTGAGAAACCTGTAAAACAATCCTTTAACTTTCTCTGTGCTTCAGAAACCTGTAAAACAATCCTTTAACTTTCTCTGTGCTTCAGAAATTTGTTAAAACAATCCTTTAACTTTCTCTGTGCTTCAGAAACCTGTAAAACAATCCTTTAACTTTCTCTGTGCTTCAGAAACCTGTAAAACAATCCTTTAACTTTCTCTGTGCTTCAGAAACCTGTAAAACAATCCTTTAATTTTCTCTGTGCTTTAGAAACCTGTAAAACAATCCTTTAACTTTCTCTGTGCTTCAGAAACCTGTAAAACATCCTTTAACTTTCTCTGTGCTTCAGAAACCTGTAAAAACAATCCTTTAACTTTCTCTGTGCTCCAGAAACCTGTAAAACAATCCTTTAACTTTCTCTGTGCTTCAGAAACCTGTAAAACAATCCTTTAACTTTCTCTGTGCTTCCCTCCGGGGGTTGCGACCTTGTCGTGGTCGGAGGGCTTGCGCGGTCCAGTGATCCCTTAGGCTTTGCTGGCGGGGGCATCAATACTTGGAGATAGGCTGGTTTTTTCAAACTGCTTCTAGGTCCGAGAAGCCAAGATGCTATCTGGCCTAAGTGTAACGTGGTAAAGGAGTGATGCCCTGGTAGGGCTTCCCATGTCAGATAGGCTAAGGTGAGGATCCTGACTAAGAGTAACCCGCCTTTCTCCTTGTTTTCTGCCTTCCTTATTTGGCCCTTTTCATCTTCGTCTCCTCTTCAAGTCTTCTTTTCCACACTCCTTTTCTCTCTGTGGTCTCCTTAAGATCCGCCGCGTTTGCCGTGCGGTGCGACCTGTGTCGGAGGGGAATGAGATCCTGGTGATTGAGAGGGCCAGCGCTCTTCAACACATCACTTTGGCTCGGACCCTCCTAGACAGGGAGTACACTTTGGCCCGGGTGTACTAATCGGCTCCCCTTCTTGGGGCTGGTCAAGACAGGCAGTCCCCCTGCTGGCCAAGTAAACCCCTGCAGTGCTCAGCTCTCTGTTCCCGGGAGTTGAGCATGATCAGGGAGGATAGGGTTGGTGGTTTCTGTTTGTCGTATATCTCTCCCGAAGCCTGGAAGGGGTCAAGACATTGGTTTTCTTGGCCCTGGCCCCTTAGTTGGACTCCAAGGTGGGTGGGTAAGGGAGGGATGAAACTCAATAAACTAAATATGGCTTTTCAAAAAATATCCCCCCAAAAAAGAAGAGGAAGGCAGCATCTCCTATTTCAGGGGATTTTCAAACAGACAGTGATTCTGACATTGAGGTAAGACAGAGGACAGGTTTCTGGGCTTCCTGGCTCGTGATGGAAGGGACAGAGCAGGAAAGACCCCTTTCAGCTCTGAGCCCTTTTGCCATACAAAAGTGCTTTCAAGGTTTGGCAGGTGACCCTCGGTCCATCAAAAGGTTGAGGAATGGCTCATTTCTAATTCAATGTAAATCACAAAAACAATCTGAACAGCTGTTGAAGGCAACAAAACTAGTGGACAGGGAGATCAAGGTGACTCCCCATAAACAGTTTAAATTCGTCGAAAGGTGTGATTCGCTGCCGAGAATTAGCAGGTGTCCGGAGGCAGAGATCAAAACGGAACTGGCGTCCCAGGGTGTGACGGAGGTGCGCAGGGTGACAGTAAAAAAAAGGTGCGGAAAGAGTGGCCACCATCACCCTCTTTCTGACATTCTGCAACCCTGTGCTGCCTCCGGTCATCAAAGTTGGCTACCTGAACGTCCGTGTTCAGTTATATGTTCCGTCCCCATTGAGGTGCTTCAGGTGCCAGAGGTTTGGCCATGTCAGAGACCGCTGTTCTGGGCAGGAGGTGTGCGGTGTTTGCTGCAAGGCAACCCATGATGGGCCGTGTAAAGATCCGGCACATTGTGCTAACTGCGGTGGCGACCATCCCTCCTCTTCACGAAAACTGCCCTCTTTGGATTCAGGAATCCACTATCCAACGAATTAAAACTGAAAAGAAAATCTCCTTTTTTGAGGCCCGCAAACAGGTTGTGGGCAGTCAGACGCCCACAGCATCTTCATATGCTTCGGCCGTAAAGAAAGTTTCCACTCGGTCAGTCTGCTGCCAGACTGATGAATTTATCTTTTCCAAGACACTGCAAGGAAGAACTGTCAACTCTGGTGGAAGCAGGTCCACCACCTCCCAACCCAAAGTGAATGCTCCTGGTGGAGGCAAAAAATCCGCCACCCCTCAGACTGCCCAGCAGTCTACAACATCTGCTGCTGGGCAGATTAAAAAACCAGCACCCCTACCTCGAACTCCTCTGTCCAGTGCCCGTGCGGGCAAGGGAGTTCAATCCAGTGTGGAGATGGTGGAGATGAGGAAGAAGCCTCCACCGTCTCCCAAATCCAGACCTTCACCTGTTGGCAAGTCTGCCAGCAGGTCTGAAGACCAAAACAGTCCAGTGAAACTAAAAAATAAATTCACTCCATTGGAAGCAGATGTTGATGAGGAGATGACCTGATCTCTCTCCTTTTCGCCCTCTGCACCATGGATAGTACAATATTCCATTGGAATATCCGTGGACTAAATTCCAACTTCGAGGAGCTGCAGCTTTTGTGTCAATCTATAAAACCTTCCGTCGTGGCTCTTCAGGAAACTCAAATTCAAAGCCAGAAGACCTTTACTCTTTCTGGCTTTAATATTCTTTCAAAACCTGCACAACCATCCACGTTGGGACTGTCGGGCGGTGTTGCCCTTCTCCTACATAAAACTTTGTTGTATAGTCCTGTCGCTCTGTCTACCTCCCTTCAGGCTGTAGCTGCGAGAGTCACTCTCCACAAGACTGTGACAATCTGTTCCCTTTATCTCCCACCTTCTGTCCCGGTTTGTCGTCAGGACCTTGTCAGTCTGATAGGAGAACTTCCTCGACCTTTTTTGCTGTTGGGTGACTTTAACGGTCACAATCCTCTTTGGGGTAGTGTCAGTACGTCATCCAGAGGTCTGCTAATTGAGGATGTCCTTTCGGATTTGGATTTGTGTTGTCTGAACGACGGATCTGCAACTTGCCTCCACTCTTCCACAGGTTCACTTTCGTGTTTAGATTTGTCGGTTTGTGACCCCTCGCTGGTCCTGGACTATGAGTGGTCTGTCCATGACGATCTGCACGGAAGTGACCATTTCCCTGTCCTTCTACAACCTGTAATAACTGAACACGTCTCTGTCTCTCAACATCTAAATTATAAGAAAGCAAACTGGGATCTATTTGCAGCCACTATTTCTAAAGAATTCCAGGACACTGATTTTCTTCAGAGTCCGGACCCAGCAGAATCACTGACTAACACTGTGATCAAGTGTGCTAAAGCTTGTATTCCAGTGTCTTCCGATAAACTTCAAATGCCAAAAACACCCTGGTTTGATTCAGACTGCCAACAAATTCCAAGTTCGAAAACGGGCTCAGCGTCAGGTGTACCAACGACCTTCGGGTCCCAACGCTCGAGCCCATCAGAAACTCCGTGCTAAATCGAGACACACTTTTAAAATCAGTAAACGTCGGTCCTGGAGAAGCTTCTGCTCCAGGCTGACATCGAAAACTTCCAAGAAAAAAGTGTGGAACATCATTAAGAAAATCAAAGGAAAGAACACCTGTCCCACTGTGAACCATCTCAAGTTTTCGGATTCTTTAATAACAGAAGAAAGCAGTTGCTAATCTGCTTGCTTCAACCATTGAAAAGAATTCCTCCTCTTCTAACAAATCAGCCACTTTTGTCAAAACAAAGCCCTTAAAGAAAAATCACCCTGCAACTTTTCGTCAGACAACATGGAAGACTACAATCTTCCATTCACGTTAAACGAGCTGAAATCTGCCTTACTCTCTTGCAGCGATTCCTCTCAAGGTCTAGATGAAATCCATTATCAACTGTTGAAACATCTTCCGCAAATAGGTCTGATCATCCTGCTACAGGTATACAACCATGTGTGGACTACTGGTTTCTTTCCACCTTCTTGGCGGAAAGCCCTCATTATTCCAATTCCCAAACCTGGAAAAGATCTTTCTAGCCCATCAAACTACCGTCCCATAGTTTTGACCAGCTGTATCTGTAAATTGATGGAGAAAATGGTCAATGCTAGGCTCATGTGGAAACTCGAAACCGATGGCCTTTTGGCGAAAGAACAGTGTGGTTTCCGCAAACATCGGTCTACAGTTGACCATTTGATTCGTCTGGAATCTACACTTCGGAACGCCTTTCTGAACAAACAGCATGCAGTGGCAATTTTCTTTGATTTGGAGAAGGCCTACGATACCACCTGGAAGTCAGGGATACTTCATGATCTCCATGATCTGGGTTTTCGAGGTCATCTTCCGCTTTTCATTCAAAATTTTTTGGCTGAACGACAGTTTCAGGTCCGGTAGGCACCACTCTCTCTGATGTCCACGAGCAGGAGTTGGGTGTTCCACAGGGGAGCATACTGTCTCCTGCCCTCTTTAGTATTAAGATCAACAACATTGTTCAATCAGTCCAGCAGGGTTCAGACTGCTAATTGTTTGTGGATGATTTCGCTGTCTACGCAACTGGAAGCCTGTACCCGAGTGTCCAGCGCAGGCTCCAGCTTTGCGTGGATAAAATCCATCAGTGGGCGGATGAAAACGGTTTCACCTTTTCTGCTTCAAAGACACAGTGTATTCACTTCCATAATTTCCGTCAGTTTTTTCCAGATCCTGAAATTCAAGTCGGGAAATCTTCCATTCCAGCTGTTAAAGAGGCCAAATTTCTGGGAGTTATATTTGACCAGAAACTTAACTTTCTCAGCCATATTAAAAACCTCAAAACTGCTTGCCAGAAAACACTGAATATTCTGCGGGTTGTAGCGCACACCGACTGGGCGCTGATAAGAAAACTTTGTTGCACCTCTACAGAGCCCTGGTCCGTTCCAAACTGGACTACGGTTGTGCTGTGTACGGCTCCGCAAGATCGTCTTACCTCAAACTCTTGGACCCTATCCACCATCAAGGGCTTCGTCTCTGTCTTGGAGCGTTCCGCACCACCCCTGTGTACAGCCTGTACGCAGAGGCAGGTGAACCTTCACTGTCCAACCGCAGGCTGAAACTGTCTTTGAATTATTATATCCGACTGTTCTCAGAACCAGAAAACCCTGCCTATGACTGTGTCTTTGACCCTCCGTTCCAAAGTAAGTTTGAAAACAACCCTAAATGTATTCCGCCGTTTGGTCTTCGTATGCAGCCTCACGTGCGGAATGCAGGTCTAGACCTGGGAGTAGTTTCGATTTTTCCAAGTTTCTGGATCAACCTCCGTGGACCTTTTTCACACCAGAGATTCGTTTCGATCTTGCAGCTTTTCGCAAAGAGTCTACCAGCTCTCTGGCGTACAAGGCTTTGTATGCTGAGCTCTGTTCCAAATTCCCATCCAATCAAAAGTTTTCACTGACGGTTCCAAGTCTGAGGATGGAGTGGCCTGTGCAGCCTACTGCCCTGGGGCTCCTTCTCAGATACTGTTGGAACATATACATTCAGATGCTTCTGTCTATTCTGCTGAACTTACTGCTCTGGTACTGGCTTTGAAGATAATCTCACACTCTTCGAAGAGGGACTTTCTGGTTCTGTCGGATTCGCTGTCAGCTTTGGAGGCCATAGCTGGCCGCAACCTTCAGCATCCAGAACTTTTACTTTAAAAAAAACAAACTTTTTAGCAAGTTGAAGGCGGACGGTTACAACATTACTCTTGCTTGGGTTCCTGGTCATGTTGGCATCGGCGGGAACGAAATGGTTGATCGTTTTAGCCAAGAATGTCACAAGAGAGAAACTGTCCAACACTTATATCCCCTGCTCAGATGTGAAACCCAAATTAACGATTATGTGAGAGACCTCTGGCAGGAGGATTGGAACACACAGACGAATAACAAACTCTTTCAGATCCGTCCAAACCTTAAGGACTTCCTCCCATCTACGTCGGATGGTCGTAAAGAGGAAACGGTTCTGTGCCGGCTGCACACCGGCCATTCGTATTTTACCCATTCTTACCTTTTAAAGAGTGAAGAAGCTCCGTGGTGCATTCCATGTCATGCGCCACTCACAATGAAACATGTTCTTTTAGAGTGTTGGGACTTGCACGATGTGAGACACAAACATTTTACAGCGGAGTCCATGAAGATCCTGTTCAGGGATGTCCCGCCTGACGTGATCCTTGAGTTTTTGAGAGAGATTAACATTTTTCATCTGATTTAAGATTTTACGGCAGAAAGATTTTTAACAAAGTTTCTGGTGCGTTTGTAGACGATGTCATTTAACGAGATGTGTGAAAGTTTTTTTTTTTTTTTTTTTTTTTTTTTTTTTTAATGACTGGTGAGTTGATTTTAACGTGGTGACAGCCCTGATGTGGCCCTTTGCGGTCGGCTGGGCTATAAGCAACATTATCTTATCTTATCTCTTCTCTGTGCTTCAGAAACCTGTAAAACAATCCTTTAACTTTCTCTGTGCTTCAGGAACCTGTAAAACAATCCTTTAATTTTCTCTGTGCTTCAGGAACCTGTAAAACAATCCTTTAACTTTCTCTGTGCTTCAGGAACCTGTAAAACAATCCTTTAATTTTCTCTGTGCTTCAGGAACCTGTAAAACAATCCTTTAACTTTCTCTGTGCTTCAGGAACCTGTAAAACAATCCTTTAACTTTCTCTGTGCTTCAGGAACCTGTAAAACAATCCTTTAATTTTCTCTGTGCTTCAGGAACCCTGTAAAACAATCCTTGAATTTTCTCTGTGCTCAGGAACCTGTAAAACAATCCTTTAACTTTTCTGTGCTTCAGGCCCCTGTAAAACAATCCTTTAATTTTCTCTGTGCTTCAGGAACCTGTAAAACAATCCTTTAACTTTCTCTGTGCTTCAGGCCACCTGTAAAACAATCCTTTAATTTTCTCTGTGCTTCAGGCACCTGTAAAACAATCCTTTAACTTTCTCTGTCCTTAGGAACCTGTAAAACAATCCTTTAACTTTCTCTGTGCTTTAGGCCCCAGTAAAACAATCCTTTAATTTTCTCTGTGCTTCAGGAACCTGTAAAACAATCCTTTAACTTTCTCTGTGCTTTAGGAACCTGTAAAACAATCCTTTAACTTTTTCTGTGCTTCAGAAAGCCCCTGTAAACAATCCTTTAATTTTCTCTGTGCTTAGGAACCTGTAAAACAATCCTTTAACTTTCTCTGTGCTTAGGAAACCTGTAAAACAATCCTTTAACTTTCTCTGTGCTTCAGCCCCTGTTAAAACAATCCTTTAATTTTTCTCTGTGCTTCAGGAAACCTGTAAAACAATCCTTAACTTTCTCTGTTGCTTTAGGAACCTGTAAAACAATCCTTTAACTTTCTCTGTGCTTCAGGAACCTGTAAAACAATCCTTTAACTTTCTCTGTGCTTAGAAACCTGTAAAACAATCCTTTAACTTTCTCTGTGCTTCAGAACCTGTAAAAGCAATCCTTTAACTTTCTTGTGCTTTGGAAACCTGTAAAACAATCCTTTAACTTTCTCTGTGCTTCAGAAACCTGTAAAACAATCCTTTAACTTTCTCTGTGCTTCAGGAACCTGTAAAAACAATCCTTTAACTTTCTCTGGCTTCAGAAACCTGTAAAACAATCCTGTAAATTTCTCTGTCTTCAGAAACCTGTAAAACAATCCTTAAACTTTCTCTGTGCTTCAGAAACCTGTAAAACAATCCTTTAACTTTCTCTGTGCTTCAGAAACCTGTAAAACAATCCTTTAACTTTCTCTGTGCTTTAGAACCTGTAAAACAATCCTTTAACTTTCTATGTGCTTGAGAGAACCTGTAAAACAATCCTTTAACTTTCTCTGTGCTTGAGAAACCTGTAAAACAATCCTTTAACTTTCTCTGTGCTTCAGGAACCTGTAAAACAATCCTTTAACTTTCTCTGTGCTTCAGAAACCTGTAAAACAATCCTTGAAAGTTTCTCTGTGCTTCAGAAACCTGTAAAACAATCCTGAACTTTCTCTGTGCTTCAGAAACCTGTAAAACAATCCTGTAACTTTCTCTGTGCTTCAGGAACCTGTAAAACGAATCTTAACTTTCTCTGTGCTTCAGAAACCTGTAAATCAATCCTTTAAACTTTCTCTGTGCTTCAGGAACCTGTAAAACAATCTTTTAACTTTCTCTGTGCTTCAGAAACCTGTAAAACAATCCTTTAACTTTCTCTGTGCTTCAGAAACTGTAAAACATTCCTTTAACTTTCTCTGTGCTTCAGGAAACCTGTAAAACAATCCTTTAACTTTCTCTGTGCTTCAGGAAACCTGTAAAACAATCCTTTAACTTTCTCTGTGCTTCAGGAAACCTGTAAAACAATCCTTTAACTTTCTCTGTGCTTTCAGAAACCTGTAAAACAATCCTGTTAACTTTCTCTGTGCTTCAGGACCTGTAAAACAGATCCTTTAAATTTCTCTGTGCTTCAGAAACCTGTAAAACAATCTTTTAACTTTCTCTGTGCTTCAGAACCTGTAAAAAACAATCCTTAACTTTCTCTGTGCTTCAGAAACCATGTAAAACATTCCTTTAACTTTCTCTGTGCTTCAGGAACCTGTAAAACAATCCTTTAACTTTCTCTGTGCTTCCGAAACCTGTAAAACAACCTTTAACTTTCTCTGTGCTTCAGGAACCTGTAAAACAATCCTTTAACTTTCTCTGTGCTTTAGAAACCTGTAAAACAATCCTTTAACTTTCTCTGTGCTTCAGAAACCTGTAAAACAATCCTTTAACTTTCTCTGTGCTTCAGAAACCTGTAAAACAATCCTGTTAACTTTCTCTGTGCTTCAGAAACCTTAAAAAAAAACCTTTAACTTTCTCTGTGCTTGAGAAACCTGTAAAACAATCCTTTAACTTTCTCTGTGCTTTCAGAAACCTGTAAAACAATCCTTTAACTTTCTCTGTGCTTTAGAAACCTGTTAAAACAATCCTTTAACTTTCTCCGTGCTTCAGAAACCTGTAAAACAATCCTTAACTTTCGCTGTGCTTCAGAAACCTGTAAAACAATCCTTTAACTTTCTCTGTGCTTCAGAAACCTGTAAAACAATCCTTTAACTTTCTCTGTGCTTTAGAAACCTGTAAAAAATCCTTTAACTTTCTCTGTGCTTCAGGAAACTGTAAAACAATCCTTTAACTTTCTCTGTGCTTCAGAAACCTGTTAAAACAATCCTTTAACTTTCTCTGTGCTTTAGAAACCTGTAAAACAATCCTTTAACTTTCTCTGTGCTTAGAAACCTGTAAAACAATCCTTAACTTTCTCTGTGCTTCAGGAAACCTGTAAAACAATCCTGTAACTTTCTCTGTGCTTTAGGAACCTGTAAAACAATCCTTTAACTTTCTCTGTGCTTGAGAAACCTGTAAAACAATCCTTTAACTTTCTCTGTGCTTCAGAAACCTGTAAAAGAATCCTTTAACTTTCTCTGTGCTTCAGGAAGCTGTAAAACAATCCTTTAACTTTCTCTGTGCTTGAGAAACCTGTAAAACAATCCTTTAACTTTCGCTGTGCTTAGAAACCTGTAAAACAATCCTTTAACTTTCTCTGTGCTTCAGAAACCTGTAAAACAATCCTTTAACTTTCTCTGTGCTTCAGGAAACCTGTAAAACAATCCTGTAACTTTCTCTGTGCTTTAGAAACCTGTAAAACAATCCTTTAACTTTCTCTGTGCTTGAGAAACCTGTAAAACAATCCTTTAACTTTCTCTGTGCTTCAGAAACCTGTAAAAGCAATCCTTTAACTTTCTCTGTGCTTTCAGGAAAGCTGTAAAACAATCCTTTAACTTTCTCTGTGCTTGAGAAACCTGTAAAACAATCCTTTAACTTTCGCTGTGCTTCAGAAACCTGTAAAACAATCCTTTAACTTTCTCTGTGCTTCAGAAACCTGTAAAACAATCCTTTAACTTTCTCTGTGCTTCAGAAACCTGTAAAACAATCCTTTAACTTTCTCTGTGCTTTAGAAACCTGTAAAACAATCCTTTAACTTTCTCTGTGCTTCAGAAACCTGTAAAAACAATCCTGTAACTTTCTCTGTGCTTCAGAAACCTGTAAAACAATCCTGTAACTTTCTCTGTGCTTTAGGAACATGTAAAACAATCCTTTAACTTTCTCTGTGCTTGAGAAACCTGTAAAACAATCCTTTAACTTTCTCTGTGCTTCAGGAACCTGTAAAACAATCTTTTAACTTTCTCTGTGCTTCAGAAAACCTGTAAAACATATCCTTTAACTTTCTAAGTGCTTCAGAACCTGTAAAACAATCCGTTTAACGTTCTCTGTCTTAGAACCTGTAATAGCATCTTTAACCTTTCGGTTGCATTCAAAACCTGAAAACAATCCTTTAACTTTTACTGTGCTGCAAAACCTGTAAAACAATCTTTCTTTCTTTGGGTGGAACCTGTAACAATCCTTTACTTTCTCTGTGCTTCAGAACCTTAAAACAATCCTTTAACTTCTCTGCCCTTCACGACCTGTGAAACAACTTTTAACTTTTCTGTCTTGCGTTCACTAAGACCAGCACACAGTATCGCACTTTGAACATTAAATTTTCAAGTGAATGGATAACGAGACTACATATTCAGCTGTATGTTTGTCACTGATGGGTATGCATCAAAAAAAGACTCTTTACCTTTATTCTACTGACTTATTTTTTTTTGAGGGTGTTATCCCTGTTTTCCCAACCACCATCACACTTTGATCATTCCCCACCCCCCCCTTACCCGCTTGCCTGTCATTCACCTTGTACCTTCTGACTACCATTGCAAGCACACAACATGACGACATATTATACCACCATCATGACTGACATATCAACCGTCATGATGACTGACATTCAACCACCATCATGACTGACATATTCAACCGTCATGATGACTGACATTCAACCACCATCATGACTGACTATTCAACCACCATGATGACTGACATTCAACCACCTCATGACTGACATATTCAACCTCATGACTGACATATTCAACCACATATGACTGAATTCACTCGTGATGACTGACATTCAACCACCATCATGACTGACATATTCAACCGTCATGATGACTGACATTCAACCAACCATCATGACTGACATATTCAACCGTCATGATGACTGATATTCATCCATCGTGATGACTGACATATTCAACCGTCATGATGACTGATATTCAACCATCTGATGACTGACTATTCAACCACCATGATGACTGAATATTCAACCGTCATGATGACTGGACAATTCAACAACCATGATGACTGAATATTCAACCGTCATGATGACTGACATATCAACCACCATGATGACTGACATATTCAACCTCATGATACTGACATATTCAACCACCATGATGACTGACATTCAACCACCATGATACTGAACATTCAACCTCATGAGACTGACATATTCAACCACCATGATACTGATATATTCAACCCTCATGAGACTGACATATTCAACCACCATGATGACTGACATATTCAACCGTCATGATGACTGACACATTCAACCACATGATGACTGACATTCAACCACCATCATGACTGACACATTCACACTCATATGACTGACATTCAACCACCATGATGACTGACAATTCAACACTCATATGACTGATATTCAACCACATCATGACTGACATATTCAACCACCATGATGACTGACATTCAACCATCGTGATGACTGACATTCAACCACCATCATGACTGACATATTCAACCGTCATGATGACTGACATTCAACCACCATCATGACTGACATATTCAACCGTCATGATGACTGATATTCAACCATCTGATGACTGACATATTCAACCTCCATGATAGACTATATTCAACCACGTGATGACTGACATTAACCACCATGATGACTGACATATTCAACCGTCATGATGACTGACATTCACCACCATGATGACTGACATATTCAACCGTCATGATGACTGACATATCAACCACCATGATGACTGACATATTCAACCACCATGATACTGACAATTCAACCACCATGATGACTGACATATTCAACCACCATGATGACTGAACATTCAACCGTCATGATGACTGAATATTCACCACCATGATACTGACTATTTCCACGTCATGATGACTGACATATTCAACCCATGATGACTGACAATTCAACCGTCCATGATGACTGACACATTCAACCACCATGATGACTGACACATTCAACCACCATGATGACTGACATATTCCACCACCATGATGACTGATATATCAACCGCATGATGACTGACTATTCACCACCATGATGACTGACATATTCAACCGTCATGATGACTGACATATTCAACCACCATGATGACTGACATATTCAACCTCATGATACTGACATATTCAACCACCATGATGACTGACATATTCAACCACCATGATACTGAACATTCAACACGCATGATGACTGAATATTCAACCACCATGATACTGAATTCAACCCCATGATGACTGACATATTCAACCCCATGATGACTGACATTCAACCGTCATGATGACTGAACATTCAACCACCATGATGACTGACATTCAACCACCATGATGACTGACATATTCCACCCCATGATGACTGATATTCAACCACCATGATGACTGACATTCAACCACCATGATGACTGACATTCAACCGTCATGATGACTGACATTCAACCACCATGATGACTGATATTCAACCACCATGATGACTGACATTCAACCACCATGATGACTGATATTCAACCGTCATGATGACTGATATTCAACCACCATGATGACTGACATTCAACCACCATGATGACTGACATTCAACCACCATGATGACTGACATTCAACCCCATGAGATGATATTCAACACCATATGGACTGCATTTCGACCACCTGATACCTGATCTTTCACCCATGTGACGACATTCAACACCAGACTGAATTCAACACCAATGGACATTCAACCACCATGATGACTGACAATTCAACGCCAAGTGTTCAAGTACTTCGCTGTTGATTGACCCTGAGTCTTTTCCAGGTCGACAACACAACAAACAACAAGACATTTCACCCCATGATGACTCACATATCAACAGTTTCTTCCGCTGCTGATTGACAACAGTTTCTTCCCTGCTGATTATCAACAGTTTCTTCCCTGCTGATTGACAACAGTTTCTTCCCTGTTGATTGACAACAGTTTCTTCCCTGCTGATTATTCAACAGTTTCTTCGCTGCTGATTGACAATAGTTTCTTCCCTGTTGATTGACAACAGTTTCTTCCTTTGCTGATTGACAACAGTTTCTTCCCTGCTGATTATTCAACAGTTTCTTCCCTGCTGATTGACAACAGTTTCTTCCCTGCTGATTGACAACAGTTTTTTCCCTGCTGATTGACAACAGTTTCTTCCCTGCTGATTGACAACAGTTTCTTTCCTGCTGAGTATTCAACAGTTTTTTCCGTGATTGACAAAGTTTCTTCCCTGCTGATTGACAACAGTTTCTTCCCTGCTGAGTATTCAACAATTTCTTCCCTGCTAATTATTCAACAGTTTCTTCCCTGCTAATTATTCAACAGTTTCTTCCCTGCTGATTGACAACAGTTTCTTCCCTGCTGATTGACAACAGTTTCTTCCCTGCTGATTGACAACAGTTTCTTCCCTGCTGATTGACAACAGTTTCTTTCCTGCTGAGTATTCAACAGTTTTTTCCTGCTGATTGACAACAGTTTCTTCCCTGCTGATTCACAACAGTTTCTTCCCTGCTGATTGACAACAGTTTCTTCCCCGCTGATTGACAACAGTTTCTTCCATGTTGATTGACAACAGTTTCTTCCCTGCCGATTGACAACAGTTTCTTCCCTGCTGATTGACAACAGTTTCTTCCCTGTTGATTGACAACAGTTTCTTCCCTGTTGATTGACAACAGTTTCTTCCCTGCTGATTGACAAAGCCGCCAAAGAATGGCCAGAAAAAAATATAACCAACCAAGATCAGTTGAGTGATGTCATTACGCCAAGGGCAGCTAACTAATCGGAAAACCGATGAAAAACAAACAAAAAGTATCTAATCATGCATTAATAGTGGAAACTGATTAACAGGTTTAAGATGATTCATTATTTCTCCATTGCCGAAAAAGCCTAACTGTGACTCGCTAATTGATTGAACAGATTTCAGCTGATTTTGCCAGTTATGAGACTGGGTGAACTGATTTGATGATGCCGCTTGTCACAGACAAAAGAGGGGGAGGGGGAGGCCGGAGCAAGAAAACTAAAGAGGACCCCCTCCCCCACTCTGACTTCTGCACCCCCACCCCCATACCCCCGCACACACACACACACACACACACACACACACACACACACACACACACACACACACACACACACACACACACACACATGGCATATGTTTACAACATCAAGACTGGGTTTACCCACCAGCCGCCGTGGCGAAGTGGTTAGCGTCGCGGACTCCCGGCTGGGAGGTCGTGGGTTCGAATCCCATCAGAGTCATGTGGGTTTTTCTGCCCCGACCGGCTCCGACCCAAAGTTGAGTTTGCTGCGGACTCAGTTGGGAAGACTGGGGCCACACAGTCGAGTTTCATCCACTTAATGGATGCGTTTCTGAGAGTGTTGCTCAAATTTCCTGACCAACACTGCAGGTGCCCGTATCTCTCGGGCCTGGTTGACGCCGGGATATATTATGAAAGGAAGCGTAGAGTACAGCCCTGTCATGTAGTCTCAGACCGAAATGGAAATCCGTAGCATCATCTTAATCATCCTCATTCTCATCGATCAGCATTAAAAAAAAAAAGTCTCAAATTCTGTGGCCCTTCATGCCCTGGTCTCATGGTGACTTCAATTTCGATGTCCTCTCCACTCTGTGGCCTTGGTTTGGTTCCGTCAGGGTCACCGGTATCGGCGAGTCCATGGGGGCTGTCGTTGGACGGACGTGGTGGCGCCCTCCGGAGGAAGAGCTCACTCACGCCGGTTCCGCGACTAAGCAATTATTGTCGTCAGTAGGGGGCTTAGTAGGTGGTGTCCTGCGTATGTTAGATCAGAGCAGGCGCCACTGAACACCACCGAAGTGACTCGGCAGCAGTGCAGTGTCTCCTCCGGTGGGTTGCCTCTTGACGATATGACATTGACTGTTCCCTGTGGATTGTCGGTGCTGGGGCTGCGGCGGGGCTGACCGGGCTGTGGCTGTGGACGGGGTGTCGGAATGAGCGGCGTGGGTGCACTGCCTCTGAGGTGGTGCAGAGGTTGGGACAGCAAAAAAAAAAAAAAAGAAAAAAAAGAGACTGGGTTTACCCATTTATTTTAACATAATTAACAGAAGAAATTAACGCAAACTTTGGTCTCATATGTGCCATATCAACACTAAATCACTCCATTTTGAAACTGTAAGATTCCTTGATTACTTTTTTTTTTTTTTTTTTTGGGTCTGACATTTTGAACTTTTCAATTTTTGTCAAATCCACTTTTGTACATTTGATTTTTTAAAATTTAAACCAGCTTCTTAGAATACATTAGCTTGAAAATATTTACAGAAGGAAAGGTATGTTGGGATTCATATGAAAACAGTCAGTGATAACGGTTTAAGGAAACGCACATACACACGCACACATGCATGCACAGCCACACGCGCGCGCGCGTACACACACACACACACACACACACACACACACACACACACACACACACACACAATGTCGGGGACTTTTACGAAGTGGTAAGCCCACTTTATAAGTTAGGAAAGTATGTTAAACTACACTACATCATCACACACACACACACACACACACACACACACACACACACACACACACTCTCTCTCTCTCCTGTGGTCACAACACAAATTAATCCCAGTGCCGTTCCGATGGCTCTGTAGGTCGTTAATCTGGTCTGATTCAAACCAGCGATCCACCGGCCGTTTACACCCCAGCGATCGTACCACCTTTGACTACCTTCTTACTCCTGCCTTCTTGTAAGGCCACAGTGAGAATACCGATCATTTTGTGTGCCAATCAGAGGACGGTTTCTGTATGTGTATGCATGGCTGCATGTAAACAAAAAAATAATCAAATGAAAATAATGATAATGAACTCCATAATCAGGAAAACAAAATCCTTTCTGAGCGCATGCTACAGTTTCCAAGTAGTATTCATCTCATTTACATCGTGAAGATCATGTAAGCGATTTTTTTAACGGAAAGATCAAAGTTGAATCATTCTGAAACCATGTGGTTTTAAACTTTGGGGTTGTTCCTGTTGCTTAAGTCGTCGTCGTCGTTGTAGCTGTTGTTAACGTTGTTGCTGTTTTCGTTGGTGTTGTTCTTGTTGTTCAACTTCTTCTTGTTGTTTTCTCGCTTTTAAGTGGATTATCAGTGAGATACGTTCCGTTGCTCGCCAGACGCTTGGGAACAAATTGTAGCCAGACCGAATCTGTTTTCATCTCTCTCTCTCTCTCTCTCTTTTATTCATTTATTTATACTTTTATTGAATCTTGCATACACACACACACACACACATACACGCATACATGCGCGCGCACACACACACACACACACACCACACACACACACACACACACACACACACACACACACACACAACACATGCACATACACGCACGTATGCACGCACACACATATACGCACGCAAGCACGCTCGCACACACACACACACACTGGCACGAACACATACATACTCGCAAGCACATACAAACACATGCACACACTGGCTTGAACACACGCCCGCACAGATTAACACGCAGGCACACATGCACACACACTCTCACGCACATGCAAACAATATTGAACACGATTCTCCAAAATTTGTAAACTTTCTCGCAATGATTAGTTGTCTCTTCTGGTAAAACGCCTAAGCCCACTATTGGTGAAGGACAGTAGAGCAGATGGGGAAGGGCTCTATTTCACACCATTGGTGAAGGACAGTAGAGCAGGGCTCTATTTAACACCATTGGTGAAGGACAGTAGAGCAGATGGAAGGGGCTCTATTTCACACCATTGGTGAAGGACAGTAGAGCACTGCAGGTGGAAGGGGCTCTATTTCACACCATTGGTGAAGAGAGCAGATGCAAGGGGCTCTATTTCACACCATTGGTTGAAGAGAGCAGATGCAAGGGGCTCTATTTCACACCATTGGTGAAGGACAGTAGAGCAGATGTAAGGGGCTCTATTTCACACCATTGGTGAAGAGAGCAGATGCAAGGGGCTCTATTTCACACCATTGGTGAAGGACAGTAGAGCAGATGTAAGGGGCTCTATTTCACACCATTGGTGAATGGAGCAGATGCAAGGGGCTCTATTTCACACCATTGGTGAAGGACAGTAGAGCAGATGTAAGGGGCTCTATTTCACACCATTGGTGAAGGACAGAGCAGATGGAAGGGCTCTATTTCACACCATTGGTGAAAGGACAGTAAGAGCAGATGGAAGGGCTCTATTTCACACCATTGGTGAAGGACAGTAGAACAGATGGAAGGGGCTCTATTTCACACCATTGCTGGGGGACAGTAGAGCAGGTGGAAGAGGCTCTATTTCACACCATTGGTGAAGGACAGTAGAGCAGTGGAAGGGGCTCTATTTCATTCCATTGGTGAAGGACAGTAGAGCAGGTGGAAGGGGCTCTATTTCACACCATTGGTGAAGGACAGTAGAGCAGATGGAAGGGGCTCTATTTCACCCCATTGGTGAAGGACAGTAGAGCAGATGGAGGGGCTCTATTTCAAACGATTGGTGAAGGACAGTTAGGCAGGTGGAAGGGGCTCTATTTCACACCATTGGTGAAGGCCAGTAGAGCAGATGGAAGGGGCTCTATTTCACACAATTGGTGAAAATACAGAGCAGAGGGAAGGGGATCTATTTCACATCATTGGTGAAAGACAGAGCAGATGGAAGGGGCTCTATTTCACACCATTGTGAAGGACAGTAGAGCAGATGGAGGGGGCACTATTTCACACCATTGGTGAAGGACAGTAGAGCAGATGGAAGGGGCTCTTTTTCACATCATTGGTGAAGGACAGAGCAGATGGAAGGGGCTCTATTTCACACCATTGGTGAAGGACAGAGCAGATGGAAGGGGCTCTATTTCACACCATTGGTGAGGACAGAGCAGATGGAAGGGGCTCTATTTCACACCATTGGTGAAGGACAGTAGAGCAGGTGGAAGGGCTCTATTTCACACGATTGGTGAAGAGAGCAGATGGAAGGGGGAAGAGGCCTATTTCATATATCCAACTATTGGTCACGGACAGTAGAGCAGATGTAAGGGGCTCTATTTCACATCATTGGTGAAGGACAGAGGCAGATGGAAGGGGCTCAATTTCACACCATTGGTGAAGGACAGTAGAGCAGATGGAAGGGGCTCTATTTCACACCATTGGTGAAGGACAGTTAGAGCAGATGGAAGGGGCTCCATTCACATCATTGGTGAAGGACAGTAGAGCAGATGGAAGGGGCTCTATTTCACATCGTTGGTGAAGGACAGTAGAGCAGATGGAAGGGGCTCTGTTTCACATCGTTGGTGAGGGACAGTAGAGCAGTTGGAAGGGGCTCTATTTCTACATCATTGTGAAGAACAGTTAGAGCAGATGGAAGGGACTCTATTTCACCCCATTGGTGAAGGACAGTAGAGCAGATGGAAGGGGCTCTATTTCACATCATTGGTGAAGGACAGTAGAGCAGATGGAAGGGGCTCTATTTCACATCATTGGTGAAGAGAGCAGATGGAAGGGGCCTATTTCACATCATTGGTGAAGAAAGCAGATGGAAGGGGCTCTATTTCACATCATTGGTGGACGTAGAGCAGATGGAATGGGCTCTATTTCACACCATTGGTGAAGGCCAGTAAGCAATGGAAGAGGCTCTATTTCACACCATTGGTGAAGGAAAGAGCAGATGGAAGGGGCTCTTTTTCACACCATTGGTGAAGGACAGTAGAGCAGATGGAAGGGGCTCTATTTCACACCATTGGTGAAGGACAGTAGAGCAGATGGAAGGGCACTATTTCACACCATTGGTGATGGACAGTAGAGCAGATGGAAGGGGCTCTATTTCACACCATTTGTGAAGGACAGTAGAGCAGATGGAAGGGGCTCTATTTCACACATTGGTGAAGGACAGTAGAGCAGATGGAAGGGGCTTTATTTTACACCAGCTGCACATACAACGTATTAAAGTGGACAGAAAAAAAGAAGAAGACCAAAAAAAGTCACTCTCTAAATACAGGAATAAGTAATTAAATAGATAATAATTACATCGACTGCGAGAGTGCTTCGAAACTGACTCAGAACAACTGGCAGCAAACTGAAATTGGTACTTTCTGCAAGGTGAGCCGAGTAAGTACCAGACCATGAGTAATATGTCTTCACACCCTGCTTGAAACTTGTTGCCCCCCCCCCCCCCCCCCCCCCTTCCCTTTCCTTTCCCAGTCCCCTTCCCTCCCCTCCCCTTCCTTCCCCATCTCCCCTTTCCCTCTGTGTCCTCCCCCTTCCCCCACGTGACACGCTCCGTGACCTACTCCAACTCCCTCATCTTTCCTCACATTTTTATTTCCTTCCATAGGAACGTGACACACTCCGTGACCTACTCCAACTCCCTCATCTTTCCTCACATTTATATTTCCTTCCATATGAACGTGACACACCGCACGGTTTGAAGATTAAGGCATTGCCTTTACCGTGAGTATGGAACACTGTGTGTGTGTGTGTGTGTGTGTGTGTGTGTGTGTGTGTGTGTGTGTGTGTGTGCTTGTGTGTGTGTGTATATGTGTGTGTGAGTATATGTGTGTGTGTGTGAGTATATGTGTGTGCTTGTGTGTGTGTGTATGTGTGTGTGAGTATATATACGTGTGTGTGTGTGTGTGTGTGTGTGTGTGTGTGTGTGTGTGTGTGTGTGTGTGTGTATATGTGTGTGTGTGAGTATATGTGTGTGCTTGTGTGTGTGTGTGTGTGAGTATATGTGTGTGTGCGTGCGTCCGCGCGGTGTGTGTGTGTGTGTGTGTGTGTGTGTGTGTGGGGGGGGGGTGTTCAATGAAGGGTGAAAACACAGAACGCCGGTAAACATGTGATCATGCATTACACAAACAGACTATACATAGCTCTAACAGACAGACTAGACATAGCTCTGACAGACATACTATACATAGCTCTAACAGACAGACTATACATAGCTCTAACAGACTATACACAGCTCTATCAGACAGACTATACATAGCTCTAACAGACTAGACATAGCTCTGACAGACAGACTATACATAGCTCTAACAGACAGACTATACATAGCTCTGACAGACAGACTATACATAGCTCTAACAGAAAGACTATATATAGCTCTGACAGACAGACTATACACAGCTCTGACAGACAGACTATACATAGCTCTGACAGACAGACTATACATAGCTCTGACAGACAGACTATACATAGCTATAACAGACAGACTATACATAGCTCTGACAGACAGACTATACATAGCTCTAACAGAAAGACTATATATAGCTCTGACAGACAGACTATGCACAGCGCTGACAGACAGACTATACACAGCTCTGACAGACAGACTATACATAGCTCTGACAGACAGACTATACATAGCTCTGACAGACAGACTATACATAGCTATAACAGACAGACTATACATAACTCTGACAGACAGACTATACATAGCTCTGCCAGACAGACTATACATAGCTCTGACAGACAGACTAGACATAGCTCTGACAGACAGACTACACACAGCTCTGACAGACAGACTATACATAGCTCTAACAGACAGACTACACATAGCTCCAACAGACAGACTATACACAGCTCTAACAGACAGACTATACATAGCTCTGCCAGACTGACTATACACAGCTCTAACAGACAGACTATACACAGCTCTAACAGACAGACTATACACAGCTCTAACAGACAGACTATACACAGCTCTAACAGAGAGACTAGACACAGCTCTGACAGACAGACTAGACATAGCTCTAACAGAAAGACTATACATAGCTCTGACAGAAAGACTATACATAATTCTAACAGAGAGACTAGACACAGCTCTGACAGAGAGACTAGACATAGCTCTGACAGACAGACTAGACATAGCTCTAACAGACAGACTAGACATAGCTCTAACAGACAGACTAGACATAGCTCTAACAGACAGACTATACATAGCTCTAACAGACAGACTATCCATAGCTCCAACAGACAGACTATACATAGCTCCAACAGACAGACTATACATAGCTCCAACAGACAGACTACAGATAGCTCCAACAGACAGACTATACATAGCTCCAACAGACAGACTATACATAGCTCCAACAGACAGACTATACATAGCTCCAACAGACAGACTATACACAGCTCTAACAGACAGACTATACATAGATCTAACAGACAGACTATACATAGCTCTAACAGACAGACTACACATAGCTCCAACAGACAGACTACACATAGCTCTAACAGACAGACTATACATAGCTCTAACAGACAGACTACACATAGCTCCAACAGACAGACTATACATAGCTCTAACAGACAGACTATACATAGCTCTAACAGACAGACTATACACAGCTCTAACAGACAGACTATACATAGCTCTAACAGACAGACTATACATAGCTCCAACAGACAGACTATACACAGCTCTAACAGACAGACTATACATAGCTCTAACAGACAGACTATACATAGCTCTAACAGACAGACTATACATAGCTCCAACAGACAGACTATACATAGCTCTAACAGACAGACTATACATAGCTCTAACAGACAGACTATACATAGCTCCAACAGACAGACTATACATAGCTCCAACAGACAGACTATACACAGCTCTAACAGACAACAGACAGACTATACATAGCTCTAACAGACAGACTATACATAGCTCCAACAGACAGACTATACATAGCTCTAACAGACAGACTATACATAGCTCTAACAGACAGACTATACATAGCTCCAACAGACAGACTAGACATAGCTCCAACAGACCCGTCAGCCCACGTGTAGAGAACGGTGCCTGTGTGATAGAAACACGTGTACTTAATTGACTACTGTGAGTGTTGCCCCACATGTGCTAATACATGCATTTTCTTTGTTCTCACATCGATCGGACATGATGTTTTTGTGTGTGTTTGTGTGACGATGTACTGGTTTGTTGTCTTGGCGGCGTAATGTGAGTGGTAGATCTGCGTCGCTTGGTGACCGGTGCGTTATCACGGATTCCACTTGAAGGTGATCAGCACGACTGACCGTTTTTCGCTTTCTTCTTTCTTTCTTTTTGATTTTAATTATCACTGTTTAACTGTGGAACAAAGTGAGTCTAAGTACTCTCTCTCTCTCTCTCTCTCTCTCTCTCTCTTCTCTCTCTCTCTCTCTCTCTCTCTCTCTCTCTCTCTCTCTCTCTCTCTCTCTCTCTCTGTGCGTCCATTTCGATAGAAAAACAACTCATCCCCGTTTTCACCTGTGTTTTTGATTGTTTGTTTGTTTTAAGATCTATACATATGTTTGTGAGATTTTGTAAGATTTAGTAGCTGGTCATGCTTAGTTAGTTGCTAGTCACGCGTAGCGAGGCAAGGACCGGATGAAAAGCATAGATTTGCTTCTCTGTACTGTTGCAAATAAAGATGATCAATCAATCGATCAGTCTCTCCTCTCTCTCTCTCTCTCTCTCTCTCTCTCTCTCTCTCTCTCTCTTCTCTCCTCTCTCTCTCTGTCTCTCTCGCTCTCTCTCTCTGTCTCTCTCTCTCTCTCTGTCTCTCTTCTCTGTCTCTCTCTCTCTCTCTGTCCTCTCTCTCTCTCTGTCTCTCTCTCTCTCTCTGTGTCTCTCTCTCTCTCGTCTCTGTCTTCCTCTCTCTCTCTCTCTGTCTCCTCTCTCTCTCTCTCTGTCTCTCTCTCTCTGTCTCTCTCTCTCTCTCTGTCTCTCTGTCTCTCTCTCGTGTCGTGTCCTCTCTCTCCTCTCTGTTCTCTCTCTCTCTGTCTCTCTCTCTCTGTCTCTCTCTCTCTCTTCTGTCTTCTCTCTCTCTCCTTCTCTCTGTCTCTCTCTCTTCTCTCTCTGTTGTCTCTCTGTCTCTCTCTCTCTCTCTCTCTTCTCTCTCTGTTCTCTCTCGTCTCTCTTCTCTCTCTCTCTCTCTCTCTCTCTCCTCGTCCTCTGTCTCTCTCCTCTCCTGTCTCCTCTCTGTCTCTCTTCTGTCTTCTTCTGTCTCTTCTGTTCTCTGTCTCTCCTCTCTCTCTCTCTGTCCTCTCTCTCCTCTGTCTCTCTCTACTCTTCTCTCTCTTCTCTCTCTCCTTCCCTCCTCTCCCTCTCTCATCTTACACACACACACACACACACAAACACACACTCACACCTCCACATCACACCACTCACACCACCACTACTCATCACACTTTGTTTGGTCAAACTACTCTTCTGTTTAGTCTGTTTCTCTCGGTGTTTGATCCTTCTCCTCAACCGTTCAGTCTTTCACCTGCTCCTCCAGTCCGTTTAGTCTTTCACCTACTCCTCCATTCCGTTTAGTCTTTCACCTACTCCTCCAGTCCGTTTAGTCTTCACTATCTCCAGTCTT
>CM031600.1:1380975-1391441 GCA_018398815.1 Conus ventricosus
CCTGGGTCACAGCAATGTCAAGAGTATCAGTTGCTATATTTTTAAGATTGTAGTGCGGCCCAACAGAATATTTTACTTTAGTATTATATTTGAACGCACTCATTTTTATTTTGTTTAAAAAAATGTTTGTAACAATAACAACTCAAGACAGTCCTTTGTTTTTAGAACATGCTATTGAGAATGATTGCGGAACCAAAATGGACGCACTCCATGAAATATTCTACAAAGTCGTATGGTTTAATATAAGTAAAGCCAGGAAGAATAATAAGATTCAAAAATTTGATAATAGAGGAAACAAAGTTGACCAGTTAATCATACCTGATGGTTATTACGGGTTTTGCTCACTAAAAGAAGCAATGAGTAACTCGTCATTACTCTCAAACTTAACAATGCGAATCTAAAACAATGTTGACATTCAAACCTGAAAAAGAAGAAGTAGGTTACTTGTTTGATGTAGAGCTATGTCACGGTCAAAAATAGAACAACCAAGTCGTGGTCCAGGTTGTTTGGACATAAGCTCTAACTCAAATATTCTGGGCGCCACGTAGACGGGCCCATGGTTCGGATCCAGCCAATTAAGCATAGGGAGAGGCTCCACAGAGACGGTCTGTCCGGCCAACGGACTAAGCAGCTTTGACCGACGCCTCGATGTCTAGCGAGACGAGTCGTAGCGCCTGGCTCAGGCTCATCTAGCCAATTTATGGAACCAGCGCCATTGTTAGTGGGGACGTCGCAGGTTAAAGCAGGAAAGGGAGAGGGAGAAGGTAGTGTGTGGTGGGGGTGAAATCTAGCTAATCAATTAAATGACCAATTGACCACCACAGAGAGTAAGGCGGTAGGCGTGACTGTCATGATTTGAATATCCAATGGAATTAGAGGGAGATAACTTCGGGTATCAGGGGTAAAAATACTGACCAATGGTACTCGCCCTTTTTGGACAGATCGGAACAGGATAAGAAGGATGTGAGAGTGAGAGAACGGGAGAACGAGGGAGAACGAACAGAGAGACAGAGAGAGAGAGAGTCTGAGTGTAATCTCTGAGGAGAGAAGAGCGAGAGAGATGAGGGAGGAGAGAAGAGAACCAAGTTGAGAGATTAGCACGAGATAGTCTGCAGAGGAAGACTTAGGAGAGATGTGGAGAGAGAGAGAGCTGCTAACTAATGAAGAGGAAAAGAAAGAAAAGAAAAAAAAAAGAAAAGAAAAGCAACCATGTCCATTTGATAAGAGCAGACTAGAAGAGAGAGAGAGAGTGCAATGCGTTAATGCAGGAAGAAAGAAAGGAGAACAGATCGATGTTGATAGTCACTGTTCTATCTTCACTGGGGTTCGACCTCATACTTGGCCACGCCACTTTCATCGACAGACCAACGCCAGTGCCAACAGTCTAACCTGACCAGGCGCCATCAGACCAAAACCAGTGCCAGCAGTTGTGTCGTGCTTGTGAAAGTGACAGTGAAAAGAAAAAGAAAAGAAAAGAAAAGACAGTGATTCGTGAATAGTTAAGATCACCTGGCCAGGTAAAGTAGAAATCTGTTTATACCCGGTTAGTTAATGATGTTTTAGATAAATGATTTTGTGAAGTTCAGGAAAGAGAGAATGTTTTATTTTGTTTGATTCCATATGCATTGATTTTCGTTCTATGAACAGTGTAGTAAAGTTATAGACTTACTAGTGGTTTGATGTGACGAATGCATGATATATGAATGAGATTGTAAGCAAGCTGTGAGTGTGTTCGGGCTGTGCGCTAGTCCTTCCTCCATCGACATCACCCGAGGTTGACAATTTATTGGCGAGCCTGCCAGGATATTCTGGCCCATTTATTATAATTGTTCAACTTCTCAGAGAGGAAGCTGGGTGGGATTCAAGTATTGTAATCCTAAGACAAGGGTTGTCTTACTGTATGTTCCCAAGATAGTTAATACTAGGCTTGGCATTGCTTCCAAGATAGTAATACTAGGCTTGGCATTTCAGCCCCAGAGTACTTATTTCGCACAGATTGCCTATAATTCGCTCTCATAGTTGGGTCAGGCGCTGGCGTCTTATAAAAACTAATTACGTTGTCCCAAGCTAATATTATCATTCATAGGATTGTGCTATTACGTCACTCGTGTCGGTAACCACCAGTTTGGCTGTCGTAGTTATAAAATCTTGTTCAAAAAAAAAAATATATATAATGGCGGAAGAAAAGAACACCCCTATTGAACAACTTGTGAGCGTCGCTCGTGATCTAGGTTACTCAGGAGATGAGTTGCGTGCATTCGTTAAAAACCAACAAAAGATGGAAAGAGACGAACGAGCGGAAAGACGACGCGTCGCCGTAGAAAAAGCTAGCGCAGAGCAGAAACAGAAAGATTAAGGATTCAGGCTAATGATAATCAGGTTACGCAGGAAACAGAAAGAATGAAGCAGGAAACAGAAAGACTAAGGGAAGCGCAGGAAACAGAAAGACTAAAGGAAGCGCAGGAAACGGAAAGATTAAAGGTTCAATTAGAGTTAGAGAAAGTGAGAATGCAAAGGGAGACCACCGAGGATGGTAGTTCACTTTCCAGTGACTCTGTGCGCAGTTACGCCCCCCGACCAAAGTTGCCCAAATTCTCCGAAGGAACCGATTCGATTGATGCATACATCAGTCGTTTCGAAACGTTTGCGACCAGTCAGGGTTGGCCTTCAGAAGAGTGGCAGTCTTTTTGTCAGCGTTACTGACGGTAAGGCATTACAGATTTTTACTGCGTTACCAGCAGAACAACAGTCTGATTTTGGTGCTGTGAAGGAGTCTTTAATGAAGGGATTTGACCTCACAGAGGAAGGATTCAGGAAGAAATTTCGTTCAGCTAAATTACAAGCAGGTGAGACGTACACTCAGTTTGGTGCACGTTTAGATCACTATTTTGAGAAGTGGTTAGAGTTGAGTGGTACGAAGAAGGAGTTCGCTGAGTTGAAAGAGCTAGTTATGAAGGAACAGATTTTGTCAGGTTGCGGCCCTGAGTTAACCATACATTTGAAAGAGAGACAGCCAGAGACAGCAGGAGAGTTGCTGAAGTTCGCAAGGTGTATAGAGAGGCACGTTTGGGCACTAAGGTGCAGGAGAAACAGGTGCCAGGCACAGGTGAGAAGAGTGCAAGGAGACCAGGGGAGTTTTCTGCAAAGTCTGCAAACCCAGTGGTGGGGCAGAAGGAAGGGCAAAGGGACATTAGGTGTTTCATTTGTCACAAGAAGGGACATGTGGCGAGGGATTGTCGCATGAGGTTCCAGAAGGCAGCAGCCTTGCAAGAGGTGGATAGGGTCGTCAAGGGAAACGACCTGCAGTGGAACCAAAAGGGATTCAGTCTGAAGAGGGTGGAGTGCAGCCTATGGCTAGCACTGGACAGCAGTCAGTGTCAGGATGGAGGGCACTAGGCTGAGTGGTTCGTTACCAGTGAAGAAGGGTGGATTGGCCAGCAGAGGGTGAAAGTGTTACGAGACACTGGTTGTTCATGCGGGGTAGTACGAACAACGCTGGTCGAGAAAGGGGATTTGACAGGGCAAATCCAGACCTGTACTCTAATCGATGGCACTGTGAGGGAGTTTCCAGTTGCTAAGATAGAAGTACGTACCCCTTACTTCTCAGGCGAGTTTGTCTGCGCTGGTGATGGAGAAACCCCTTCATGATTTGATCATCGGAAATATTCCGGGTGCAAGGGATCCAGGGATCCTGAGTTGTTGACTGCTACAGGGCAGCAGTTCAAACACGGAGCAAGAAGGAGGAAAAGGTTGATAAACCGTTAGTCGTTCCAGCAAGGAAGTCAGCATAGATGTGTCGCCTGATGAGTTTAGGGCAGCGCAGGAACAAGACCCTTCGCTCGTAAAGTCTTGGGAGTTGGCAGAGGTGGAGAGAAACAGGAGGTTAGAGAGGTGAGACAGAATTTCTTGTGAAAGGCGGGCTGTTGTACCGAGTGTTTACCAAGGGGAAGACAGGTAAGGTGACCACTCAGTTAGAGGTACCAGCAGGTTATCGTGACACTGTCATGTCAGTGGGTCACGAGTCGCTCATGGCGGGTCATCTCGGCACCAGCAAAACAGCTGACCGAATCTTTGATGACTTCATTGGCCAGGAGCAATGGCAGACATCAAGCGTTTCTGCATGTCATGTGACGTGTGTCAAAGGTCAGCCACAAGAGGGGTGAAGAGGAAGGCGCCTCTTAAACAGCCTCCTTTAATTGACACTCCATTCAGGAGGGTGGCTGTTGACCTGATTGGCCCAATCGCGCCCTGTTCCAAAGGCGGGCACAGGTATGTGTTGACACTCGTGGACTACGCGACCAGATACCCAGAAGCAGTTGCATTGAAAGGCGTAGATACGCAACAGGTCGCTGAAGGGCTGGTAGACATCTTTTCTCGCGTGGGGTGTGCCAGCACAAATTCTCAGTGACAGGGGGTCACAGTTCACCTCAGGCGTGATGAGGGAGGTCAACAGGCTGCTAGGGATCACACAGCTGCTCACTACCCCATACCATCCACAATGCAATGGCTTGGTGGAAAGATTCAACGGTGTGCTGAAGGGCATCTTAAAGAAGCTCTGTGAGAAAGGCCAGCAGATTGGGACCGCTACATTCCAGCGGCACTGTTCGCCTACAGGGAAGCCCCTCAGGAAAGCACAGGCTTTTCGCCATTTGAGCTGCTGTATGGGCGGACAGTTCGGGGACCAGTGTGCATTCTCAAAGAGCTGTGGTCCGAGAACAGAGTCAGAAGAGGTCAAAACCACTTATCAGTATGTGGTGGACCTACCAATAGGCTAGAGGAGACATGTAAGGTCGCAAGGGAGAGCTTGCAGGAGGCTAGGGTCGGTCCAGAAGAAGCAATATGACAGAAGGTGAGGAAGCAATTCCTCAAGGTGGGAGATCGAGTCCTGTTACTGCTTCCCACGGATCACAACAAGCTGCTGATGCATGGAAGGGACCATTCACCATCATTGAAAAGGTAGATCAGGACTACCGATCGATGTGAATGGGAAATCAAAACTTTTCCATGCAAATTTGCTCCGCAAATATATTCAGCGTGAGACCCAGCACATAGGCGCAGCAGCAATCATTGATGGAGGTGAAGGAGACCCAGCAGAAGAAGGGGAGATTTTGTTGCCTGAGTTTCCAGGAGAAGAGTCATACAGGGACGTGTCACTGTATGAAGGGCTAGACAGTAGGAGACAGGAGGAAGTTAGGGGCTCCTAGAACAGTATAGGGCGTCCCTGACTGATAAACCAGGCAGGACAACTCTAGAACATGTACGGTGGAGTTAACATCGCAAAAACCCGTACATGTGAAAGCCTAACCCGATCCCATATGCCACCAAGCAAGTGATCGAGGAGGAGGTAGAAAAGATGTTGGACCTTGGGGTGATTGAACCGTCCAAATCATCATATAGTGCACCCGTCGTCTTAGTGAGGAAAAAGTCAGGTGAGCATCGATTCTGTGTCGACTATAGACGTCTGAACAGTGTCACCAAGGTCGATGCAGAGTCATACCGAACATGGAAGACCTGTTCGCTCAGATCGCCACAAGCAAGAGCCAGTATTCACCAGGATAGATCTGAGCAAGGGTTACTGGCAGATAGCCTTGAGTGAGGACTCAAAGGAAGTCACAGCATTCTCCACTCCGATGGGGCTATACCAGTGGCGAGTACTTCCTTTTGGGATGGTCAACGCACCTGCAGTCTTCTCTCGGATGATGAGGAAGTTATTGACGGGGTTGGAAGGCGTTGTGAATGTCATGGATTGACATTCTGATAGCATCCGAGACATGGGAGGAGCATATGAGCAGCTAGGAGCAGTTTTAGAGAGGTTTGAGACAAGCCAATCTCACAGCCAGACCAACAAAGTGCCAGGTGGGTTTTTCCAAGCCTGGAGTTCCTAGGTTTTGTTGTCGGAGGCGACACAAAGCAGCCGAAAGAGAAAGGTGGAGAAGATGATGAATTCAGAGAGACCAAAGACCAAAACAGAAGTCAGGAGTCTGCTAGGTTTTATTGGCTTCTACAGGGAGTTTGTTCCAAATTTTGCTGCAATCACGAGTCCTCTCAGTGATTTGGTCAAGGCAGGGAAACCGCAGTGGTCGAGTGGTCAGACGCTGCAGAGCAAGCACTGCAGACGGTGTTGGAAAGACTAGGTTCCCGTCCCATCTTGAAGCCACCAGATATGTCCAAACCATTTTTGTTGCGGACAGATGCATCAGGCGGTGGGATAGGTGCAGTATTGTTGCAGGAGCATGAAGGGGTCGAGTTTCCTGTGAGGTATGCTAGCAGGAAGTTGACAAAGTGTGAAGAAGGTACGCAACGGTGGAGAAGGAGTGTTTAGCCGTCGTGTGGGCCGTGCAGAAGTTCCACAAATACTTGTATGGAAAGAGTTCGTGATAGAGACAGATCATCAACCACTCAAATTCCTGCAGGAGTGCAGTTGAAAAACAGCAGAGTGCTGCGTTGGGCAATGGCATTGCAGCCCTACAGGTACCGAGTGCAGTACATTCCAGGTCGACAGAATGTCGGAGCTGACTATTTAAGTCGTGTAGTCTAGCAAGCTGCAACTCAGAGGAAGTCAGTCACATCCGGGGTGCTTTGTTGATAATATGTGTTGATTACAGTTATGTTGATTGGATATGGGTTCATTCCCAGTTGGCTATGGTTCATATTTTGGTGTGAGATTTGTTCATGTAAATGTAGTTATGCTTGGAGCATACAGTCGCTTGTGTAGTGAGGCATTATTTGCAATAAGTGAGGATGGAGATTCCTCAGTGAAGTGTCATGGATCGTGATCATATTATATTGTGCTCTTCAAAGTAGTTGTGAAGAGGAGAGATGGCAAATCCGCAGGTAGGGGAATTGCATAAGTGCGCACAGAGGTCGTTATAAAAATGAGTTGAAATAACGCAAGAGCGCACGTCAATGATAACTCATTGGAGTGGTATTCACTAATGATATATTTTATAATTTATAAACCGTTGGTTGTAAAGTATTTTTCAAACTTTGCACGTGTAGCTGTGTGTCAGCAAATTCGGTTGTTGTTTTTTGTACCGTGGTTTTGAGACGATGCGGTGCATAGTCTTTTGCAAGGGGGAAATTGTCACGGTCAAAAATAGAACAACCAAGTCGTGGTCCAGGTTGTTTGGACATAAGCTCTAACTCAAATATTCTGGGCGCCACGTAGACGGCCCATGGTTCGGATCCAGCCAATTAAGCATAGGGAAGGCTCCACAGAGACGGTCTGTCCGGCCAGACGGACTAAGCAGCTTTGACCGACGCCTCGATGTCTAGCGAGACGAGTCGTACGCCTGGCTCAGGCTCATCTAGCCAATTTATGGAACCAGCGCCATTGTTAGTCGGACGTCGCAGGTTAAAGCAGGAAAGGGAGAGGAGAAGGTAGTGTGTGGTGGGGGTGAAATCTAGCTAATCAATTAAATGACCAATTGACCACCACAGAGAGTAAGGCGTGTAGGCGTGACTGTCATGATTTGAATATCCAATGGAATTAGAGGGAGATAACTTCGGGTATCAGGGGTAAAAATACTGACCAATGGTACTCGCCCTTTTTGGACAGATCGGAACGGGATAAGAAGGATGTGAGAGTGAGAGAACGGGAGAACGAGGGAGAACGAACAGAGATACAGAGAGAGAGAGAGGTCTGAGTGTAATCTCTGAGGAGAGAAGAGCAGAGAGAGATGAGGGGAGGAGAGAAGAGAACCAAGTTGAGAGATTAGCACGAGATAGTCTGCAGAGGAAAGACTTAGGAGAGATGTGGAGAGAGAGAGAGAGCTGCTAACTAATGAAGAGGAAAAGAAAGAAAAGAAAAAAAAAAAAAAGAAAAGCAACCATGTCCATTGATAAGAGCAACTAGAAGAGAGAGAGAGAGTGCAATGCGTTAATGCAGGAAGAAAGAAAGGAGAACAGATCGATGTTGATAGTCCACTGTTCTATCTTCACTGGGGTTCGACCTCATACTTGGCCAGCGCCACTTTCATCGACAGACCAACGCCAGTGCCAACAGTCTAACCTGACCAGGCGCCATCAGACCAAAACCATGCCAGCAGTTGTGTCGTGCTTGTGAAAGTGACAGTGAAAAGAAAAAGAAAAGAAAAGAAAAGACAGTGATTCGTGAATAGTTAAGATCACCTGGCCAGGTAAAGTAGAAATCTGTTTATACCCGGGTTAGTTAATGATGTTTTAGATAAATGATTTTGTGAAGTTCAGGAAAGAAGAATGTTTTATTTTGTTTGATTCCATATGCATTGATGCTTCGTTCTATGAACATGTGTAGTAAAGTTATAGACTTTACTAGTGGTTTGATGTGACGAATGCATGATATATGAATGAGATTGTAAGCAAGCTGTGAGTGTGTTCGGGCTGTGCGCTAGTCCTTCCTCCATCGACATCACCCGAGTTGACAAGCTAGCTAAAATGTTAGGTTTTACAACAGACAATCATAGATTTATAGTTACACAAAACAAAACTACTTATGAGGGAGAAAATCCGCTCGATCTTGCATTACATTCATTACTCTATGTTCATTTGGAGGAGCTAAGCACTGATGAAAACTTATATGATGGAAGGTCCTCAACTGTTTTAAGAGCTCTTCCATCTGGAAAGCTGCATATTGCGATTATGAAATTATACAATTCCCTAATTTACAGTTTAAAAGATTAGTTTGTGGGGACGTCAGATCATTTCGTATAAAAATCAAAGACAAAACGGGGAAAGTCGTAAAATGTGATAACCTGCACATTGTTTTGGAAATAAAATAATAAACTGTACTAAAAAATGTCGCGCGGGCCAGAAGAACCAGGAGTTACATAGCGCCTGTAAGGTGTATAACTTTAGAATTAAAAGACCTTGCAGACGTTACAGACTTTGAACAGAATGGTGAAATAGGCGCTTTGTATGGGTTTGAGTACACTAAAGATGGTGATTATAAACGCAAAGAGGTTGGCGACAGCAAAAAGTTTCCTAAACTAGAACAGCTGCGCAATCTAGAAGCAAATAATGTTGGCCAGTATGAATATAAAATAGTTCGAAAACCTGACCTCAAATGGCACTTAGAACCATATTTAGAATGGGAAATAAAATTTGAATTCATAAGCCCATTTACATTTTTTAGCCGTCAAAAAAGTTTCAGAAAAGCATTCAACTCTGGCCCTTTACATGTAAGTCTTATGCCAGATGACAATAGTCGGAAAGAAATTGAAATAAAGCCGTATGAGAAAAAAACAGTAATCCTCACAGAAGAGAAACAGTTCTAAAGAAAGCTTCTACAAATTACAGTTCTTTCCAATCAGAAAATTAGGAGATGCGTTCACAATGATATTTGAAATTTCTGTCTTTAAAGATGCAGAGAGGGATGGGGTTGTGGGCGTTAGTGATGACCTTATAAAAGGAATTAATATTAGCTGGCAAAACTTAGACGTTAAACGTCTTAAGTTATCATCGTGTTCTTCATAATGGTGAGGATATTAAGGTCGTAACAACAAGCGACAAAATCAATGTTGACTTAAATAGAAACAATCTTACAGAACTGAATTGGATTAATGTTACACATTTAGGCCTCATAGGATTTTATTATACTGAACAGGTTTCAACAGAGAGTATGATAAACATAATAACTGGATTAGATTAAGTTTCTGTTATAAAACTATGGAGCAGTTAAACTTTATGAAAAAAAACCCCTCATTGTTCATTTTTTGTGGGCAAACTGGTTGTGGGAAAAAAATATTTGTCCTCAACCTGTTACAAACAGTTTATCGTTATAATTTTGATCATATTGTGATTTTCTGCCCAACACTTAAATGGAACAAAGCATATCATGATAGAAGGTTTATATGGACTGATGATAACATATTTTTAGTTAATCCTAGCAATAAACTGAGTGAGTGTCTAGAACGCTTTTTTATATTGTTTGAAGGAACGCAGACACTATTTATTATAGATGACTGTTCAGCAGAAAAAGACATAGTTAAAAAGAGAAACACTTTGTCAAAACTAGCTTTCAGTGGAAGACATGCTGGGATAAGTGTGTGGATTTTATGCCAAAAATATAACTCAGTTTTAAAAGACTTTAGAGAACATTTTAAAGACTGTAGTTTTATTTCACATGAAAGACAGAGATGCATTTGATGAATGTTTGCGTGAAAATGATGTTATTGAAAATGATCAAAAAAAAACACAGGATTAAGCAAAAACTGAAATCTGAAAAGTTTAGTAAATTAGTATTAAAAACAGATAATCACACAGTATGTCTGTTTGTAGAAGAGACTGATTAAGAACTTAGAACACTGCACTACACAACAGTGCACAGCACAACACTACACTGCACTACACTACACAGCACTGCACTGCACTACACTACACTACACTGCACTACACTACACTGCACAGCACTACACTACACTGCACAGCACTACACTACACTGCACAGCACAACACTACACTGACACTACACTACACAGCACTGCACT
>CM031600.1:1392441-1397441 GCA_018398815.1 Conus ventricosus
ACACTACACTACACACCGCTGCTCAGCCCTCTCAACACGCTCTTCAGGTGGTTCATGCTGCACTACACTGCACTGCACTGCACTGCACTACACAAACCCTGCACTACACAGCACTGCACTACACAACACTACACTACACAGCACTACACTGCACTGGATCGCAGCACCTTTTCAGCTCAAGCTTTGCTAAACAAGACGACTGTTACACTGTAAAACACAGGCTGGTTTTATCTCGCTACTGCGCATGCCCAGTGGAATTTGAAGAGAGTGAGGTATGTAGAATTGTTTACAACGGCACAGCTTGCCCGGTCCCGCGAGTCAGCTGAGCGAACCAAGTCAATGTCAGGCAGGCCGCAAAGCGTGTCTGTGATGTCACTACAGCGTACTGCCGGCAGGCTGGTTTTATCTTGCTGGGCTCAAGTACACTGTAATTAAGTAATCAGGTGACAGCCTATTGTCGGGTCTTCTGCAGGTGTGTGGAAAATCCGGCCAGCTTTGCCTAGTGTTTGTCTTGTCATATGCTTGACGCGCGCTACTGTTTCAGGAGAGAGGTTATCGTCATGCGCGCGCTCGCGCCGAATGTCAGTATGTGCGGCAGTTGTTGTTTTCATTGCATTGTGTCGGGTGTGGATTTTATGCCAGAAATATAACTTGGTTTTAAAAAGACTTTAAAGAGCAGTTAAAGATGAAAATGATGTTATTGAAAACGATCAACCCTACACAGTATGTATGTTTGTAGGGTCGTTATTTTTTGGTTATTGAGTCTTACTTGTCAGAGAACTATAAAATGCCGCTTTTTAGGCCACTTTCGCCCGAAAACTGGTTGATCGCGAAAGTGAGCCAGGATTGGTAAAATGCTGTTCTCTTGACCTATCCGCTCACTCCCCCGACTACAGTCTTTACATGCTTGGGTAGGCATTCCCTAACTCGCGAGGGTTTGAAACCCAACGGGTACCCTCACCTGGTTTAGCCCGCCTGTCGAAGCGGTTTACCGGGGTGTGGCCGCTGTCGCATGCAAACAGCTACTTGGAGCCACAGGTGAGAGCTGGGTGCCAGGTGGGGACCAAAGCGGACGAACCACCGAGGGTGCGACATGTTCTCTCGTCAGAGGTACTACCCTCCCTGACACCTCATACACCCCTCTGTACATATATATAAATATTAACACATGCATGCACACATCCTACCACCTCTCCCCACCTCCACCACCCCAGACACACACACACCACACCAATATAGAATCACACGCACACACCCCGCCAAAACAGTGTCATACACACACACGCACACACACACACACACACATACACACACACACATACACAGAGGCGCACACATCACCATCACAAACCACCATCACATATGTAATATTAACACCACAGTTAAATAAACACTCCAACTCTAAAACAGAACGCTCCAAGATAAGCTCACAGTTAAGTATAAAAAGAAAAAAAAAACGAAAAAAAAAAAACAATAGCACCATTCAAAAGATCAATAATATTGCAAAATGTATAATTACTTAAACTGTAAAAGCAACTTGCAGAGTTAATACAAATCAGGAATAAAAGATTTACTACTAAGTAAGGTGTTTGAAGTAGAGAGAGAGAGAGAGAGAGAGAGAGAGAGAAGAGGAGAGAGAGAGAGAGAGAGAGAGGAGGGAGAGAGAGCAAAGGGAGATAATTCATAGGGGTGTGAAAATTGGAAACAGACTTGTATGAACATTTTAACTATAAAACATAACATTCCCTATTAAACCAAGTACGGAATAAAAGAGCACAAAATTTAAATGCCAAGAAATTATATCACAAAAGTATGATTGCTTAAGCAGTAAAAAGTACAATCAAGTAAAATATTTGTGGTAAAAATGGCTTGTATGGTGGGGGGGGGGGGGGGGGGGGGGGGGGGGGGGGGGGGGGGGGGGGGGAGGTCCTTCCACACACACACACACAACACACAACACACACACACCACATATTATATATATTATAATATATATTTATTATATATATTTATATATATTTATATTATATATAATATATATATTATCAGTATGTTTAAAGTGCCCAAAACAATTTTTAAGTGCTCAACCCTTGGGGAGCAACATTAGTTAAAACAAGTAAAAAGAGGAATCTTAAAACTATCTACAAATTTGTTTCGAGCGCGTTGCGCTGTCATCAGGATGGTTTTTGGTTTGCCCACCGCCGATGTTTTATAGCGTGTGGGGCTCCCGTTTGCGGTTGTTTGCACGTGCGGGTTGGCTGCACGTGGTTTTTTTTTTTGGCTTTCAGGTTTTTGTTTTGGGTGTATTCACTAACAACGATTTCCATTTATGCTGCAGTTGTTTACTATTTCTGTTTTGGTGTTTAAACTTGCTAAGTGTGGTTTGCATAGTATTAACCATTTTTCAGTTAAACATAGGTTGCACCTTTTTGAAACATTGCTGTTTGGTGATGCTCTTTTTATGATTTTCCAGGATATATTGTAGCTTGTTTTTGCGTCTTTAAGTTTCCAGATATATTTGCTCAGTTCTGTTTGGTTTTTATATTTTTCTTTATTAAATGACTATTTGTGGTTTGCATATCTGGTTTTGAAGTGGTTTTCAGTGATCCCTATGTATGTTTCTTTTTCATTTTCTGATGTCACAGTAGCCTGGTATACAATGTTGTTGTGAAGACATTTATTGTTTAGTGGGCACTGCTCCTTTCTGGTGCAATTGCAAGATTTCCTTTCTTCACCCTTCTTTGCTGTGTTGATTTTCATTTTGTTGGATGCGTCAATTAGGTTTTTGAGGTTGGGCATACATGAGTACGATAGTTTGACAGTTCTTTTGTTAAATATTTTGGACAGTTTGTGTTCTTTTGGAAATGAAGTTGTTAGGATTTTGAAGAATTCTTTCCCTATGTTTGTTTTGAGTTTCCCGTCGTATGGGGGGTTATACCCTATGATTTTTCTTTTCCTATTTTTCTTGCTTTTATTTGTGTTGTTGTCTGGGTTGTATTGTAATTTGTAATTGTATCCACTTGTTTGTAGTGCCTCCTGGTATTCTACTGCTGCATTGTTGAACACTCTCTCACTGCATGACTGGTTTGATAGTCTCTTGTTTATGCCATGGGGTTGGTCTTTAATACAGATGGTGGATGGTTACTTTTGGTGTGTACATAAAGAGGTGTATCGTTGGGTTTCTTGTATGGTTTATATATGTGATTGTTGAGATCCAGTGTTTTGTCTAAGTAGTTCACTACCTTTTTGTTTGCTTCAATGGTAATCTTTAAGTTGTGGTTTTGGAAGATTTTGCATAGTTCTTTCTTCTTGTTTTCGATGGTTCTTGGATTGTTGGTTAGTGCAGCAAGGCCATCGTCTCTGTATAGTCCGACTTGTTTTCCGAGTTTTTTCTTGATGTTGGACAGCATGAATAGTCCGACCAGTTCACATGTTTCTGCACCATCATATGATCCCATGGTTACGTCGAATGTTGAGTTTCTGTGGTTTTCCTGATCCCTGTTTCATTTTTGCTGTGTAGTAATGTTTTCTTGGTGTGGAGAATGATTTCCATTTCTGACCCTGTTATGTCTGTGTGGTTACTGGCAAACTTCAGGGCTTTGGTGAGTAGTTCCTCATCTATAGATGGGTAAAAGTCTACTATGTCAAATGTAATGAATACTGTATTACTTTGTTTATTGAGTTTTTTGAACCATTGGATAACTTCGTATGTGTTCTTCCAGAGGTTGTATTCAGAGTTTGATTTTACGTTCTTTATTATTTTTTCCAGAATTTTCTTGCTTATTTTGCCTAATTCGATTTGGATGGGTTTATTAGTCTACATGTTGGATGTTATGAAAATTGGGCTTGTGGTCTTTGAGTGTTATGAAAGCTTCTTTTGTTGCTGTCGCTTCTATCCTGTCACTTAGGTCTATGCGCTCTGCAAGTTCTTTTCTTTAGTGGCGGATACTGTCATGTATATTTTTGTCGGCTTTTTTTGTAGTTTTTCTGGATGTTTTTTGTCAAGGAGTTGAGAGTATTCTTTTGGTTCCATTTTTGTAGTAATTGCTAGTTTTATCAGCCTTCACAAATATTTTTTTGTCATTTTGTACTTGTTTATTTAGTGTTGTTTGGAAACCGTTGTTAGATTTTTGAATTCAATATTGGTTATCATTCTTTTCATTTTATCTTCAAAGGGTTTTCATTTCGTCTATGGCTGGTGGTGATCGCCATGATTTGAAATCGTAGGTGTTTTTTGTCCTCTTTTTTGCATTTGCGTTCAGAAAAAAGAATGCTTTCCATCTCATATTATGTACAAACGTTTCTGTTTGTTCTATTAATTTTTTTATATATGATTGCGGATTAGAAAACGGTATATTTTGTTGATGCTAATACTTGTCATTACTATTCTACGAAGCTAGTACTAAATGGTGCCAGTATGCATCAAAATATGATTATACAAACAAACAACAACAAACCAAACAAACAATACCCACCACCACAAGAAGCAGGTACTGACATCATCAGTGAAATAAACAAAATCAAAAAAGCAAACAATTTAAAGTACAACAACAAAAACAATTCACAATAAGAAAATACTATATACATTGATTGAAACTATTGACATAGATTCTATTTGAGAGAGAGAGAGAGAGAGAGGAGAGAGAGAGAGAGAGAGAGAGAGAGAGAGAGAGAGAGAGAGAGAGAGAACGTACGAACGTTTATGTGTGTGTGTGTGTGTGTGTGTGTGTGTGTGTGCCTTCGCGTGCATTACGTGTGTATCAGTGTTGAAAGGGGGCGGGGCGGGGCGGAAGGAGATGCGGCGGCGGAAGGTGTCTTCGGAGGAGGCGACTGAGGGAGGGAGGGATTGGGAGGGGGGGGGGGGGGGGGCGCTGGGGGGGGGGGGGGGATGGAGGGGAAGAAGGGGGAAGGGGAGGTGGGTGAGACTGCGGGAGGGGCGGGGTGTGAAGAAATTGACAGTGTTGTGACTGCAGGCATCCATCATGACTTGTTTGACAGCT
>CM031600.1:1404941-1407441 GCA_018398815.1 Conus ventricosus
CAACCCATTAATGAAAATGAGGAATTTTCCTCTGCTCATCAGTGAGTTTCTTTCTGTAAAACAGGGTCAGTATGGTTATGCTTCATCAGTCACGCTGAATATCTATCATGCTTTAAAATGCATTGATGCATTTTCCCAAAGACAATAATAATCTGGTTTACGCATGGAATGTTCTATTACAAGAGTGGATCGATTCTAGAAACTCTTTACAGAGATTTTCAAACGGTTTTACCACACACACACACACACACACACACACACACACACATGCACGCGCACACACAAATGGCATTGCCAAAAATGACGGATCTGTCTTCGCACGAGCAATTTTGTGAGCAACATCCAGACACACTCCCTCCCCCTCCCCCCCCCCCCCCCCCCCCCCCCCACTTCCCCCGACGCCCTACCAGCCACCCCCCCCCCCCCCCGGTCCGTCTACCTCTTTTCTCCTCCATCACAACCATCCTCCTCCTCCTCCCGCTTACCACCCCTCCCAACTTTCCCTTGACACGTGCCTCGTTAGTGGCAGAGACAGGTTGGTTAGTCTGTCGGAAAAACAACAACGTTTATATTACCCTGTTCGGCGGCAAAACTATTTGATGTGCGTCCGTTCGTTCGTTCGTGCGCGCGCGCGAGCGCGTGTGTATGTGTGTGTGTGCGCGCGCGCGCGCGCGCGCGCGCGCGCGCGCGCGCGCGTGTGTGTGTGTGTGTGTGTGTGTGTGTGTGTGTGTGTGTGTGTGTGTGTTCTTACCTGCTTGTTTGGTTTCGAACAATGTATGTGACCCATACATAGGCACGACATGGCCACGTTATGATGCAGCTTGTGTCAAGAGATTTGCCAATAACGCTTTGAAAATACCTGCATGGAAAGGAGGAGGGGGGGGGGGGGGGGGGGGGAGGGGGGGGGCGAAGGGTTAACATGAAAAAATGTAAGTGCAAACTAAGATGTGGGCCCATTTGGCAAATGACGGTTTGTCGCTGAACGAAAGCTATCACTTATGGCCTGCTATCATTTATCATGTCACTCAAGTTAGCTAAAGGCAGCTAAGCTTGCTTTCATTGCAAACGTCCTGCTTTCGTTTTGTATCTGCTGCAAGAAGCTGAACCCACATCGAAACGTGTAGTGTACTTTCTTGTAACTGGTTCAGTTCCAGTCTCATTATTCAGCATGTTAAAGAGGAAAAGAGAAATTCTCTCAGTTACGGAGAAACCAAAATTTGCACTGGGGTACAGGCAACAATTCCTACAATGAATTCGGTGCCTGCACTTTGTTTTCCTCCTCACAACTTGTTTATTCTATGTTAATTCAAACACTGACACCCATAAAGCCAGACGCCAGCCATCGTTCCGCTGTAGTAGTCAGCCCCCCAATTAAAGTCAGTGCCAGCCAGTTTCTGATTTCGCTGTCAAACGATGGAACTTGAGAAGGACCGACACCATGAGACGGGAGGGGAAGGGAAAGAGGGGGTAGGCTGAGGGGAGGGAGGGAGGGGGTGGGGGGGGGGGGGGGAGAGGTTGGGGAGAGGGAGAGGCCCGAGTTAGTCTAGTGTATAAAGCATCGCTTACGTGATCTCTCTGTTCTGATCGTTTTTCTCATGGTATGATCTCTTAGTTCTGTGTTACAGCAGAAGGTCGTAAGACTGAAAAAAAAAGACATATTGACAGTCAGAAATCTCCACAACTCTTTGTCCAAAATCACGCACCACGGGGTAGAGGTGCTGGAACAAGTCCATTACTACTAACAGCATCACGGATTGTAACCATGCATGGTAATATTTCTAACAGCATGACGGATTGTAATCATGCATGGTAACAGCATCACGGATTGTAACCATGCATGGTAATATTTCTAACAGCATGACGGATTGTAATCATGCATGGTAATATTTCTAACAGCATCACGGATTGTAATCATGCATGGTCATATTTCTAACAGCATCACGGATTGTAACCATGCATGGTAACAGCATCACGGATTGTAACCATGCATGGTAACAGCATCACGGATTGTAACCATGCATGGTAACAGCATCACGGATTGTAACCATGCATGGTAATATTTCTAACAGCATCACGGATTGTAATCATGCATGGTAACAGCATCACGGATGAAACCATGCATGGTAACAGCATCACGGATTGTAACCATGCATGGTAACAGCATCACGGATTGTAACCATGCATGGTAACAGCATCACGGATTGTAACCATACATGGTAACAGCATCACGGATTGTAACCATGCATGGTAACAGCATCACGGATTGTAACCATGCATGGTAACAGCATCACGGATTGTAACCATGCATGGTCATATTTCTAACAGCATCACGGATTGTAACCATGCATGGTCATATTTCTAACAGCATCACGGATTGTAATCATGCATGGTCATATTTCTTATTTGCAGGTGATTGCCCGACTGGCAGACTACACCAGGCTTTGTCTCTTCATTCTTTAAAGAGATAGGAAGACTTTAGTCACAGTGTTGATAGGAAGAC
>CM031600.1:1417441-1437441 GCA_018398815.1 Conus ventricosus
TTTTCTTGAAGCGCAGCCACTTCACAATTTCAAAGGGGGTCCATCTCAGCCATGGAAAGATGTTCCTCCCAAGACGTCTAACAATGTATTGGCAGACTATTGTGATCTTAAATGCTTTTTGGAATTGAAATTCAGTTGCTCCTTTTTTTGTTGTTGCGCAGTGATCAACACCCCATCAACATTTTCCTTCAAGGGAAAAAAAGTCTATAGCCAAGGGAGAAAGACTCTATAGCCAAGGGACAAAAGACTCTATAGCCAATAGCCAAGGGAGAAAAGACTCTATAGCCAGGGAGAAAAAACCCATAGCCAAGGGAGAAAAGAGTCTATAGCCAAGGGGAGAAAAGACTCTATAAGCCAAGGGAGAAAACACTCTATAGCCAAGGGAGAAAAGAGTCTATGCCAAGGGAAGAAAAGACTCTATAGCCAAGGGAAAACACTCTAACCCAAAGGGAAGAAAAGAGTCTATACCCAAGGGGGAAAAAAGACTCTATAGCCAAGGCAAAAAAAGAGTCTATAGCCAAAGGGGAGAAAAGACTCTATAGCCAATACCCAAAGGGGAGAAAGACTCTATAGCCAAGGGAGAAAAGACTCTATACCCAAAGGGGAGAAAAGAACTGTATAGCCAATAGCCAAGGGAGAAAAAAGACTCTATAGCCAAGGAGAAAAAGACTCTATACCCAAGGAAAGAGAAAAGACTTATAGCCATTAGCCAAGGGGGGAAAAGACTCTATAGCCAAGGAGACAAGACTCTATAGCCAAGGGAAAAAGAATCTAAGCCAAGGGAAAAAAGACTCTATACAATAGCCAAGGGAGAAAGACTCTATAGCCCGGGGAAAAAAAGACTCTATACCAAGGGAGAAAAGCCCCTTATAGCCAATAGCCAAGGAAGAAAAAAACTCTATAGCCAAGGGGAAAGAAAAGACTGTATACCCCAATAGCCAAGGGAGAAAAAGACTCTAAAACCCAAAGGGGGGGGGACAAGACTCTATAGCCAGGAAAAGGACCTATAGCCAAGGGAAAAGCGTATAGCCAATAGCCAAGGAAGAAAAGACTTTATAGCCAAGGAAGAAAGACGGAAATAGCCAATAGCCAAGGGAGAAAAAGACTCTTAGCCAAGGAGAAAAGAGGTATAGCCAATAGCAGTGAGAAAAGACTTATAGCCAAGGGAGAAAAGACGGTTAGCCAATAGCCAAGCGAGAAAAACTCTATAGCCAAGGGAGAAAAGACTCTAAGCCAAGGAGAAAATCTAAAAGCCAAGGGAGAAAAGCCTACAGCCAATAGCCAAGCGAGAAAAGACTCTATAGCCAAGGGAGAAAAGACTCTATAGCCAGGGAGAAAAGACTCTATAGCCAAGGGGGGAAAAGATCTATAGCCAAGGGGAAAGAAAAGACTCATAGCCCAGAGAAAAGTTCTATAGCCAAGTGAGAAAAGACTTTATAGCCAAGGGAGAAAGACGGTATAGCCAATAGCAAGGGAAAAGACTCTATAGCCAAGGAAGAGAAATGACTCTATAGCCAAGTGAGAAAAAAGACTTTATAGCCAAGGGAGAAAAGACGTGTACCCAATAGCCAAGCGAGAAAAGACTCCATTGCCAAGGGAGAAAGACCTATAGCCAACGAGAAAAGACTCTATAGCCAATAGCCAAGGGGAAAACGACTCTATAGCCAAGGGAGAAAAGACTCCTATAGCCAAGGAGAAAAGACTCTATAGCCAATAGCCAAGGAGAAAAGACTATAGCCAAGGGAGAAAAGCTCTATAGCCAAGGAGAAAAAGACTCTATACCAGGGAGAAAAGACTCTATAGCCCAAGGGAGAAAAGACTCTATTGGCCAAGGGAGAAAAGACTCTATAGCCAAGGGAGAAAAGACTCTATAGCCAATTAGCCAAGGAGAAAAGACTCTATAGCCCAGGGAGAAAAGACTCTATAGCCAAGGAGAAAAGAGTCATAGCCAAGGGAGAAAAGACTCTATAGCCAAGGGACAAAAGACTCTATAGCCAATAGCCAAGGGAGAAAAAGACTCTATAGCCAAGGGAGAAAAGAGTCTATAGCCAAGGAGAAAAGACTCTATAAACCAATAGCCAAGGGAGAAAAAGACTCAATAGCCAAGGGAGAAAAGAGTCTATAGCCAAGGGAGAAAAGACTCTATAGCCAAGGGAAAAGAAAACACTCTATAGCCAAGGGAGAAAAGGGTCTATAGCCAAGGGAGAAAAGACTCTATAGCCAAGGCAGAAAAGAGTCTATAGCCAAGGGAGAAAAGACCCTATAGCCAATAGCCAAGGGAGAAAAGACTCTATAGCAAGGGGGAAAAAGACCAATACAAGGGAGAAAAGACTGTATAGCCAATAGCCAAGGGAAGAAAAGACTACTATAGCCAAGGGAGACAAGACTCTATAGCCAAGGAGAAAAAGACTGTATAGCCAATAGCCAAGGGAGAAAAGACTCTATACCCCGGGGGAAAAGGCTCTATACCCAAAGGAGAAAAGACTCTATAGAAAGGGAAAAAAAGATCTTGGCAAGGGAAAAAAGACTCTATAGCCAAGGGAGACAAGCTATTACCCAAGGGAAAAAGACTGATGCCAATAGCAAGGGAAAAAAGATTATACCCAAAGGGAGAAAGATCTATACCCCAGGGAGAAAGACTCTAACCCCCCGGGAAAAAAGATCATACCCAATACCCAAGGGAGAAAAGATTATAGCCATGGGAGAAAAGATCTTAGCCAATAGCCAGGAAAAAAAAGGATCTATAGCCAGGGAAAAGAAAAGACTATATAGAAATAGCAAGGGGAAAAGACTTAAAACCCAAGGGAGACAAGAATCTATACCCCGGGGGAAAAAGATTTAGAAAGGGGGAGAAAAGACTCTATACCCAAGGGGAAGAAAAGGGTTTTGCCAAGGGAGAAAAGGACGGTTAGCAATACCCAAGGGGGGAAAAAACTCTATAGAAAGGGAGGGGAAAAGAGGGTTAGCCAATAGCCAAGGGGAAAAAAGATTATAGAAAGGGGGGAAAAGGGGGTATAGAAAAAAGCCAAGGAGAAAAGACTTTATAGCAAGGGAAAAGAGGTATAGCATAGAAAAGGGGGGAAAAGCTCTATAGCCAAGGGGAAAAGGCTCTTAGCCATGGGAAAAAAGAGTCTATCCCAAGGGGGAAAACCCTATACCCAATTGCCAAGCGAGGAAAAGACTCTTTTAGCCAAGGGAAAAAAAAAAATTAGACCCAAGGGAGAAAGACTCTATAGCCAAGGGAGAAAAGACTCTATAGCCAAGGGAGAAAAGACTCAAACCCAAGTGAGAAAAGACTTTATGCAAGGGAGAAAAGACGGTATAGCCAATAGCCAAGGGAGAAAAGACTCTATACCCAAGGGGAGAAAAGACTCTATAGCCAAGTGAGAAAAGACTTTATACCCAAGGGGAGAAAAGACGGTATAGCAATACCCAAGCGAGAAAAGACTCCATAGCCAAGGGAAAGAAAAGACTCTATAGCCAAGCGGGAAAAGACTCTATACCCAAATAGCAAAGGGAGAAAAGACTCTATAGCCAAGGGAGAAAAGACTCTATACCCAAGGGGAAAAAAGGACTCTTAGCCAATAGCAAGGGAGAAAAGCTATAGCCAAGGGAGAAAAGACTCTATAGCCCAGGGAGAAAAGACTCTATAGCCAAGGGACATAAAGACTCTATGGCCAAGCGAGAAAAGACTCTTAGCCAGGGAGAAAAGAGTCTATAGCCAAGCGAGGAAAAGACTCTATAGCCAATAGCGAAGGGAGAAAAACTCTATAGCCCAGGGAGAAAAGACTCTATAGCCAAAGGAGAAAAGACTCTATACCCAAGGGAGAAAAGACTCTATGGCCAAGGGAGAAAAGACTCTATACCCAAGGGAGAAAAGACTCTATAGCCAATAGCCAAGGGAGAAAAGACTCTATAGCCAAGGGGAGAAAAGACTCTATAGCCAAGGGAGAAAAGACTGTATAGCCAATAGCCAAGGGAGGAAAGACTCTATAGCCAAGGGAGGAAAAGACTCTATAGCCAAGGGAGAAAAGACTCTATAGCCAATAGCCAAGTGAGAAAAGACTTTATAGCCAAGGGAGAAAAGACGGTTAAGCCAATAGCCAAGCGAGAAAAGACTCTATAGCCAAGGGAGAAAAGACTGTATAGCCAAGGGAGAAAAGAGGGTATAGCCAATAGCCAAGTGAGAAAAGACTCTATAGCCAAGGGAGAAAAGAGGGTATAGCCAATAGCCAAGTGAGAAAAGACTCTATTGCCAAGGGGAGAAAAGAGGGTTATAGCCAATAGCCAAGTGGAAAGACTCTACAGCCAAGGGAGAAAAGACTGTATAGCCAATAGCCAAGGGAGAAAAGACTCTATAGCCAAGGGAGTAAGACTCTATAGCCAAGCGAGAATAGCCTATTAGCCAATAGCCAAGGGAGAAAAGAATCTATAGCCCAGGAGAGAAAAGGCTTTATAGCCAAGGGAGAAAAGACTCTATAGCCAAGGGAGTAAAGACTCTATAGCCTTAAATCGCTCTCGTTCAGTGAGTCGAATTAGGGCGGATGAGAACGGTGCACAACGACGGCCACTGAGTTGATTACGATATTAATAAATCATTTGAACTCATTTTGCTTAAAACATATTCGATACACACACACACACCACACACACAACACACACCACAACACACACACAACACACACCACACTCTCTCTCTCTCTCTCTCTCTCTCTCTTATTTTATTGCTTTATCTAAGCCTATTGAAAAAACACATGCAAAAGTCCCTCTATTCTTACCTTGCTAAAAATAATTTACTCAATGAAGATCAGTCTGGTTTCCGTGAAAATCATTCATGTCATACAGCCTTCATACAGCACGTTGAAATCCTTCTATGCAGTATAAATGAAAATAATTTACAGGTATTCCTTTTATAGACTTTGAGAAAGCGTTTTGATGTTAAAAATCATTTCTGCTACGCCAAATTAAACTGTAATAAATTAGATCCAGAATTCATTTATCTCTTCGTCTTCTTTTCTATGTTAGGCAAAAACAAGCATAACAGTTAACAACAAAATGTCAAACTTTTTGCCAGTCAAATACGAGTCCCACAAGGCTCGTATTAGGTCCAATTCTGTTTTCTAACCATACAATGATTAACCTTTTCATTTTAAATTGTAAGTGCAAAAATGTTTGCCGACGATACATCGCTCCCATTTCCAGTATTCAGACACCCAAAGACTAGCAAACAAACTACAAGATAATATTCATGGACTTACGAATGGACCCCGAACTGAATCATATTCCATAAATGCAAACAAGACCAAATGTATGTATGTAAAGTGCAACGACAAAACTGCAAGAATGAAGTCAAAATTTCAACCATGTTGTATCTGACAAAGATGCAAATTGAAGATTTAGATTCACATAAAATGCTAGTGAATAATTGATAAGGATCTATCGTGACTGTCCATAACAAAGTCACTGGAAAAACGTCTTTCAAAAAAATTACTTCAGGCTATCCAAGATTACGAATTTCCTTGATACCCAATCTCGTATGCTTTCTTCTGTGCACACATTTTATCAATAATTGATTAAGCATCGACATTAAGGGACAGCTGCATGAAACCAACTTAATAATGATTCATCGAATGTACAAAAGAGCACTAAAATAGTATTGTGTTAAGATCAAGCACTCTGACTACAAAATTATAAAAAACTTAATATAAAACTTTCCACAACAACTTTTGTTAAATAAGCAGGTGTTGCATAAGTTATTATACGGTAACTGCTCCTAAAAAGATAAGCGACACATTTTATAACAACATCCAAAGACACAATACATATTTCTGTATCTATTCCCTAACCATGAAATAATCTTAAAATCTAGTTGCAAAGCGAACGACTGCAGGCAGAAATCCTAAACAAATCATAAAATAAAAGTTAGCGACCCGCCTTGAGAACGTGGACAAACGAGTCACACTAAGACAAAACACAAACGCGATTCGTTTTTTGACCTCTTAGGTCCTTCGTCAGTGATATATAAGCAATAAAACACGAAAATCTCTAGCTTTGATCGCTTCATTATCGCTTAGTGTTCAGATCGCAAGAAGAAGGCGTATGAATGATAACGAGGCAGTTGGAAGAAATAGTGGAGTGAGTCAAAGTCTAATTGATAATAATATTTACGGATAGACTACTTATAATGGTCAAAATATTGGGAAAAAACAAAAAGACAGCTCAATCTGGGTGTCAAGAAGTATGGGTATGAGAAAGGAGAGTGGGTTAGAGGATTCTTAAGCAAGGGTTGCCGTGGGCAACAGTCCCAAGGCAAGGCGATTATGATGTCAATGCTAGTGGTAAGTATCATACAAGCAATATATTACTAATGATACTGCTAAACGATATGAAGGTTAAGGTAACGAAAGCATGACACAAAACATATTAGAAAACACATTTATAAAAAATAATCAAATAAATAAATAAAGGAAACATTAAAAAATCAATAAAAATAATATAATAAATTTTAAAAAAAAATATAAAAAATAAAAAAATATAATAATAAAAAATAAAAATAAAAAAAAAAATAAAAAATAATAATGATAATAACTGCATAAATAAGATACTAAGAGTTTATGTTGAGGGTGAATATGGAGATTAAGTAGTAAGTGTGTGTTTTTGGGAGGATATTGTGGGGCTGAATGAAGAGGTGGGTTGGTACAAAGTTACTTTAAGGTTTGATGCTATGAGGGTGGAGGCAGATGGGATGTTTTACGTACAACTGGGTGAGGGCAGGGGAGGGGCACCTATTCCACACCTATACACAAAAATCTCTCTCCTCTCATCTCTCACTCTCTCTCATCCCTCCTCTCTCTCCTCTCCTCTCTCTTTCACCCCACCCCCCCCTCACAGACCAACGATAAGGAGCTTAGCATTCTATTCATTATGGTGTATGTGTGGTGTGTGAGTGTGAGTGTTGTTGTTGTTGTGTGTGTGGTGGTGTGTTGTGTTGTTCCATGGTAATATCAGCCCTTATTCATTGGTTACCCCCACCCACCCCCAACAACCACCATACCCACCAACAGACCCTACACACATCATTACTAGGGCAGGGGGGGGGGGGAGTCGATTGATGTAGCAAATGGAGAAGACTCAGAGGTGTAGGAAAAGGGAAGAGATATAGCAGCAACCGATGTCTGAGGTAAACAAGGTAGGGTGTGGTAGTGGAGGTATATTTCAGGCTGGAGCTGCAAGATGGAATATGCACATACTACTTTTGACGATGAGCCAAGAGGTGGAACGTGCCTTTCAGTTTTGCAATGAGATATATTCCAGCATCACGCCGTTCCAAGTTGTCACACATAGATGCCAAAGTGCCAAGACTTTTGACGACAGGTTTGATGTTGTGTTGGCATGGTTGAAGTGTAGAGCGACTGGCTTGGGCCAGGTGTGGACTAGATGTTGCCAGTTTCAGAGATCGCGTCTCACGTGGCGAATGTCTCACCTAATAGATTCTTAACCGCACCACTGACAGTGAAGGCATACACAATGTTGTCTCTGGCAGGAGAAATTCGTTTAATAGTGAAAGACCTGTGGCCATTAGATGGTGTCTGGTTCGGTGAGAGAGCAATTTTGCAGTTGGGTTTAGAGCAGGGACAGAACCTGGTGGCTTAGGTTGAAGAATTTTGTTCAGCTTAGAGCGCACCATAGGTCGTAGAGGTTTTTAGTCAACGATTGAAAGTGATCATAGGTTTTTCGTCTCAAAGGCAGTTTATGATTTCTAAAACCATGTTGCCTGTAGACTTCAGGATCCAGCAATGGGCAGATTTTGAGGATGGAAGAAAGGCAGGCAGTGGACGTCTGTCTCTTGGAGGTTAGAATCCAGAGTAGATGTTCTGGATTTAGCTGCAGTGCGGCTGAGAGCATCATTGATACGGCACTAGGGTATCCACGGTTGGGGAAAAATGCAACATTTTTGGCTGCTTGTATAGTAAATCTCTTCTCTAGAGCAGAGTCTCGTAGGCAAGTGAATTCAGAATATGGAAAGCTATTTGTAGTTACTGGTGGTGGAAATTGTAGTCCCAGGTATGATTGGTGCATCATAAGGTTTGGTAGAGAGACTGAGGTTTGAAGCAGCCATCTTTGAGGAGATAGTGATTCCAGGAAATTAACTGACTGTGAAATGGTGTAGGTAAGCGTGGCTGGATGGAAGGACGGTCTGTAGCAAAGTTGAGGAAATTCTGGAGTCAAGTTCGGCATGATTGCTCTCCAATCCATCCTCTATTATCTTTTGTAGACTCTGTGGCGGGCCTGTGTAAGAGGATTAGTAAGCGTTGTTCTAGGTCCCATGAAGAGCAGGCAAAGGAAGGTCCATCATTGTTTTCCCATAGCAACACCAAATGAAATTGTGAGAATGTGTGGTTGTTAAATCAAAAGTAATGAGGGTAGGACTCATTCTTCTGCAAGTCTGACCAGTGTAGCTGTGAGGGTGTTGTTGGTTAAGTGGGTCCGTTTGTTAAAAAGAATCAGGCCTACAAACCATCACATAGGGATGAAGTGTAGAGAAGACCGACGTCAAGTGTAAAGAGGAGCTGGTTGGAAAGTGGGAATCTGTGTTGTATGAATAAATCATGTTGATGTGTGTGTAGTGTCTTTTGAAGTATGTGGGGGAGGCCTTGTACAATGGATGAGGAGTGAGTCTAAGTACTGTAAATGTGTTCTGTAGGGCACTGCTTGCAGATACAATGGTCCTGTTGCCGGGTGTAATGTTGTGTGTAGTTAGGGAGCAGGTAGAAGGTGGTTTTTGTGTCTGTCATTATGAGGAGTTTGCTGTCTTCGTAAGTGTTATTTTGATTTCTTGTTTAACTGTGTTTGAGATGAGGTTCTGGTGTTGGGGAGGGTTGTTGCTGTGAGTGGTGTAATAGAAATTTGTGTTTGACAGTTGTCTGTGTGCTTTCTTTTATGAACAGCTGTTTGGTCCCAGACCACCACGCACCACCTTGTCCTGCTGGTATGATGACATTGTCTTGTCTTTGTCACAGTGATCAAGGTCTTTTTGAGTTCATCCCGTGAAGTAGGGAATTTGCGGGACAGGATTGGATTCACTTGAGAGATTTCTTTCTACACATTTTGATGTATAGTTCACTTCAGTGATTTGCAGAGTGGTTGGCTAAGCGCTGGAGTTCGAAAAAGGTGGGTAAAAATGTCCTGAGCTTCACTGGTAGAGGGGATTAGGCACACCGCAAGTCAGACCATCCCATCTTAATTGTCTTAAGAATTCTTCAATATCAAACGTGGTTTTGATATTTATTTAGTGCAGGCTGACTGGAATAAATTTCAGACCCTTGTGCCAGACTGTCTTTCTCATGTGAGAGTCAGATTACCAGGAGATGCAGCGAACAAGGAGGGCGGTGTTGGCTCAGGGTGATAGGGTGGTCCAGTGTGTGTTAGGGATTCAACTGGTCTGGGTTGCCTTGTGTTTGTTTGGTAATTTTGAAATAACTTGTCTGCTTTATCTGTAGCAGTGATAGTGACTGAGCCTGGTTGTGTGTCATGGAGAGCATCTGAGTCATGAAGCAAGTGCTATGGGCATGATATTGTGGTTTGTTGTTTGAAATGTTGAATAAGACGGGAGAGAGATTCCAGGATGAATTGAGTGTTTTGAAATGTGTCCAACATGATCCCTAGCTCTGCATGGAATAGATTCTTGTAGTGTAGTGTAAAGCGGTATTAGTGTAAGATCGGATGGGGTTGAGAAAGTGAGAGCCGCGAGGGTGATTCGCATCGAATACATATTTTAGAACGTTTGAGATGGGAAAAAGAATTTCGTTTTCAGGAAACTGTGTTTTAGCAATCCTAAGTGCAAAAGGCTGGATGATAGGTGGCAGAAAATGAAATGGACTGGTGAAATAACTGGCATGTGTACTAGAGGAGGAAATGGGGGCCGGCAATTAGTTCTGATTTAAGACTTACTGTATAGATAGTTGAGAGGAAGCAGTTGAGTTAAAAGAGGTCAGGAGTGCCTGAATGCGATCCGCAGCACATCGACATAGAAACGTATGATAAACTACGAAATACTGATCAATGATTAACAGTATACAATGTTCAAAAGACGTATACACGATAACAATCGCACACAGACTGATGACGTAAACCAGAAATAACAAAACAACGAAGGGTAGCAGTCAGTAATAATCAAAATAGATCTAGTTGCAAAGCCAGACGACGCAGGGCGAAATCTAAACAAATCATAAATAAATGTGTCTAGCGAACCGCCCAAGAACATGGACCCACGAGTCACAAACCAAAACAACAACGCGTTCGACCTCTTAGGTCTTCGTCAGGTGATATATAAACGAATAAAACAACGAATAATTCACTAGCTTTGTTCGCTTCCGATCGCTAAGAGGTTCAGCTCAAGGTAAACGCGTTGATGAGCAACGAGCTGTTGGAAGGGAAATAGTGAGTGAGTCAAAGTCGTAATGAATGAATAATAATATTAGCTGATAGGAATACTAATAATGGTCAAAATATTGGGGGAAAAAAAAAAGACAGATCAATCATGTGTCAATAAGTAAGGGGTATGGAGAAAAGGAGGAGTGGGATAGAGATTCTTAAGCATCAGGGTTGCCGTGGCAACAGTCCCAGATCAAGTTATCACCTACGAGACCTAAGAGGTCCGAAAACGCTTGTTTATGTCTTTGTGACTCTTTTGTCCACTTTCCTCTGGGCGGTTCGCTAACATTTATTAAGCTTCTTTATAAAACATCGTTTTTTATACTTCAATAGTGGAAATTATGGGAGACTAGGAAATTTGCCAACACGCTTTAAAATATAAACAATAAATCCATTAAAAATAATCGAAAAAAAGGTTTCTCAATGAATTGATTCATAACTTACATGTTCCCAATCCCTTTGAATATGGTTTAATGGTTTTCACAGTGTAATGCATGTGTATATGTATAAGCTATGTACATGCTCATGCATGAGTTGAGTGCCTCAAAAAGGGTATGTCAGTGTCGACAGTATTTCTAAAGTATATCGTACCGTGCACATTGTGAAGACAATGTACATATTGTACTTAACCAATCTCTCTCTCTTCTCTCTCTCTCCTCCCTCTCTCTCATCTCACCTCTCATCCCTCTCACCTCACTCTCTCTCTCTCTCTCCTCTCTCTTCTAACTTTCTCGAATTTCCCCTTCTCTTTGTCAACGCTCTACCCTCCCCCCCCTCCCCCCCCCTCCCCTCCCCCATCCCATTTTCTTCTCGTTTCTATATGTGTTATCACTTGACTTCCATAAATATCTGGATTAGTCGTCGTTTCACCAACGATTATTATTTATATTTATTTTATATGAATGGCTTGATGTAAAAAAGCAGATTTATTGCTGTAATCCATTTCCATCTGAAAAATAATTTGGACTTTTGTACTTTTTTATTGACAGAGAAAAGAGAAAAGAGAGAAGAAAAGACGAGAGGAGAGAGAGAGAGAGAAGAGAGAGAGAAAGCGAGAGGAAAGAGAGAGAGAGAGAGGAGAGAGAGAGATTCATATTCAGAACATTATTCAGTTAGGGCCATAGCCTCCTCAGAAGGGGTACAAAGATAGAACAATATACCTATACCCCAAAGCAAATAATCGACAAATAAAGCATAACCACAAAAAAAAAAATCTTTTTAAGTTTAAACCTTCGAAGCATAATTATTTCACTTCAACAATTTACTATTTGCAAATGCCACTACACAAAATAACACTCAAGAATACACATGATGAACAATTAACCAATGCTGCGACGAACCTCCGAAACAACAATGCAATGCTCACATATAATGCGAACTTAGCTTTACAAGTGTTCCATTCCTTGATGTCAATAACATCATCACTTAAATAACATGGTTTGTCTATAAGTAAATTTGCGGAATAAACTCTTGACGAACATTACATAGTTCCTGCAAGAGAAAATAAAATGAACTTCATTATCAAGTGCCTCGTGGCATACGGGCAAAGGGATTATCATCACCAGCGTTTGTCTATAGCAAATGAAATGTCTATTATTTTTTAATAACTATCAGTTACAACCGAAATCTAAATTTTGTTAATATGTATCTCAAAATTTTGTCGAGGTTTCAAAGAAAAAAACACGTGGGCTACATTATGCTCTGCGTTTAACAAACGATAAAATCAAACAGTCACTTTACCTGAACATGAGATACCACATGCCATCTACAATCTATTAATCATCTGGGGCGTTGAACAGTTTAGTATTCGCGTGAGGTCACGTAGATTCACTTCATACAATTAATTAGAGAATAAGACGATCCCACGGTGAATGGTGACTGAGAGTTCGTCAGCTTCTGTGTAATTAACCCGGGTTCATGCCTTCTGCATCACGGAGTTTGGTTGGATTGTGGGTGTTTCATCGCAATAATTCCAGTTAATTCATGATGAAGCGAGCAAACCAGAAATTCGCCATGCGTGCCGCCATTCTGACCATGAAAGAGAACAGACGGTGTAGTGTTAGACGGATCCTCACGTATGCTTCTCTGGGTGGATTTCTTCTTTCATGTGGAGAAGGTGGAGAGTCACCGGGACCATCTTACGCCAGGGTAAATGCAAGCACGAGACAGGGCTCGCCTGAACAGTGGTACCAGGACCAGCATGGAAGGACCAGGCAATCCCACAGGTGGAAACCAAAGAGACGCACCGAAAGAACCGAGCATGTCTGACCTCATGAACATGATGGAGTCCATGAGCACAAAAATGGACAACCGCTTCGGTGAAGTGACGTTGGAACTCCACACTCTACGAGAGGAGTGTACGGCGATGCAGGACGAGTTCCGGCGGCTGCGGGGGGAGATCAGTGGGCTGCGCCAGCAGAATGAAGAACTGAAGAAAGAAAACGACGACCTGACCAGGAAGATAGAGGACCGGGAGAGGAAAACAGAGAGAGAGAGAGAGAGAGAGAGAGAGAGAGAGGAGAGAGAGAGAGAGACGCTTTGACTATTTATTGCCTTCAGCTACACAAACCAGTAAGACAGGGGAGTTCACATATGACTTGACACATTGCATCATTGAAGTCAAAGAAAAAAAAATAATGATCAAATCAACAAAACTATAATGACAAAGTGAATTAAAGTATTGCTCGCACTGTTAGAATGGCACAGATATTTATAACACGAACTAGCTCACACGTGAACGATGAAATCCGATTAGAAGACTTCCGCACCGAACATCCTTTCCTACGCTACCGTTCCCATCCCTTTATTTCCAAAATAGAGTTCCCATTCCTTCTCGCCCCTCACACGAAAAACATAATTAAAGTAAACACGGCTCATTTCTTCCATTCTTCTTCCTCCCAACCTCACCCCAACCGACGGATCCCGACCGCCGACCCCCCCCCCCCTTTCCCCCCCTTACCTTCTCCACCCCCCCCTTGCTATTCCAAAGCATGCCCACACGGGCAACAACACAGAGAGAGAGAAAAAGAGGGGAAAGAGAGAGAGGAGAGAGAGAGAGAGAGAGAAGAAGAGAAGAAGAGACAGACAGAAAGACGGAAACGGATAGACAACAGCAGACAAATAAACAGACAAAAACAGACGGGCGGGACAACCACACACAGATGCAGACATGCAAAAAAGCAGAAAAAGAAGTGAGGCTTTTATTTTTCGGGAAATCGTGTGGGTTTTTTTTCCCTCCAATCGATAAAAGTCTATTGGATGGACAGTCTTTAAAAAAAGTTGTGATTTAGCCTCCCGTGTGCAAACGGAAACGAACCGTCAAGAACTCTGTGTGTGGAGGTGGGTAGGGGTTCGGGGTTTTGGTGTGTGTGTGTGTGTTTTGGGGGTTTTGTGTTTGGGGTGTGGGTGGGTTTTGTGTGTGCGTGCGGTTGTGGGTGCGTGTGTGCGTGCGCTTTCGTGCGTGCGTGCGGCGTCGGCGTGCGTGTGAGCAACACGTGCGTGTGGTGCTTATTCTTTTTTTGTGTGTGGTGTGTGTGTGTGTGGGGTGTGTGTTGTACGCGCGCGCCGCGTGCGCGCGGGGGGTTTTGTGTGGGGTGTGGGTTTTGGGAAAACCATATGCGCGTGTGTACCCGTGCGTGGGGCAGTGTGTCTGCAGATAGACGAGAGGGACGGGGTGAAGATGGAGCCTCACCGGGGTGGAGGGGGCCTATCCTGCGGCACCGGCCCTTTTGGGGTTGGCCTGGCCCTTTCGTCTTCGCCACCCGCCTCGCTCTCGCCACGCTGGCCGGCGCTGTCCCTTCCGGAGTGCCAACTGGCGCTCCACACCTCGTGGACAGGGGGGGGTCCTTCAGGCCGAGACTGCGCCCCGCCCTGGGCAGCGGGGCCCCTGCGGGCCTGAGCAGGGGGGGGGTCCTTCGGGCCCCTGAGACAGGGGGGTTTCCTTCAGCCTGAGAATGGCGCTCCACGACCCGTGGCAGGGGGGTCCTGCAGGCCTGAGACAGGGGATTTTTAGGTCTGGAACGGGGGGAGTCCTTGGGTCGAAAACAGGGAGTCCTGCAGGCTTGAGACGTGCGGGAGCGGGGGGGAACTCTCTCCCCCAAAAATGGGGGATCGTTTCGCCTTTGGACGGACGAGGTGTCTGGGCTTTTCTGGAAATCGTGGCGTCATCCTTCGAACTTGACAGTGAAAGCCCAGGGGGCGTTCAGGAAAATGGTGCAAAAACCTCTCCCGGACGTGACAGAGGTGGGATGAAGTCCCAAAATAACCACAACGATGTTTTCAGTATTGTGACGTAGTGGGAGGTGGGTTCTCCGGCAAACCCCGGTCCGTGAGTTTTCATAGAATCGTGAAGTGGGATGAGGCGGGGTTTGGGGGAGTCTTCTAGCAAATTGTCTTGCGCAACGTCCGTCTGGAAGCAGGGGAGACGCTGGGCTGAAGGTTTCCCGTAATATGTTTCGCAAATGTCTTTTTGAACTTGTAAAAGGAGCTGTGTTAGATTCCCGGCAAAACCCCGGGGGGAACCCGTTTCTTGGCTGGCACCAGCTGCGGGGGGATTCTTTGGCAAAAAGTCTACAGCCTGTTTCGGGGTTGAGAGTGAACTGTATAGTAAAATCATGAGTAGGGGGCTTTTGGACCTTTGTAATTCTACGCAACTGTTTGTATTTTGAATTTTGCAGGACAAGGCATTGGGTCTGAAAGGGAAACCGTTTTGCAACAATGTTTGTTGGGCTGAAGCGAACCGCATAGGAAAATCGGGTAATAGGGTAGCGTGTCTTCTTGCATCCGCCGTGATTGTCTCCATGTAAATTGTTTCGTTCATTCTTTTTTCGATCTTGAAAAGAACTGCACTTATGGACTCGAAGCGCATCGCTCTGTGGAATGTTTACTTTGATAATGACGGTTAGCTGCTGTTGGATCTGAAGGCCAATAGTTATGTTAACACTGAGCTGCACAGAGAGCTGGTTTTAAGGCACGTGCTTTGCAGAATGCGTTCTTGGATCTGCAGTGATGGTCTCCAGGTGGAAATATAAGTTACGGTGAGGATCTGAAGCCTTCGTGGATCTTGAACATCGGCTGCGCAGAGTGCGCAGTCTCCTGGCAACATGTTCCACAGAATGTCAGCTGGGATGTGACACTGACAGTCTCCAAGTAACCCGTGTGTCTGTATCTTGACAGTCAGCTGCATAGAGTGCGCAGTCTCCTGGCAACATGTTCCACAGAATGTCAGCTGGGATGTGACACTGACAGTCTCCAAGTAAACTGTGCGTCTGTATCTTGACAGTCGGCTGCAGTGAGGATCAAGAGGTCAGTGGTTAGGAAATGACTTCTTGGATCTTGACGCCGAGCTGCAGTGATGATCACAAGACAAAGGATTTGGAGAGTGTCTCCTGGACCTTCACACAAACTGCAGCCAGATCCCAGTAACAAGCACTGGCAACTCCTTCACACAAACTGCAGCCAGATCCCAGTAACAAGCACTGGCAACTCGTCTGCTTCATCTGTTTTCCTGCCATCAGGAAACGATCATTCGCACATCGTTTAAAACGTTGTATATGCACGAGCATATGGATTTCTTTTTGTTGGTTTGGCTTGAATATTGCTGTTTGGGAAGAAGGAACAAAACTCACAAACAGCGTTCCTTAGGCAATGGTTTCTGTTTTGCCTAATTAGGATATCAGCTTTGAAGATGTGTTCAGAACGTTATTTATTCATGACCTGAATCAAACGGAAGGTCTTTTGCACAGACACTCCAACAGGGAAGACTGAACTGTTACTGTTAATATGAACGGTTCTTACTTCGGCGATTATGGGCTATGCACCCTTCTGCCTTGCCTTGCCTCGTCTTGCCTTGCCATGCCTTGCCTACCCCATGCCACCTGGCAGGGGTTGTGGAGGTGCTGATATTGGCCTCCTCACGATCTCCCCCTGTCTGATATGGCTCTCTGCGGCTTTTTGACAGCTTCACAGCCTTTTGAGGACAGCCCTTCAACATCCTGATCGTGTCTTCCCAGCTCCCTCTGTCGACCTCTTCTTCCTCAACATCCTGATGTTGTCCTCACAGCTCCCTCTGTCGGCCTCTTCTTCCCCAACATCCTGACATCCTGATGATGTCCCAGCTCCCTCTGTCGGCCTCTTCTTCCCCAACATCCTGACATCCTGATGATGTCCCAGCTCCCTCTGTCGGCCTCTTCTTCCCCAACATCCTGAAATCCTGATGATGTCCCAGCTCCCTCTGTCGGACTCTTCTTCCCCAACATCCTGACATCCTGATGATGTCCCAGCTCCCTCTGTCGGCCTCTTCTTCCCCAACATCCTGATGATGTCCTCCCAGCTCCCTCTGTCGGCCTCTTCTTCCCCCTCATGGCGCTGCGCCCTGCAATGTGGATTGCTCCAGTCCAGCTGATCTTGAAATGCGCCCGTGCCGTGACATCCTTTAGCTCACGACGATGGTGAAGGGGTCATTACATGGTCCAGAAATTCGTCTCACTCTGCTGAAGAGTGCCTCGTGTGTGATGCAGTATTAACTGTAGGAGATGTTTAAGGTCTTGCAGAAACACTTCAGTGTCTGCCTTCTGAATGGTCTTAGTAGCACAATATCATTGTCCCGAGTTCAGCATGCATACAGAGTTGCTGAGACATTTAATGAGGGCATGACAGCACAAATACTGAGCGCCCGAGGAACGCACAGGTGATGGACACACTCGTTCCCTTCAGTGTGTCATGTGTCGGGTTGATGCCGCTGAGGGCTGGAAGTTCAAACAGCTGTCTTCATGGCATCACGAAAAGCCACAGGCCTACTGACACTGATCATGAAGAGTGACTGACCACTGTTTCTCCATTCATGGCATCACACAAAGCCACAGACCTACTGGCACTGATCATGAAGAGTGACTGACCACTGTTTCTCCATTCATGGCATCACACAAAGCCACAGACCTACTGGCACTGATCATGAAGAGTGACTGACCACTGTTTCTCCATTCATGGCATCACACAAAGCCACAGACCTACTGGCACTGATCATGAAGAGTGACTGACCACTGTTTCGTCATTCATAGAATGCAAAGACCATGAAAACTGAAAACAGCAGATCACATAGTAAACAACAACAGAGCCCCCATCACATAGTAAACAACAACAGAGCCCCCATCACATAGTAAACAACAACAGAGCCCCCATCACATACTAAACAACAACAGAGCCCCCACCTGTTCTCCCACATCCCATCCCCTTGTGCGCGCGCGCGCTCACTCACACACACACACACACACACACACACACACACACACACACACACACACACACACACACACACACACACACATTCCGCCTCTCCCTTCAAAGACGAAGACAATCACAATTAACATACAGGCCTTACAAAGACGCCATACAATAATAATAACAACAACAATAATAATAATAATAATAATAATAATAATAATAATAATAATAATGATAATAATAATAATATTGATGATAATAACAATAAAAAAATAATAATAATATCTGTAATATACTCAGGCAATGAGAATTTCCTTTTGCAATCAACATAAAGCGTTCCATTACAATTTGTGTTATGTCAGAATCGTATTTCTGGTAAAGGGATAACTAGATTGACCTCCCCTGAATAGACTTCATTCTCTCCGTGGTTGGTTTTTCAGCAAGTTGTCGCGGAACTCCTTCGTCGTTTGAGATGCTTTATTAACTTTGGCAGATTTCGTTGTTTGGATCCCTGTCACGTGCTGATTGTTTGATTTACGATCTGCCGATAATCTCCACAACAAAACTAATAAACTACACTGTTCCCACCCCAGATGTATATGCGATGTCAGGGAATCGCAGTTCGCTGTTGTTGTTGTTGCTGCTGTTGTTGTTGTTGTTGCTGTTGTTGCATAGGCAAGGTACTGTGACTCCAGGACGCAGTTGCGTGATGCAATTGTCTCGGAAATCTTTCCCATAAATCACTGCGATTTCAGTTTGCTTGAAAAGAAATGGAGCCTGCTCCACGTAACACGGACAGTTCAGCATGTAGAGGGATGCCAATTCCTGACGTGTCACAATAGGGAGAAAATGGTGGCTTACTTGCTTGTGTCTCTTTATATGCTTGTGACACAATCCTATAGTCACTCCAGCGAATGCCAACATTTGAACTGTACCACTGTCGTCTTTATTTATCAATAAAAGTCGTGTGACTTTATCATGGTCTTTTCGAAGCAAACCGAATACCTCAGAAATCCATTTCCTCCAGAATCCCAAAGTTCGATCGGTCACGTAACATAGCCCACCATCCCGACACTGAACGCTTCATTGATGACTGACCTGGCGAACATTTTGACCAAGTTAAGTGGGGGCCTCCTGTGATGATCCGCCCGCTGTCCTTGGAATCCAATCCACATCACTGATTTTAAATTCATTTCTTCATCTTTTAATAAGCATACTACCTGTACGTAATCACAATAGCTTTCTCATTCATCCCGTGATAATTCCTTGGATGGGAAAAAGCAGGAAAAGGAAATGGTGAGGGGGAGGGGGGGGGGGGGGGAATAGAATACGACAAGAAGAAATAAAAAGTTATAGAAAAGGTCAGAAACGGTAGAAATCTGTTGAGGCATATGAAAATATAGTAAACGGTTGGAAAAAGATCTAAGAAAAGAAGTGGAAAATCGGAAATGATACGGAAGTATGGCGAGCGAGTTGAAAAACAAAAACAGTGGGAAATAACGGGAAACAAAACAAAACAAACAAACAAACATTTAAAAAGAAGAAAAGGGCAGAAAAAAGTAGGAACTGAGAGGAAAAAGTAGGACATAATAAGAAAACGTAGAAAATAATAGGAAGGTAGAAAGCATTATGAATAAAGAAGAAAAAAACAAAGGTACGAAATAACAGGAAAAGAAGGAAATGATAAGAAAAAAATAGAAAAACGAAGAAAAAAGGAGGAAAAAAAAAAAGGGTAGATGGCTCTGGCAAAAGAAAGAAGAAAGAAATAAGAAAAGGCAGGAAATTATGGGAAAGTAATAAATCATAGGAAAAGATAGGAAATAATAAGAAAAGTAAGGAATTATCAGAAAAATGGGAAATGAAAGGAAAAAAGAAAGAAATGATAGAGAATAAATGCAGGAAATTATACACAAAATAAGACGGGATCGGAATAAGTAAGAAATTATAAGAAAATATGGCAAAATCTTGGTAGAAAAAAAAAAAGAATGCCAAAGGAAGTAGAAAAGATAAGACAACTGGAAAATGTCTGATCCAAAAAGGAGAAAATAAGAAAGAAAGAAAGAAAAAATAGCGACTTTTATTAAGATTTGGAATTTCTAAAAAAAAAAAAAAAAAAAAAAGGGGTGGATGGGGTGGGTTGAAAAGCAGACACAGAATCAAAAACGAGAAATCCAGTAAGTATAAAGCCGTTGCAGGTTTAAATTTAGAAGGAAAAAAAGCCCTAAAACGTAGCGCTGACGGAGCGGCCATCTCGCAAGAGGTTAAGCGGTGCAAATTCGTTTTGCCGCCGTTTCTAAACAGACCGTGGCGGAAAAGAGCCTGGATGATTATGGCGTAGTTGATAT
>CM031600.1:1449941-1472441 GCA_018398815.1 Conus ventricosus
TTTTTTTTCCCTTTTCTTTTCTTTTTTTTTTTTCCCTTTTCTTTTTTTCCCTTTTTTTTCCCTTTCTTTTTTTTTTTCCCTTTTTTCCCCCCCTTTTCCTTTCTCCTTTTTTTTTCCCTTTTTTTTCCCCTCTTTTTTTTCCCTTTTTTTTTTTTTCCCCTTTTTTTTTCCCTTTTTCTCTTTCTTTCTTTTTCCCTTTTCTTTCCCCCCTTTTTTTCCCTTTCCCCTTTTTTTTCCCCTTTTCCCTTTCCCCCCTTTTCCTTTCTCTTTTTTTCCCCCCTTTTTTTTTTCCCCCCTTTTTCCCCCTTTTCCTTTTTTTTTTCCCTTTTTTTTTTCCCCTTTTATTCCCCCCTTTTCTTTCTTTTTTCCCTTTCTTTCCCCCCTTTTCCCTTTCTTCTTTTTTTTCCCCTTTTCCTTTTTTTCCTCCCCTTTTCCTTTCTTTTTTTCCCTTTTCCCTTTCTTTCCCCCCTTTTTTCCCTTTCTTTTTTTCCCTTTTCCTTTTTCCCCCCTTTTTCCCTTTTTTCCTTTTTTTTTTCCCTTTTTTTCCCCCCCTTTTCCCTTTCTCCCCTTTTTTTTTTTCCCTTTTTTTCCCTCCCTTTTCCTTTTTTTCCCTTTTTTTTTTTTTTTTTTTTCCCCTTTCTTTCCCTCCCTTTTCCTTTTTCTTTTTTTTTTTCCCCTTTCTTTCCCCCCTTTTTTCCTTTCCTTCCTTTTTTTTCCCCTTTCTTTCCCCCTTTTTTTCTTTTTTTCTTTTTTTTTCTTTTTTCCCCTTTTTTTCCCCCTTTTTTCCCCTTTTTTTCCCTTTTTTTTTCCTTTTTTTCCCCTCCCTTTTTTTTTTTTTTCCCCCTTTCCCCTTTTCCCCCCTTTTTTTCCTTTTCCCCCTTTTTTCCTTTTCCTTTTCCTTTCCCCCTTTTCTTTTTTTTTCCCTTTCTTTCCCCCCTTTTTTTTTCCCTTCTTTCCCTTTTTTCTTTTCCCTTTTCCTTTCCCTCCTTTTCCTTTCTTTCTTCTTTTCCCTTTCTTTCCTCCCTTTTCCTTTTCTTTTTTCCTTTTCCCTTTCTTTTCCCTTTCCCTTTCCTTTTTTTTTTTCCCTTTTTCTTTCCCCCTTTTTCCCTTTTCCCTTTTTTCTTTTCCCCCTTTTTTCCCCCCTTTTTTCCTTTCCCCCCTTTTTTTTCCCTTTTCCCCCCCTTTCTTTTCCCTCCCTTTTTCCTTTTTTTCTTTTTTTTCCCTTTCTTTCCTCCCGTTTCCTTTCTATCTTTTTTTTTTCCCTTTCTTTCCCCCCCCTTTTCCTTTCTCTTTTCTTTTCCCTTTCTTTCCTCCCCCTTTTCCTTTCTTTTTTTTCCCTTTTTCCCCTTTTTTTCCCTCCCTTTCCTTTCTTTTTTTCCCCTTTTTTTCCCCCCCCTTTTCCTTTCCCCGCCTTTCCCTTTTCCCTTTTCCCCATTTCCCTTTTCCCTTTTTTTTCCCCTTTCTCTTTTTTTATTTTTCCTTTTTTTCCTCCCTTTTTTCCTTCTTTCTTTTTCCTTTTTCTTTCTCCTTTTCTTTCTTTTCTTTTTTTTGTTTTTTTCCCTTTCCCTTCCCTTTTTTCCTTTTTTCTCTTTTCCCTTTTTCCCCCCTTCTTTTCCTTTCCTCGTTCCCTTTTCCCTCCCCTTTTCCCTTTCCCTCTCTGTTCCTTTTCTCTCTTTTCCTTTCTCTCTTTTTCCTTTTCTCTGGCCTTTCCCCCTTCCTTCCTGTTTCCTTTTCCCTTCCCCATTTCCTTTTTTTCCCCTTTCCCTTTTTTCCCTTCTTTTTTTTTCCCCTTCCTTTTCCTTTCTCCCCCTTTTCCCTTTCTTTTTTCTTTTCCTTTTTGCTTATTTAAGCCCTTTTTTTCCCCCTTTTCCTTTTCCCTTTTTTTTTTCCATTTTTCCCTTTCTTTTTTCCCCTTTTTTCCCCTTCCTCCCCATTTTTTTTTTCTTTTTTTCCTTTCTTTTTTTCCTTTCCCTCTTTTTCCCTTTTCCTCGCTTTTTCCTTTCCCTTTCCTCCCTTTTTTCCTTTCTTTCTTTTTTTTTCCCTTTTCTTTCCCCCCTCCCTTTTCCTTTCTTTTTTTTTTCCCTTTCTTTCCCCCCTTTTTTTCCTTTCTTTTTTTTCCCCTTTTCCCCTTTCCCCCTTTTCCCCCCCCCCCTTTTCCTTTCTTTCTTTTTTTCCCCTTTTTTTTCCCCCCTTTTTTCCTTTCTTTTTTTTCTTTTCCTTTCTTTCCTCCCCTTTTCCTTTTTTTTTTTCCCCCCACCCCCCCCCCCCCTTTTTTTTCCCTTTCTTTCCTCCCCTTTTCCCCTTTCTTTTTTTTCCCTTTTCCCTTTTTTTTTTCCTTTTTTTCCCCCTTTTTCTTCGTTTTTTTTCCCCCTTTTTCCCCCCCCCTTTCCCCCCTCCCCCCCTTCTTTTCCCCCCCTTTCTTTCCCCCCTTTTTTCCTTTCTCTTTTTCCAAATTTCCCCCCCCATTTTTTTTTCCCCCCTTTACCTTTCTCTTATTCTTTTCCCTTCCCCCTTTCTCCCTGCCAATTTCTCCTTTTCTTCCCCTTTCTTTCCTCCCTTTTCCTTCTTCTTTTTCTTTCCCCCTTCATCTTTTTTTTTTTCCCCCCATTTTTTCCCCCCTTTCTTCTTTTTTATTAAATCCCCCCACCCCCTTTCTTCCCCCCTTCTCTTCCCTCTCCCCTCTCTTTTCCCCTTCCCCCCCCTCTTTCTCCCTTTCCCCCCTCCCTCTCTCTTTCTCCCCAACCTTTCTCCTTTCTCTCCCCCCTCTCCCCCCCTTCCCCCCTTCCTTTTTTCCCCTTTCCCCTTTTCTCCTATCTCCTCAAAATTTTTCCCCCTCTCTTTCACTTTTTCTTTCCCTTCCTCTCTCTCCCCCTCCCCTCTCTTTCTCTCTTCTTTCCCCTTTCCTTCCCTTCCCCCTTCTCTAAAAAATTTTTTTCCTTTCTCCCTTCCGTTTCCCTCCCTTTTGTAAAATTTATTTTGGGGGTTTAGTTTATTGTTTTGTTGTGGTGGTTGTGGGTGGGGGTTGGGTGTGGGGTGTGGTATTGTGTGGGGGGTTTTGCCCTGGGTTTGTTGTGGTGTGTCATTTTGGGTTTTTGGGGGTAACCCAACCCCTTCAGTGGGGTTTCCCAAAAGGGGGTGGCCCCCCGCCCCGCGCCGGCCCCTTTTTGTTTTTTATTCTGGGGGTTTAAAACCCTTAAGGGGAAAAAAAACCCAATTTTTTTTTATTTTCGGGAACCCAAACCCCTTGAAAGGGGCCCCTTTTTTCCCCCTTTCCACCTGGGGGGGGGAACCCCCCCAAAGGGAAAAAGACGGAGGTCAGCCTGACCCCCCCGGCCCAACAAGAATTTTTTTTTCCCTCTTAATTGGAGGTACCTTTAACCCCCCCTCCCCAAGGGCCCTTTTTCTTTCTCTTCGGGAGGTCAGCCAAAATCCCCCCCGGCCCCAAAAAACCCCCTTTTTTTTTTCCCTTTTTGGGGGGAAAGCCTACCCCCCAGGGCCAACAAGGCCCCTTTTTCTTTCTTTTCTGGAGGTCACCTCCCCCCCCAGGGGCCAACAAAGCCCTTTTTCTTTCTTTTAGGGGGTAAAGCCAACCCCCCACCCCAAAAACCCCCTTTTTTTCTTTCTCTTCTTTTGGGGTCGGGCTAATCCCCCCGGAAAAACAAGCCCTTTTTTTTTCTTTTCGGAGGTAAACTAACCCCCAACAAAAACCCCGCCCTTTTTCTTTCTTTTTGGAGGTCAGCCAAACCCCAGGGCCAAAAAAACCCTTTTTTTTCTTTCTTTTTGGGGGCGGGGCCCCTTCCCCCCCCGGCCAACAAGCCCTTTTTTTTTTTCCTTTTTGGAGGCAACCCTCCCCCCCAAAAGGGCCCAAACCAACCCCCTTTTTTTTTTTCTTCTGGGGGGTAAACCCTAACCCCCCCCCCAAAAAACCCCCTTTTTTTTTTCCCTCTTTTTGGAGGTAAAGCCTCCCCCCCCACCCCCAACAAGCCCTTTTTCTTTCTCTTCCTGGGGTCACCCTAACCCCCCCCCGGCCAACAAGCCCTTTTTTCTTTCTTTTTTGGGGGTCACCCAAATCCCCACGGGCCAAAAGCCCTTTTTTTTCCTTTTCCCTGGAGGTCAGCCCTAACCCCCCCCGGGCCAAAACAACCCTTTTTTTTTTCCTTTTTCTGGGGGTTCAGCCCCCCTTCCCCCACGGGGCCAACAAACCCTTTTTTCTTTCTCCCTGGAGGTCACCCCCCCGACCCCCAGGGCCCAAAACCAACCCCTTTTTTTTCTTTCTCGTCTGGGGCCCGCCTAACCCCCCCAAAAGGCCAACTACCCCCCTTTTTCTTTCTCTTCCGGGAGGTAAACCCAAAACCCCCAGGGCCCAAAAAACCCCCTTTGGTTTTTTTTCTTTCTGGAGGTCGGCCAAACCCCCCAGGGCCCAAACAACCCCTTTTTTTCCTTTTCTTTTCGGAGGTAAAGGCAAAACCCTCCCCAAGGCCCAAAAAACCCTTTTTTTTTTTCCCCTCTTCTGGAGGTAAAGCCTAACCCCAGGGGCCAAACAACCCCTTTTTTCTTTCTTTTTCCTGGAGGTCAGCCTAACCCCAGGCCAAAACCCCCTTTTTCTTTCTTTTCTGGAGGTCGGCCTAACCCCCAGGGGCCCAAAAAGGGCCCTTTTTTTTCTTTTCTGGAGGTCACCCTGCCCCCCCAGGGGCCAACAAGCCCTTTTTTTTTCTCTTCTGGAGGTCGGGCCAAACCCCCCACGGCCAAAAAAGGCCCTTTTTTTTTTCCCATTTGGAGGTCAGCCCCCCCCAGGGCCCAACCAACCCCCTTTTTTTTTTCCTTTTGGGGGTCGGGCCTGACCCCAAAGGGCCCCAAAACCCTTTTTTTTCCCCTTTTCTTTTTGGGAGGTCACCCTCCCCCCAAGGGCCAACAACCCCTTTTTTTTTTTCTCTTCTGGGGGGTCAGCCTAACCCCCCGGCAACAACCCCTTTTTTCTTTCCTTCGGAGGTCGCCTAAACCCCCAACGGAAACAACCCCTTTTTTTCCTTTTTTTTCTGGGGGGTCAGCCCGGCCCCCCACGGCCCCCAAACCCCTTTTTTCTTTCTTTTTGGGAAAAGGGGGGTCCCTAACCCCCACCCCAAACCCAAGGGGCCCTTTTTTTTTTCTCTTTGGGGGTCACCCTAACCCCCCAGGGGCCCAAAACAAGCCCTTTTTTTTCTCTTTGGGGTTTAGAAAAAACCCCACGGCCAAAAGGGGGGCCCCTTTTTTCTTTCCTTGGAGGTCGGGCCAAAAACCCCCACGGCCAAAAAACCCCCTTTTTCTTTTTCTTTTTTTTGGGGGGGTCGGGAAAAAACCCCCAGGCCCACGCCCTTTTTTTTTTTCCCCTTCGGGAGGTCAGTAACCCCCACGGCCAACAAGCCCCTTTTTTTTTCATTTGGGGTCGGGCCAAAATTTTCCCCAGGCCCAAAACAACCCCTTTTTCTTTCTTTTCTGGAGGTCAGCCTAACCCCCACGGGCCAAACAACCCCTTTTTTTTTCCCCTTTGGAGGTCAGCCCCCCCCCCCCCAGCCCAACAACCCCCTTTTTCCCCTTTCTCTTCTGGGGTCAGCCAAACCCCCCCCAGGGCCCAAAAAGCCCTTTTCTTTTTTCCCCTTCTGGGGTTTCACCCTTTTAACCCCCCCCCGGCCAACAAGCCCTTTTTCCCTTTTTTCTTCTGGAGGTCGGGAAAAACCCCCCCGGCAACAAGCCCTTTTTTTTTTCTCTTTGGAGGCCCACCCAAACCCCCCACGGCCAAAAAAGGGCCCTTTTTCCCTTTCTTTTTCGGAAGGTCAAGGCCTCCCCCCGGGGCCCAACAACCCCTTTTTCTTTCTCTTCTGGGGGGTTTCCCCCTTTACCCCACGGCCAACAAGCCCTTTTTTTTTCTCTTATGGAGGTCCCCCAAAACCCCAAAAAGGGGGCCCCAAAAACCCCTTTTTTTCTTTTTTTTTTTGGAGGCCCGGGCCCCTCCCCCCCCCCAGGGCCAAAACCCTTTTTTTTTTTTTTCTTTTCTTTGGGGGTTTCAGCCTGACCCCAGGGGCCCAAAAAAGCCCTTTTTCTTTCTTTTCTGGAGGCAGCCTAACCCCCCCGGGCCAAAAAAAGCCCTTTTTTTTTTCCTTTTTTTTCTTTCTGGGGTCAGCCTAACCCCCTTACAAAACAACCCCTTTTTCCCCTTTCTTTTCTGGGGGCCCAGCCTGCCCCCCAGGGGGCCAAACAACCCCTTTTTTTCCTTTCTTTTGGGGGGCCCAAGCCTCCCCCCCACGGCCAAAAAGGGGCCCTTTTTTTTTTCCCTTTTAATTTTTGGAGGCCCACCTAACCCCCAAGGCCAAAAAGGGCCCTTTTTTCCCCTTCTTTTTCCTGGGGTAGAAAAAAACCCCAAGGCCAACAAGCCCTTTTTCCTTTCTTTTTTGGAGGTCAGCCTGAACCCCCAGGGCCCCAAAAAACCCCTTTTTTTTTCCTCTTTTGGGGTAAAGCCTAAACCCCGGGGCAAACAAGCCCCTTTTTCTTTTTTTTCTCTGGGGGTAAACCCTTTAACCCCCACGGCCAACAAGTTTTTTTCTTTCTTTTCTGGAGGTAAAGCCTAAACCCCCAGGGCCCCAAAAAAACCCTTTTTTCCCTTTTTTCCCTCTTCCCGGGGAGGTAAAGCCTGACCCCCCCAGGGGCCAAAAAACCCCCTTTTTTTTTTCTTCTGGAGGTCAGACCTAACCCCCCCAAAACGGCCAAAAAGCCCTTTTTACTTTCTTTTTTTGGGCGGTCAGCCCAAAAAACCCCCCCACGGCCAACAAGGGCCCTTTTTTTTTTTCTTTTTGGGAGGTCCCCAAAAACCCCACGGCCAAAAAGGGCCCTTTTTTTCCTTCTCTTCTGGAGGTCAGCCTCCCCCCAGGGCCCAAACCCAGGCCCTTTTTCTTTCTCTTCTGGGGTCACCCCTTAACCCCCCCCCGGGGCCAAAAACCCCCTTTTTTTTCTTTCCTTTCTGGAGGTCACCCCAAATCCCCAGGGGCCAAAAAAGCCCTTTTTTTCCTTTCCCCCCCCCTTTCGGGGTCAGCCTTATCCCCACGGCCCAAAAAGGGCCCCTTTTTTTTTCCCCTTCTGGAGGTCAGCCTAACCCCCCGGGGCCAACAAGTTTTTTCTTTTCTTTCCTGGGGGTCACCCAAAACCCCACGGCCAACACCCCTTTTTTCTTTTTTTCTTTCTGGGGCCCAGCAATTCCCCCGGAACCAAGCCTTTTTCTTTCCCCCCCCGGGAACTAAACTTTTCACAGGGCCAAAACAAGGCCCGTTTTCTTTCTTTGGAGGTTCCAGCCTAACCCCCACGGCCAAAAATTTTCTTTCCCCTGGGGGATAATTAAACCCCACGGGCACCAAGCCCTTTTTTTTCTTTCTGGTTTTCCCGTGGTTCCCTGCCACCGGGTTGGTTAAACCCCAAGGGGGGCCGCTCTTTTTCTGGCTCCCCTGCCCAAAAGGGCCAAACCTTTTGCCGTTTTATTTTTTTGGTTTTCCCCTGTCCTTTTGCCACCCCAAACGCCCAAACTTCTGGCTCCCCTGTTCCATCGCCACCCCCAAAACCGCCGATCATTCTGGCCCCCCGTCCTAGCCACCCCCCCGCCCCCTCATTCGGGTTTTCCCCTGTCCAAACCCCAAATCCCAAGCCCTTCATTCGGGTAAAAATTTTGTCCATGCCAAACTCCCCCCGGCCTCCCTTTGGGTTCCTCCCCTGTCCATACCCAACCCCACGCCCTTTCATTCTGGCTCCCCCTTTCCTTTAGCCCCCAACCCAGGGCCCTCATTTGGCCCCCCGGGGCTCCATAATCAAAAAAACACCCCACCCTCTTTCTGGCTCCCCCTGTCCTTTTAGCCACAACCCAAACCACTTTCTGTTTTCCCTTTCCCTTTTCCCAATTTTCCCAAAGGCCACCCCCCTCATTCGGTCCCCTTGGTTTTAAAATGGGCCGTAATTTGGTTTTCCCAAAAAAAAAAAACCACCGACATTCGGTTTGATTCCCCAAACCCCCAAACCGGTTTCCCCGGGGGCTTTTTTCCTTTAACCACCCCCCGTTAATTTTTTTTGGCTCCCCTTCCATAGCCACCCCCCCACGCATTAATTCGGGCCCTTCCCTGTCCATAAAAGAGCTCACGGTTTTCCCTTATTTGCCAATCCCCACGGCTCATTCGGGCGCCCCCCGGGTCCTTTTTGCCCCCCCAAACGCCGCTCATTTTTTGGCTCCCGGGGCCCAAAATTGCCACAAAACCCAAATCTCTTGTTACCTACCCCCCCGGGCCACTAAATTCTGGCCCCCCTGGTCCATAGCCACCCCCCACCCACCATTCTGGTTTCCCCCTGCCCTTAGCCAAAACCCCACCCCCTTTTCCTTTTTGGTTTCCCCTGTCCATAGCCCACTCCCACGCCCACCCCTTTTTGGGGGCCCCTTTCCCCGGCCCAAAAACCAAAACCCCCCGAACCCCCTTCATTCTGGCCCCCTGTAAAATTAGCCCAAAACCCCCCCAATCCCCGCTAAAATTTTGGCCCCCCTGTCCAATACACTTTCCCAAACCCCGTTCATTTCTGGTCCCCTGTCCTTTAGCCAAAACCCACCCCGCTCTTTTCGGGCCCCCCGGGCCTTTACCCAACTCCACGCCGCTCATTCGGCCCCCCGGTCCTTTAGCCACCCCACGCCCCCTTCATTTGGCCCCCCGGGCCCTAGCCACACCCCCCGCCACTCTTTTCGGCTTTCCCCGGGGCCATACCCACCCCCCACGGCCGCCCCATTCGGGCCCCCCTGTCCATAAAAAAAACCCACCCCGTCATTCTGGCCCCCGGGCCCCTTTGCCAAAACCCCCCCGCCGCTCATTCTGGCCCCCCCTGCCTTGGGCCCCCAAAAACCCCCCCCGGCCGCTCATTCTGGCCCCCCTGCCCCTTTGGCCAAAACCCCCCACGGCCGCTCATTCGGGCTTCCCCCCTGCCCATTGCCCAAAAAACCCAGGGCCCATTTAATTCTTGGTCCCTGGCCAAATAGCCACACCCCCGGGGCCGCTCATTTGGTTTCCCCTGTCCATAGCCACCCCCCCACGCCGCTCTTTTCTGGCTCCCCTGCCCCAAAAGCCAAAACCCAGTTCGACCCAGCTCGGAAACCCTTTGGGGCCATGGGCAGCCCCAAACAAGCCATTATTCGTCAGCGCCCTAACCCCTAAAAAACCATCCATTTTATTCTCTTTTTTTTGGGTCCCCCCCCTCAATGTGTTATGTGTGGGGGCGTCCCCGGTGCTTGGGGGGTTTTGGGGTTGTGTGTGTGTGTTATTGGGTGTGTGTGGGGTGCGGCCGTGTGCGTGGTGCGTGCATCGTGGCGTGCGTGCGTGCGTGCGCGCGCGGGGGAATTGTCATTTTCCTGGCCCACGATTTTTCACTTCCCTTTTCCGCCTTTCCCCCCCATCCCCCCCACAAGCCCCCCCCCCCCCCCCCCCCCCAAATTTTTGTCCTGCTCCCCCCCCACCCACCACCCCCCCCCATCGGCCCGGCCCAAAAAGAAAAACCCGCCCTTGACGCCTTTTAAAAGGGCACTTCGGGTGGACGGATAGGGTCGAAAAAAGGGGGCCTGGGGGGGGGGGGGTGGGGAGGGGGGGAGGAGAGAGGGAAGATAGGAGAAGGGGTTTTGGGGGGGGGAAAGAGTCTGTCTGGGACAACATTAAGCAAACTCCCCTCCCTTCCCCCGTAATCCCCAACACCTTGGAAGGGGCCACCCTTCAAAGGGCATTTTTTAAAAACCTTTAAAACCCCGGTGAACTGGGGTTTTTCCCTTTTCTTAGATTACGGGTCAATTTTTCACAAAATTTGTGCTAGAAGATCTGAAAAAAAATAAAAGGGCCCCCAAAAACATTTTTTTTTTGTGTTCGGTAAATGCGTTTTTTTAGTTTTGGTTTTAGTTGCTCCCAAAAACCCCAACAAAAAGGGTTTTAGTTGTGATTATTTCAAAACAACAAAAAAAAAAAATTTGTCATTTCAAACCCCAACCCCGATAACCCAAAATAAAGGGGAAAAAGAACTGCAAAAATTTAAATAATTTTTGTTGTTGTTTCCCAAGTTTTGGGTTAATTCTGAGCCCCGGGGTCATCGTAAAGTTTCTGGACGAACAACAGCGTTGTTTGTTTAAATAACTCTTTTTCCCCCTGTTTTTAAAATATCCTGGTTTGGGCCAAAAAGGGATCTTTGGGTCCGCTATAAAGCGACTGCAGTTTAAAATTTTCAAGTCGGGCCCCACGTTGTGAGGTTTGTTTTTTCTCTAAAACGTCATTTTCCCTTACAATGCAACCTTTTCCGAAATCAAAAACCCTTTTCCAGGAGGTGTTTTTTTTTCACCCCCGGGGTTTTTTTTTTCCAGCATGAAAAACTTTTCAGGGTGTGTCTGTCCAGGAAGTGTTGTCCCTTCAGTATCTGCCCCTTTTTTAAAGGGATGTTTCTTTTAAACATGTGTTTTTTTTCCCCGGGAAATGTGTTTTTTTTTACCCCCAAATGTTTTTTTCCCCCAGGATGGGACTTTTTTCCCAGGAGGGTGTTTTTTAAACGATTTTTTTTTTTGCCCCAGGAAATGTACTTTTTTTTCCGGATGTGTTTTCCCTCAGGAGGTGTTCCTTTTTCAGGATTTTTTTCCCCCCAGGATGTGACTTTTTTAAAAGGATGTTTTTCTTTTTAGGATGTGTTTTCCCCGGGGATGTGACATTTTTCAGGATGTTTTTTTTTCCCCCAGGATGTTTCTTTTTCGGATTTTTTTTCCCCCCCCCGGGTGACATTTTTTCAGGAGGGTTTTTTCCCCCTCGGGTTTGTGACCTTTTTTTTTAGGACGTTTTTCCCCCGGGAAGTGAAAAATTTTTTTTTTCTTTCTTCTGGGATTTCCAAACCAACCCCAAAAACCGGGGCCAACACCCCCCCCCCCTTTTCTTCTCTTCTGGGGGTTCCCAGGCCAAACCCCCAAGGGGGCCAACCCCCCCCCTTAACCCTTTTTCTTTCTCTTCGGAAAGGTCCCTAATCCCCACCCCAACCAACCCCTTTTTCTTTCCCTTCTAGTCAGCCAAACCCCCCAACCCCAAAAAAACCCTTTTTTTTTTGGAGGGAAAGCCCAACCCCCACCCAAAAAACCCTTTTTTTTTTTCTCTTCGGGATACCCTAAACCCCCACCCAAAAACCCTTTCTTCCCCTCGGTCACACCCAACCCCCCCCCAAAAACCCCTTTTCTTTCCCCTTTTTGGGGGTAAAACCAAAACCCCCACCCCAAAACAAGCCCTTTTTTTTTTCCCTCTTTTTGGGTAAACCAATCCCCACCCAAAAACCCCTTTTTCTTTCTCTTCGGAACCCTAACCCCCACCCAACAACCCTTTTTCTTTTCTTTTTGGACCCACCTAACCCCCACCCAACAACCCTTTTTTTTTTCCTTCGGAGGTCACCAAACCCCCCCCCGGCCCAAACCCAACCCTTTTTTTTTCCTCTTCTGGGGGTTTCACCCCAACCCCCCAGGCCCCAACAACCCTTTTTCTTTCTTTTCCCGGGAGTCACCAAACCCCCCAGGGCCAAAAAGGGCCCTTTTTTTTTTCCCTCTTCTGGAGGTCAGCCAAACCCCCAGGGCCAAAAACCCCTTTTTCTTTTCTTTTCTGGGGGTCCCCTGCCCCCCAACCCAAAACAACCCCCTTTTTCTTTCTCTCGGGGGTCACCAAACCCCCAAACCCGGCCCAAACAACCCCTTTTTTTTTTCTTTTCCCGGGATTTCAGCCAAACCCCCCAGGGCCAACAAGCCCTTTTTCTTTCTTTTCTGGGGGTCGGGCCTGACCCCCCCCCAAACAAGCCCTTTTTTTTCTCTTCTGGAGCCCGGCCTTGACCCCCAGCCAACAACCCCTTTTTCCCTTTCTCTTCTTCCCAAACCCCCCAGGGCCAAAAAGCCCTTTTTTTTTCCTCTTCGGGAGGTCACCTAACCCCACGGCCAACAAGCCCTTTTTTTTTCTTTTCGGGGGTCACCTTTTACCCCACGGCCAAAAAAGCCCTTTTTTTTTCTCTTCTGGAGGTCAGCCAAACCCCAAAGGGCCCAAAACAACCCCTTTTTTTTTTCTCTTCTGGGGGTAAACCCAAACCCCCACGGCCAACAAACCCTTTTCTTTCCCTTCCTTCTGGAGTCAGCCTGACCCCCAGGGCCCCAAATCCCTTTTTTTTTCTCTTCGGGAGGCCCACCCTGCCCCCCCCGGCAAACAACCCTTTTTTCTTTCCCCTTTCGGGAGGTCAGCCTGCCCCCCACCCAAAACAACCCTTTTTTTCTTTCTTTTTCTGGGGGTCACCCTCCCCCCCCGGGCCAAAAAGATTTTCCTTTTCGGGGGGAAATTTAGCCCAAATTTTTTTTTCCCCACGGCCAACAACCCTTTTTTTCTTTTTCTTTCGGGAGGTCAGCCTAACCCCCACCCCAACAAGCCCTTTTTCCCCCCTTTTTCTGAGTAAAAGCCAAACCCCCCAGGGCCAACAACCCCCTTTTTCTTTCTCTTTGGAGGCACCCCCAAAAAACCCCCCCCCGGGGGCCCAAACAACCCTTTTTTTTTTCTCTTTTTGGGGTCAGCCAAATTTCCCCCAGGGCCAACAGCCCTTTTTCTTTCTCTTCGGGGAGGCAGCCTAACCCCCACGGCCAAAAACCCCTTTTTTTTTCCCTCTTCTGGAGGTCAGCCTAACCCCCAGGGCCCAACAACCCCTTTTTTCTTTCTTTTCTGAGGTCAGCCAAAACCCCCACGGCCAACAAGCCCTTTTTTTTTTCTCTTCTGGGGTTCAGCCAACCCCCAGGGCCAACAAGCCCTTTTTTTTTCCTCTTCTGGGGGTAAAGCCAAAACCCCCAGGGCCAACAACCCTTTTTCTTTCTCTTCTGGGGGTCAGCCAAACCCCCCACCCCCAACAACCCCTTTTTTTCCTTTCTTTTCGGGGGTCGGGCCTGAACCCAGGGCCCAACAACCCTTTTTCTTTTTTTTTTCTGGGGGTCAGCCTAACCCCAGGGGCCCCAACAACCCCTTTTTTTCTTTCTTTTTCGGAGGTCACCCAAAACCCCCAGGGCCAAACAACCCCTTTTTTCCCTTTTTTTTTCCTTCCTGGGGGTAAAGCCTGCCCCCCAGGGCCCAACAACCCTTTTTCTTTTTCTTCTGGAGGTCACCTGACCCCCACGGCCAACAACCCTTTTTTTCCTTCTTTTCCCTGGGGCAGCCAAACCCCCCCAGGGCCAACAACCCTTTTTTTTTTCCCTCTTCTGGGGGGCAGCCAAACCCCCAGGGGCCAAAACCCCTTTTTTCCCGGGGGGGTCACCTTTGCCCCCAGGGCCCAACCCAAGCCCTTTTTTTTTCCCTCTTTCTGGGGGCCCAGAAAAACCCCCAGGGCCCCAACAAGCCCTTTTTTTTTTCTCTTCGGGATCACCTAACCCCAGGGCCAACAACCCTTTTTTTCTTCCCTTTTTCGGGAGGTCACCTAAACCCCCCCCCCCCAAACCCAAGCCCTTTTTCTTTCTCTTCTGGGGTCCCTGACCCCCAGGGCCAAACAACCCTTTTTCTTTTTTCTTTTTTTGGAGGTCAGCCTAAACCCCCAGGGCCAACAACCCTTTTTTTTTTTCCCTTTTCCCCGGGAGGTAACCTACCCCCAGGGCCAAAAAGGGCCCTTTTTTTTTCTCTTCTGGGGGAAAGCCTGACCCCCACGGCCAAAAAACCCTTTTTCTTTCTTTTCTGGAGGTAAAGCCTCCCCCCCAAAGGGCCAACAAGCCCTTTTTTTTTCCCTTTTCGGGAGGTCACCCTTTAATTTCCCCAGGGCCAAACAAGCCCTTTTTTCTTTCTCTTTTAGGTCAGCCAAATCCCCACGGCCAAAAAAGCCCTTTTTTTTTCCCTTTTCTGGAGGTAAAGCCTAACCCCCCACGGCCAACAACCCTTTTTTTTTCTCTTTTTTGGAGGCCCAGCCTAACCCCCAGGGCCACAAGCCCTTTTTCTTTCTCTTCGGGAGGCCCCCACCCCTAACCCCCACGGCCAACAACCCCTTTTTTTTCTTTCTCTTCTGGGGGGTCACCAAAATTCCCCAGGGCCAAACCCAACCCCTTTTTTTCTTTCCTTCTGGGGGTCGGGCCTAATCCCCACGGCCAAAAAGCCCTTTTTTTTTCCCCTTCTGGAGGTAAAGCCTAACCCCCACGCCAACAACCCCTTTTTTTTCTTTCTCTTCTGGGGTCACCTAACCCCCAGGGCCAACAACCCCTTTTTTCTTTCTCTTCGGGTTTTTTTCTTTTTTTTTTTTGCTGTCTGCTTTTTCCTCGCCAGGGGCCGGTGGACTGACCCCCAGGGCCCGCCTTTCCGGGCTCCCCTGCCACACCAAAAACCCACGCCGCTCATTCGGCCCCTGTCCATAGCCACCCCCAACGCCGCTCATTCGCTCCCAGCCCCCAAAAGCCAAAACCCACCCCGCCATTTTTGGCTCCCCTGTCCATAGCCAAAACCCACCCGCTAAATTCTGGCTCCCCTGTCCATAGCCACCCCCACGCCGCTCATTCTGGCTCCCCTGCCCAAAACCCACTCCCCAACGCCCCCAAATTCGGGCCCCCCCGGGCCCCATGCCACACCCCCCGCCGCTCTTTCCCGGCTCCCCTGTCCATAGCCACACCCCACGCCACTCATTCGGGCTCCCCTGCCCATACCACCCCCCAACGCCACTCATTCGGCCCCCCCTGTCCATACCCATAACACCCCCCCCCCCGCCACTCATTCTGGCTCCCCTGCCCATAGCCACCCCCAACGCCACTCTTTCTGGCTCCCCTGCCCATAGCCCCCACCCACCCCGCTCATTCGGGTTTCCCCCTTCCAAAGCCACACCCACGCCGCTCATTCTGGCTCCCCTGTCCAAAACCACCCCCAGGGCCCCCTCTTTTCTGGTCCCCTGTCCAAACCCCCAAACCCCCCAGGGCCGGGCTCATTCGGCCCCCCCTGCCCCAATAGCCCCACCCACCCCAAATCATTTTTGGCCCCCCCGGTCCATACCCACACCCACGCCGCTCATTCTGGCCCCCCCCCATAGCCACACCCACCCCGCTCATTCGGTCCCCTGCCCCTACCAAAACCCCACGCCGCTCTTTTGGGCTCCCCTGTCCATACCCCCACACCCACGCCCTAAATTTTTTTGGCTCCCCTTCCAAAAGCCACACCCCACCCACTCTTTCTGGCTCCCCTGTCCATAGCCACACCCACCCAAACTCTTTCGGGCTCCCCTGTCCCCATAGCCACACCCAGGGCCACTCTTTTTCGGGCCCCCCGGGTCCATACCACTCCCCCCGCCACTCATTCTGGCTCCCCTGTCCATACCACACCCACGCCCCATTCTGGCCCCCCCTGCCAAATAGCCACCCCCACGCCGCCATTCTGGTTTTCCCCTGTCCATACCACACCCCCCCGCTCTTCTGGCTCCCTTTTCCCATACCCCAAAACCCACGCCGCTCATTCTGGCTCCCCGGGTCCAAAGCCATTTCCCACGCCCCCTCATTCTGGCCCCCCTTTTCCATAGCCAAAACCCACGCCCTCATTCGGGCTCCCCTGCCATAGCCACCCCCACGCCACTCATTCTGGCTCCCCTGTCCATAGCCCCACCCACGCCGCTCATTCTGGCTCCCCTGTCCATAGCCACCCCCACCCGCCATTCTTTTTCCCCTGTCCATAGCCAAAAAACCCCACGCCGCTCATTTTTGGCCCCCCTGTCCCATAGCCACCCCCACCCCGCTCATTCGGCCCCCCCTGTCCATACCACACCCACCCGCTCAGTCGGGCCTCCCCTGTCCATAGCCAAAACCCCTTTTCCAAACCCCTTCTGGCTCCCCTGTCCATAGCCACCCCCCACCCCCTCTTTCGGGCCCCCCCCTGTCCATAGCCCCCCCCCACGCCGGGCTCATTCGGGCTCCCCTGCCAAATAGCCCCCCCCCGACTCGAGCTGCGCAACCTTGGCATCGGCAGCCCAAAAACAAGCCATTTTTCGTCAGCCCCTAAACCCCTAAAAACCTTTCCACTTTATTTCTCTATCTCTCTGTCTCCCCCTAAATGTGTTATGTGGGGGGGTGCGTGCGTCATTGTGTGTGTGTTTTGGTGGGTGTTTTATTTGTGTGTGTGGTCGGCGTGGTGCGTGCGGCGGCGTGCGTGCGTGCGGGGCGTGCGCGCGCGATTCCCATTTTCATTTTCCTGGCACGATCTCACTCCCCCCGCCTCCCCCCACCCACCCCCTCCCCCCCCCCCCAACCCCCAACTGCTGCTACCCCCCCCCACCACCCCCCACCATCGGTCACCTAAACGACAACCCAGCCCTGACGCCTTTTGAAGTCACTTAAAGGTGGACGGCCCTAGGGGACGAAAAAAAGGGGTTTTGGGGTGGGGGGTGGGGGGGAGGGGGGATGGAGAAAAGGGGAAAAGGGATGGGGGAAAGGGGGTTTGGGGTGGGAAAAATCGGGGCTCTAGACAACATTAAGCAAACTCGCTCCCTCCCCTGTAACTCCCATCACCATGAGAACTGGCCATCTTCAAAGGCATTGTTTAAACCTTAACAAAACAGGTGAACATGTGGCTTTCCTTTTCTTAGATTACGGGTCAAGATCACAAAATTTGTGCTAGAAGATCTGAACAAAATCAAAACGTCCCAAACATTTTTTTTTTGTGTTCGGTAAATGCGTTTGTTTAGTTTTGGTTTAGTAAGCTACCATAACCAACAAAAATGTTTTAGTTGTGATTATTTCAACAACAACAACAACAAATCATTCGATCACCCCCGATAATCCAAAATCAAGGGAAAGAACTGCAAAAATTGATGATTTTTGTTGTTGTTTACCAGTCTTGTTCATTCTGAGCTCCTTGGTCATCGTCATCGTTCTGGACGAACAACAGCAGTTGATTGATAATAACTCATTTTCCTGTCTTTAAATCCTGGTTTGGCTGCCACACGGGATCATCGTCCGCTATAAAGACGACAGCAGTTTCAACTCTCATGTCTGGCCACGTCTGTGATGTTTGTTTCTTTCTCTGAACGTCATCTTCTTCACAATGCAACCTTTTCCGTAACGAGACCTTTTCCAGGAGGTGTTCTTTTTCACCATGTGTTCTTTTTCAGCATGTGACCTTTTCAGGGTGTGTCTGTCCAGGAAGTGTTGTACCCTTCAGTATCTGACCTTTTTCACGATGTGTTCTTTTTCACGATGTGTTTTCCCCCAGGATGTGTTCTTTTTCACGATGTGTTTTGCCCCAGGATGTGACATTTTTCAGGATGTGTTCTTTTTCACGATGTGTTTTGCCCCAGGATGTGACATTTTTCAGGATGTGTTTTCCCTCAGGATGTGTTCTTTTTCAGGATGTATTTTCCCCCAGGATGTGACATTTTTCAGGATGTGTTCTTTTTCAGGATGTGTTTTCCCCAGGATGTGACATTTTTCAGGATGTGTTTTTTGCCCCAGGATGTGTTCTTTTTCAGGATGTGTTTCCCCCCAGGATGTGACATTTTTCAGGATGTGTTTGCCTCAGGATGTGACCTTTTTTTAGGACGATTTTTGCCCCAGGATGTGACATTTTTCAGGATGTGTTCTTTTTCAGGATGTGTTTTGCCCCAGGATGTGACATTTTTCAGGATGTGTTTTCCCTCAGGATGTGTTCTTTTTCAGGATGTGTTTTCCCCCAGGATGTGACATTTTTCAGGATGTGTTCTTTTTCAGGATGTGTTTTCCCCAGGATGTGACATTTTTCAGGATGTGTTTTTTGCCCCAGGATGTGTTCTTTTTCAGGATGTGTTTCCCACCAGGATGTGACATTTTTCAGGATGTGTTTCCCCCCAGGATGTGACATTTTTCAGGATGTGTTTGCCTCAGGATGTGACCTTTTTTAAGGATGATTTTTGCCCCAGGATGTGACATTTTTCAGGATGTGTTTTTTGCCCCAGGATGTGTTCTTTTTCAGGATGTGTTTTCCCTCAGGATGTGTTCTTTTTAAGGATGTGTTTTCCCCCAGGATGTGACATTTTTCAGGATGTGTTTGCCCCAGGATGTGACCTTTTTTAGGATGTGTTTTTTTGCCCCAGAATGTGACATTTTTCAGGATGTGTTTTCCCCCAGGATGTGTTCTTTTTCAGGATGTGTTTTCCCCCAGGATGTGTTCTTTTTCAGGATGTGTTTTCCCCAGGATGTGTTCTTTTTCAGGATGTGTTTTCCCCCAGGATGTGTTCTTTTTCAGGATGTGTTTTCCCCAGGATGTGACCTTTTTCAGGATGTGTTTTCCCCCAGGATGTGTTCTTTTTCAGGATGTGTTTTCCCCAGGATGTGACCTTTTTCAGGATGTGTTTTCCCCCAGGATGTGACCTTTTTCAGGATGTGTTTTCCCTCAGGATGTGTTCTTTTTCAGGATGTGTTTTCCCCCAGGATGTGTTCTTTTTCAGGATGTATTTCCCCCCAGGATGTGACATTTTTCAGGATGTGTTTTTCCCCCAGGATGTGACCTTTTTCAGGATGTGTTTTCCCCCAGGATGTGTTCTTTTTCAGGATGTGTTTTTTGCCCGAGGATGTGTTTTTTCAGGATGTATTTTTTGCCCCAGGATGTGTTCTTTTTCGGGATGTGTTTTTTGCCCCAGGATGTGTTTTTTTTCAGATGTATTTTTTGCCCCAGGATGTGTTCTTTTTCAGGATGTGTTTTTACCCAGAATGTGTTCTTTTTCAGGATGTGTTTTTTGCAACAGGATGTGTTTTTTTTCCGGATGTATTTTTTGCCCCAGGATGTGTTTCTTTTTCAGGATGTGTTTTTTGCCCAGGATGTGTTCTTTTTCAGGATGTGTTTTTTGCCCAGGATGTGACTTTTTCAGGATGTGTTTTTTTGCCCCAAGATGTGACATTTTTCAGGATGTTTTTTTTTACCCCAGGATGTGTTCTTTTCAGGATGTGTTTTTTGCCCCAGGATATGACATTTTTCGGGATGTGTTTTTTGCCCCAGGATGTGTTCTTTTTCAGGATGTGTTTTTTGCCCCAGGATGTGACATTTTTCAGGATGTTTTTTGCCCCAGGATGTGTTCTTTTTCAGGATGTGTTTTTTCCCTAGGATGTGACCTTTTTCAGGATGTGACTTTTTCAGATGTGACCTTTTCTTCTCTCACGTACCTGACAGTCCTAGAAAGGTCCCGAGCGGTCTGCTGGGCTACAATGATAAAAACTATATAAATATTTTGGGTCAAAACACAAATTCTGACTTTTTGAAGCCAGAAAGCTCTCATACATCACATTCCGGTGGCAGGTAGGTTACCTACGCGTGTTGTCTGCTGACCTAACTCAGGCGGGCGACCACGTATCTGGCCACAGACGTCTGTCGCAATGGTGAAAGTGCGAGGGCGTTAGATTACGGTTTGCTTGTTTAAAGTCTTCCCCATCCCTTGGCGACTTCGGGAGGAAGAGGGGATGGAAAGCTGGGGGGGGGGGGGGGGGGGGGGGGGGGGGAGAGGTGTGGGTGGTTGGGTGAAGAGTTCAGGATCATCCCTTTATATAGACAGACAACCGTCCGCCCGTCCAGCAGAGTGAGGTCCATCGGCGATTTGTCCGGAATACCTGTTGTGACCCAACGTTAGAAAACACAGCGCATGAATATGTGGACAGAAATTAAATAAGGAATAATGATGACGAAACTGACGTGACAACTTCGAAGGAATGTTTAAAAAAGAAAAGCGCACAAAGTTTTTTAAAATAAAATATCGCCATATTGAAATCTGCTTGAAAACTTTCGAGCTGTGCTTAAATCATTGAGTAGAACAGCTTCCTTCAAAACACCAGTCATAACAGCAAACTCAAAACATTAGTTTCATATGTTGCAACAAATACTGGTCGTTTTCTGCTTCCTTTAAATCACCAGTGACAACAGCAGACTCAAAGCAACAGGGAAAAATTAGTTTCGTATTAATAACAAATCTTGGCCGTTATCTTCGCATTGAGTGGTACTTTGACATTATTATAAATTGAGGTTTTAAAATTTTCACAATTCTTTTCACGTAAATCTGCACAACACTAAATCTGTCGGAGGACAACAACAATAACAACAGATTTGATTTTGGATAATTTAGTTGGAAAAAGAAACAACTCAGTGGAAGATTCAAACCAAAGGCTCGGTGGAATCTAAACAGGATTTAGGGTTTATTTGAGTCTACACTTGGAGTTGGATTGCTTGAATAGGATTTAGGGATTATTTGAGTCCACACTTGGAGTTGGATTGTTTGAACTGTGATTTAGGGATTATTTGAGTCTACGTTTGGAGTTGGATTGTTTGAACTGTGATTTAGGGATTATTTGAGTCTACGTTTGGAGTTGGATTGTTTTAACTGTGTGTGGACTGAGGACATAACTGACGGATTTTCTCCAAGGATGAGGAATAAGGCGAATGGGAGACTACTCTTGCAAACGGCGCTTGTCTTTTTACTGCACGTAAGTGGATTTTCAGTGTTCCATTCTTTATAATGTTGCTTTCAGTTGGAGTTGTCGCTCTTTTTACGTCCCACAGTTCCAATCTTTCTCGTGTCTTCTCCGCTTAATCATTACCATCATCATAGTCAATTTAATCATCATCTTCATAATTTCTCTTGCTTCCATTATCCCACATGCCACCCCCCCCCCCCCCCTTCCCCTTTCTCCTCCTCTGAGCTTCATTCTTTATCATGTTGTTTTCAGTTGGAGTCGTTGTTCCTTGACGTCCCACCGCACTAAACTTTGGTGTCTTCGCCTTTTTATCGTCACCATTATCGTAGTCAATATGATCATCATTTTCATATTTGTTTCTTGCTTCCTTTCTCACCCCCCCCCCCCCCCCGCCCCCCATCCCTCCCCCTTCTCGTCCCGTGAACTCCTCCTACTCTCCATTTTCAACTGAATGAAAAGAATGGTTTAGGTCAGATGACCTTTCAGACTGTCCAACGTACCCACAACGTCAATATTATCACACCGTCATCATTATCGTTGATATCATGATTTCTGTCTGTGTATGTACAGCTTGATGGATTGAGTCATCTTGTTTATGGCAAAGCAGGCCATGGTATGAGTATGCGTGTGTGTGTGTGTGTGTGTGTGTGCGTGCGTGCGTGCGTGCGTGCGTGCGTGCGTGCGCGCGCGCGTGTATATATATATATATATATATATGTGTGTGTGTGTGTGTGTGTGTGTGTGTGTGTATGTGTGTGTGTGTGTGTGTGTGTATGTGTGTGTGTGTGCACGCGCATCTCTGTGCGTGCGTGTGTGTGTGTGTGTGTGTGTGTGTGTGTGTGTGTGTGTGTGTGTGTGTGTGTGTGTGTATGTGTGTGTGTGTGTGTGTGTGTGTGTGTGTGTGTGTGTGTGTGTGTGTGTGTGTGTTTCTAATTTTGTTTTTCGTTTTAGGTAACATTGCACATAATGAAGCCATTTTTTGCTACCAACTGTTTTCATAACATCATGTAAGATAGGTATTCCTCCGCAGATTTCAGTCTGATTGGCATGCTCTCTCTCTCTCTCTCTCTCTCTCTCTCTCTCTCTCTCTCTCTCTCTCTCTCTCTGAGATTATGTAGTGTAGGGCAACATAACAAAAAATAAACTTCATCTTCCCTTGCTAAACCACATAAACGGCACATCAATTCGACTTCGGCAGAGTTGGAATATCTTAAACGATGGCAGGCAATGTCAGAGACACCAAATCTAAATTTAGCCAATATGCTCATAATATATCGATTCATTTTTTATAGTAATATATGGTTCTAACTCATGAGTAGTCTTGAAATGTCTGTACTGTATGAATCTATCGTTGTGATTGACATGTTCATGCCAGTCCTGTCATCTACAGTCAATACACCTCTCTTTAAAAACATTTCAGAAACCTAGATACGTCCAGAACACCCTGGTTATCCCAAACAAATCCAAATCCATAAGAATGTAAGCACTGTCGTACCTTGGAAGCCCATGTTTTCTTACCATTATTATCTAGAAACAACAGCATTCTGTACGCTTTAAAAGGTATCCTACATTCATCCATTCTGGTCAGCTTCAACCAATATTTAATGCATTTTACATATGAGTTTTGATAAATTGGATACCTGCCTAGTTCACCATAAATCGTGTCATTAGGAGTCACTAAGTTTTGTTGTGAAGGATATTTCAAGATATTTATACGCATTAACTACAACGACTCTTTCATTCCATAAGTCCATCTCTCAGTCTGCGCTAAATACCCTCCTTTCCGGAATACAATAATATCAGTTTTACTCATATTAACTTTTAATTCCAGTCTGTTTGCTACTGAATATAAACTATTTAGTTGTCGCTGGAGTCCAGTTACCGTTGTGGACAGTAATATAATGTCATCCGCGAAAAGCAGAATAAACAATTCTATAACATCGAAAGTTACTCCATGTTTACCCTTTTCAGTTATTTCAAATGCAAGTTCATTTATGAATAAGGAGAACAATATAGGGCTACAAACATCACCCTGCTTAACG
>CM031600.1:1477441-1490888 GCA_018398815.1 Conus ventricosus
CTTCCTCCTCCTAGCCACGAAACACACAACACTTTCTCCAGCTGCTATCCCACAGTACTCCTCTTCCTCCTCCTCCGCATGGGACACTTTGGGAATATGAAAAAGAAGGGAGTAATTTGGGAACGAAAAGGACGGGGGGGGGGGGGGGGGGGGGGGGGGGGGGGGGGGGGGGGGGGGGATTGGGAGGGGGGGGTAGATCAGGATGCTCTGTCTGGGTGTGTGTCATGGCTCGTGTCCTTTTTCACCTGCCGGGCAGTGAGAGGAGGGGGAGGGGGGTTGGGAGGTCTGGATACTGTGTCTCGGTGTGTGTCAGGGCTCGTGTCCTTTTTCATCAGCCGGGCAGTGGGGGGGGGGGGGGGGGGGTGTCTGGATGCTGTGTCTCGGTGTGTGTCAGGGCTCGTGTCCTTTTTCATCAGCCGGGCAGTGGGGGGAGGGGGAGGGGAGAGGTCTGGATGCTGTGTCTGAGTGTGTGTCAGCACTCGTGTCCTTTTTCATTAGCCGGGCAGTGGGGGGGGGGGGGGGGGGGGGGGGGGGGGGGGGGGGGGGGGGGTGTCTGGATACTGTGTCTAGGTGTGTGTCAGGGCTCATGTCCTTTGTCACCTGCCTGGCAGTGGGGGTGGGGGGGTGGGGTGGGGTGGGGGGTCTGGATACTGTGTCTGGGTGTGTGTCAGGGCTCATGTCCTTTGTCACCTGCAGGGCAGTGGGGGGGGGGGGGGGGGGGGGGGGGGGGAGAAGGGGGGAGTGGGAGAGGGGGGAGGTCTGGATACTGTGTCTGGGTGTGTGTCAGGGCTCATGTCCTTTGTCACCTGCCGGGCAGTGGGGGGGGGGGGGGGGGGGGGGGGGGGGGGGGGGGGGGGGGGGGGGGGGGGGGGGGGGAGGGGGGGGGGGGGGGGGGAGGGCCAGGATACTCTGTCAGGGTGTGTGTCAGGGCTCGTGTTCTACGGAATGTCACACCACAAAACAATAAGAGAGAGAGAGAGAGAGAGAGGAGAGAGAGAGAGAGAGAGAGAGAGAGAGAGAGAGAGACAGACAGACAGACAGACAGACAGACAGGTAGACAGACAGAGGCAGAGACAGAGAGACAGAGAGAGAGAGAGACAGACAGACAGACAGACAGACAGACAGACAGACAGGCAGGCAGGCAGGCAGGCAGGCAGGCCTGCAGACAGACAGATAGACAGACAGAGACAGACAAACAGGCAGAGACAGAGACAGAAAGAGGGGGAGACGGAGAGAGACAGAGAGTGAGCGAGCGAGCGAGAGAGAGAGAGAGAGAGAGAGAGAGAGAGAGGAGAGAGAGAGAGAGAGAGAGAGAGAGAAAGAGAGAGAGAGAGTGAGAGGGGAGCGAGACAGCGAGAGAGAAAAAGGGGAGTGAGAGAGAGACAGAAAGAAAGATAGACAGACAGACCGAGACAGGCAGACAGACAGGAGACAGCGGCGGTGAGAGACAGAGAGAGAGAGGGGGGGAGGGAAAGGAAGGAGATGGAGGTAGAGAGGAAGAGAAGGAGAGAGAGAGAGGGGAGAGAGAGAGAGAGAGAGAGAGAGAGAGAGAGAGAGAGAGAGAGAGACAGACAGACAGACAGACAGACAGACAGATAAAGACACAGACAGACACGCAGACAGACAGGCAGACTGAAACACAGAGAGAGACAGACAGACAGACAGACAGACAGACAGACGGACAGACAGACAGAGAGACAAGCAAGCGGTAAAAAAAAAACAGAAGACAGAGGTAGGCTGGGGCGGGCGTGGGAGATGCATGTGTTTCAAGCAAGATGTTTAACAAATCAAAGTCAGCCACAGCTGAGAGAGAGAGGAGAGGAGAGAGAGAAGAGAGAGAGAGAGGAGAGAGAGAGAGAGAGAGAGAGAGAGAGAGGGCAGAGACAGAGACAGAGAGGAAAAATGACAATTTTCTTGCAGAGACGGTTGTCTAAGTGAAGGTGGCGCTGTTCAAGTATTGCGTATTTCTGCCTGGATGTTGTTTACGTTCATCAAAGAGAAAGAGTTTCGTGTCTGAAAACCGTGACTCCAGTAAACTACAGACCAGGAAGCAGGTAGTGTAACTCTTCCTGTATATTAGGAGATAATTGGAATGAGAGCAGACACCATAACCTACAGAACAGGAAGCCAGGTTAGTTAACTCTTCCAGTGAAGAGGCAGACACCAGTAAAACTACAGACAGGAGCAGGTAGTGAAACTCTTCCGTGAAAGAGAGATATTGGAAGAGCAGACATCAGTAAACTACAGACAGGAAGCAGGTAGTGTAACTCTTACCTGTGAGAGGAGATATTGGATGAGCAGACATCAGTAATCTTGGGCAGACAGGAAGCAGGTAGTGTAACTCATTCCTGTGATGAGGAATATGAAGAGGCAGACACAGTAAACTACAGACAGGAAGCAGGATAGTGTAACTCTTTCTCTGCTTATGAGCGACACCAGAAAACTACAACAGGAAGCAGGTAGTGTAACTCATCCTGCTATGAGGCAAGACACCAGTAAACTTCAGACAGGAAGCATGTATTGTCACTCTTCTGCTATGAGCAGACACCAGTAAACTACCGACAGGAAGCAGTAGTGTAAAACTACTTCCTTCTATGAGGCAGACACAAGTAAACTACAGACAGAAGCAGTTAGTGTAACACTTCCTGTGATAGGAGATATGGATGAGGCAGACACAAGTAAACTACAGACAGAAGCAAAAGTGTAACTCGTCCAGAGATGAGGAGATTTTGGATGAGCAGACCCCAGAAACTACAGACAGAAGCAGGTAGTGTCACTCTTCTGTGATGAGGTAAATTGTGATGAGGCAGACACCCGTAAACTACAGACAGGAAGCAGTAGAGTAACTCTTCTGCTATGAGGCAGCCACCAGTAAACTCAGACCAGGAAGCCAGGTAGTGAACTCTTTCCAGCTTGAGGCAGACACCAGTAAACACAGCCAGGAATCAGGTAGTGTAACTCTTCTCTGCGATGAGGCAGACACCAGTAAACTACAGACAGGAAGCAGGAGTGTAAACTCTTCCTGCTATGAGGCATAACACCATGAACACAACAGACAGGAAGCAGGTAGTGTAACTCTACTGCTAAATGAGGCAGACACCTATAAACTACAGACAGGAAGCAGGTAGTGTAAACTCTTTCCTGCTATGAGCAGACAACCAGTAAACTACAGACAGAAGCAGTAGTGTAACTCTTCCTGTATGAAGGCAGACACCATAAACTACAAACAGTAAGTCATGTATGCGTCTTCCTGTCATGAGGAAAAATCACACACCAAAGCTGCTCACGGTACCACATCGCCTAGCACAAACTGCGACACAGAGCACAAAGGACAAACAAGAGACCCTCCCCCCCCCCCCCCAAAAAAAAAAAAAAAAAAAAAGAAACAAACAAATACAAAAGCATAAAACCAAAGCGGATAATCGAACCTTAACCAATGTACCCTGGCAGTTCCGAACCAAGTACACAACACAACAACTAAAGCACTGACAAAAAACCACAACAACAAAAACACACCAACAACCGCAAATATAACATTTCAGGCTAAAATGGTCTATCCAAAAATCAAGGAACATTTCTTTCTGAAGTGGCGAACCACGAATGCGTGCCTGCGAACATGCACGCCCTGCTAGGGGTCTGGGGGCAAAGCCTCCCCCAGAAAATTTTGAAAACAAAACAAAATCTTGCACTCTGGCTCATACTGAGCCCTATTTATTGGGAAAAAAATTGCACATAAAAAGTGCAAGATTTAAATCAGGAAAGGTACATCCATAAGAATAATTCAAATCCACTGTCAAAGACAGACAAAAGGTCCTAAACACTACATCTTAAAATGAAATTTATATCAACACATTTCATGTGAAAAGAGCATAAAAAAGACCATCAGTTATCAGACAAAAACAAATGATATTGGTGGAGACATCAGTTATCAACTTCAAAACTCACGTTGGAATGTGGAACTAAAAGCAATCTTGAGAGGGGCCTTGTTCGTCGCCTCTTACGACAAGCACAGCCCAAGCTGCAGAATATTCTTTCCCTTTCCCTTGTCAGCAGGAACGCTGCGATCGCGGTGGTCACTTTGGACAAGAGCTCTTTCTAGTGCGACGATACCCTCGAAAGAGTAAGACATGCAGTGGTGCACAGAACACATCTTGCACAGCTGCCAGGCACGTCAACCTTACGATATGTTTACCGTTCCGCTCGATTCATCATCGGATCTGACCTCACTTTCAACACGGACTTTAAAGTCCACTCCCCACCTCCATTTGTTTTGATCCCGCTTTCGTCAAACTTCTCTCCTCCACGTTCGATGATACACACAAGAAGCCATCTTGATAGATTAGCGCCTAAAAGCTAAAAGCTACCGGTTGCGAAATGGGGCTGTATTTGCCGACTTGAACCGAATACGATCAAACAATGCAATTCAGACGCGTTTGGGCGTTTTAGATCGTTTCTTTCCCCCGAAGAATCGATTTTTTCCCAGGATTTTTGCTTCCCGAGGAAATACACTCGGAACCGAGGAGATATTAAACCTGGTTACATTAATTCAAAACTGGCATGGCTTTAAGATCCAGAATATGCCAAACTGAAATAATACGGAATAGAATAAAACAACTAACGTAGTGCTCATTTGAATCATATGAAAATATATTCTTGAAAATGAGCAGGGAACATAAACACGAATAACGTACAATTAACCGGTAACTTTTGCTCACACGAGAGATGATTACACCTTAAAACTCCAAACTAGGTGAAATCACTTCGGTAAGCCATAGCAGACCATAGTTTGAATCACTTCGTTTAGCCATAGCTGACAGACCATAACCGTTTCTCTAGTCCGAACATGCACACATTTATCGTGATGTTTAATTGTACACGGCAATGCTTGTGTATGGACAAAACCGCAGGACAGAAGTTACGGCAGCCTGAACTGATGAACAACAACAGCCAGTAATGCTGGTGCAAAAAATACCAGTTCTTTATATAACATTAGCTGAAAATATATATGTATGAATTTCCGAACGGTACCCACCCCTGTATATGGCCCATGAGGGATCAGGTCTCATATGAAAATCGCAGAGCTAAGACATACCTACAACACAGAACACCGATTCGAATACTTTGGTTTTGACAAATGGTTTGTTCAAATACTGACATGGTTTTTTTGTGTGTGATAGGGTTGTTGCTTTTTTTTTTTTCAGGCAGTCAGAAAGCCTCTTGTAAAATTGAGGTAGTTCCATATCACAACCGCCATCAGCAGTAAGGCGTGCCATTATTTGGCAGTCCTGGCAAATTTGGTAAATTTCGGACCGTACACATGTTCGAAAAAAATGATATTTCAGACCATTATGTATAACTTCAAGTGCACATCATCTAACTTTATAATGTAGTTCTATAAATACTACATGGAATGGCGAAGATTTAATAAAATGAAACATTTTTTATACTTTGCAACGATGTTTGCGAAAACTGTACTTAAGGCAACGTAAATTTTAACTGACGCTTTTAAAGCAATACCACAAGCGGCCTGTCCCGAAGTCATGATCAAGTCCGTTCTGTGTCCCAGTACTCGTCCCCACGTGAAAACCAATAATTCACAGTGCCAAATATCATTTTTTACATGAAAAGAAAATCTTGTTTTCTCCCTCACGTCCACTACTGACAATTATAATTTGAACTTTTATGTAAGAATCTCCCATAGGGGACCGGACCAACGCTGCAGTATGAAGGTAACAAGTTAAACGTCCCTTGTAGCATGAGGCTCTCTGGGACAAGCCCGCTGTCAGACTGGTCCTGTTTTGTAGTGGAGTTCTAGATACACGCTTGGCATAATGTGTGGGGGAAAATGATAACGACCAACAGAGTTGTTCACGTGGTAGAGAGGTGTACCCACCTTATCTATTACGTACGGCGCGGGTTACGATTATGTGACCGCGCCTTTATTAACTCTATCTTTGTGGCTACATTAAATCCCTGCACATTGTACATAGCCTCAAGAGTTTGATCTTCTTATTGTAACAACTACCTTCACATGCCCAAAGCCTCAACTCACAAAGCCCGGGTCAAAGACAAACTAACACGCTCTTTTTTGGTAAACACTGTCTTCACATTGCACCATTAGCCTTAAAGACATTTAACTAAACTCCTTTTTTGTTACAAGCCACTGTCTGCACAATGCACATACACCAAGACTTTAACTCTTCACTTTTTTGAGTACTACATACCACAAAACCCTTCTGCACATTGGCACATAGCCTTAAGACTTATAACTAACACTTTTTGGTACTTACACTGTTCTGCACATTGCCACTTATCCTTAAGACTTTAACTCTTATTTGGTAACGAAAACAAACACTATCTGCAACATTGCACAGAGACCATAAGACTTTAACACTTCCCTTTTTTTCTTTATTTTTTGGACTGTTTTTGGTACTATATTAAACAAACTAACTGCACATTGCACATAGCCTTAAGACTCACAAAGTCCCTCCAAAGCTATGAAACTGCCGTTCCAATGTTTATCAAAGCCCTAACCAAAAATATAAGATAGCCGATCCTTCCTATGTTAACAAAGCCCCTAAACAACCTTAATCTTAAAAATGGCGTGTTATTTCGAAATCACACAGACAGTCAGCACACACACACACAAAACACACATCACACCACAACACAACACAGAACACGACACACACACAAACACAAATCCACCCACAACAACGACGCAACCGGAACCTCGTACGCGCCCGCGCGCTGCTACAAGAGGGATACGCACACGCTACGCACGCATGCACGAGGCAACGGCACGGCACAACCGACACTTCCCATGCGCACACCAAAAACACACACGCACACTCACCAATACGGATATAACATCAGATTTTTTAAAAGCTGAGAGATTTGAATACATCAAAGAAAATGTGAACGCTCCAAAAAAAAACAAAATCTGGAAAATACTGAAACTTTCAAAATAGAAATAGGAAGAGCGGCTGCGTTAAGAGTACCCCCGGAAATACGTCGCAGTCACTCTCTCATCCCTCCTCTCTCTCACACCTCTCTTCCTCCATCTCCTCTCTCTCATCTCTCACACACTCTCTCTCCTCCAACCCTCATCTCCAGACCTCTCTCTCTCCTCTCCTCTCTCTCACTCCCATCCTCATCTCCTCTCTCTCTCACCTCTCATCTCTCTCCTCTCTCACACACACACACTACACACACACACACACACAGATACACATTCACACAACGCAAACAAGCACTTATGCACCTCGCGCGCACAACCAACGCACCGCAGACTTACAGTGCGCGCACAAATACACACACACACACACACAAACACAACATACACACACACACACACACAAATTACACAACACAACAAACACAACACGCACGCCCACGCACGCACGCACGCAAACACAGCCCGCACACGCAAAACACGCACACGCAACACACACACACAGCACACCCACAATTTCATATAAATCATTTATACAAATATAACTCTTTTACTACTTCTTACTACTCCCTATATACTAATACTTCCCTTTTTTTTTTTTAAAAAAACGGGCAACACAAACAAAACCCACAGAACAACAAACGACCTTGAGAAGAGAGAGAGAGAGAGAGAAGAGAGAGAGAGGAAGAGAGAGAGAGAGGGGAGAGAGAGAGAGAGAGAGAGAGAGAGAGAGAGAGTATTAGGTAAGAGAGGAGAGAGGACAAGAGATCAGACAACAGAAAGTTAGACAGACAGAGGTAGGGAGAGAGAGGGGAACAGTCGAGAGAGAGGAAAGAGAGAGAAGAGGGGGGGGGGGGGGGGGGGGGGGGGGGGGGGGGGGGGGGGGGGGGGGGGGGGGGGAAGAGCGAGAAACAACCACATATAGAGGAAAGTGGAGAAATGTGGGCGAGGGGAGGAGGGAATGGGAGTGTGGGAGGGAGGGAGGAGAAGATAGAAGAGAGAGAGAGATGGGCTAGGGCAAGACAAAACACCTTAATGGAAAAACCAGTCCCGAACAGAATGACGGGCAATTTGTTGGGCGGATCAGGAACCCTCAATGTGTTGCACAAGAGAAGCCAAAAAAGCAGACTCAATATAAACCCACGCCCGCTCCCTGCTCCCACCCACCTCCCCCCCCCCCCCCTTTCCCCCCCACCCAGCCCCCTCAAAAACGAGTACGTCCCTCCCCCTCCCCCTCCCCCATAGAGGACTCCCTCCCCCCATCAAAAATCAAAAAAACATAAAAACCAACACACATAAACAACACTCCCCCTTCCTACTCCACCCCTCTACACCACCTTTTATCCCACTACCCTCCCTGGCCCCTTCCCTCATCCCTAGATGACACCTATGCGTTCCTTTCCTCTCCTCCGTCACAAGGCACAGGCGGTGGGGGGGGGGGGGGGGGGGGGGGGGGGGGGGGGGGGGGGGGGGGGGGGGGGGGGGGGGGGGGGGGTATGGGAGGGGATGGGGGGGGGGTGGGTGGGGGGGGGGGGGGGGGGCTTTCACTCTCTTGGTTCCTCCCATCACAGGTATTCTCATACGGAGCATGATGTGTTTTCATGCCTGAGCACTACCTAGTCTATGCGGGTCAGGTGACGTGACGTCACGCACCAAACGCGGCCCGTGGGTAGTGGTCCGTACCCACAGTGGACCCGCGCCTGTTTGTCACTGTCTGTCCTGTCCGTCTGACTGCCTGTTTGTCTGCCTGTCCTAGTACCGTCTGGTGGACTGCCTGGGTTATGACTGCCTGTCTGACCTCTGGGGTCTGCCTGTCATGTCTGCCCTGTCAGTCCATCAGCCTGTTTGGTCTGCTTGTCTGTCTGATTGTTGGGCTGCTTGCGGAGGAGAGAGAACGGCGTCTAACGGTTCATTATTGAGAGAGAGAGCGTACACTAACCGGAACCCAGACACAGACACGACACACACAACACGCACGCACACACACTACACAAACACACAAACCACAACACACACACGACACACACACACACACACACGCACGCACACAACACACCACCCCACAACACACGCACACATAACACACACACACACACACACAACACAGCCACACAACCCACACAAACACATACTCACACACAACACACACACACACACACACGCACAACGCAACCACTGCGCACGTTGCACCGCACACACACACAACCAACCACAACACACGACACAAACAACACACCAACCACAACAACGCACGCGTGCCGCGTGCGCGCGCTACGAACACACACAATCACACTACACACAACACTTACGCGCGCGCCACACACAAACACACACACACACACAACACACACACACAACACACCCCAAACACAACATCTTCGCACAGACACACACACACAACAACACACACACACACACACACAAACACACGACACACACAAACCACAACAAAAACCACGCACACATACACAACACTAAATACTATACGGCACTGCACGCGACCACACAAAACACACCAACACACACAACACATGAAGGGATACTTTAACACAACAACACAACACCACAACAACACACTACAGGCACACAAAAAACGCCACACAAACAACGCACCACACACCACACACACACAACACACACACACACAACACAAACACACAATACACACACAACACAACCACACACATAGAAACCACACACACATACAACACTAACCAGCACAAACACAACACACACAACACACACACAACAAATCACACTACGGGGCACAACCCCCACAAACGCACACACTCACAACACATTAAACGACACCGGCAGTCACGCACGCAACGCACGGCACGCCAACACACACACAACACAACACACACACACAAACACACCACAGCACACACCACACACACACAGACTACGGGCAAACAACAACGCGCACACACGCAACACGCAGACACCACACACACCACCACACACCAAACAAAAAAACCAGAACCACACACGACACACACAACACACACACCCAATACACACCGCACAGATACAAAATAGAGGGAAAAGAGAGAGAGAAGAGAGAGGAGAGAGAGGGAGAGAGAGGAGAGAGAGAGAGAGAAGTTTACAAGTACTCAATTCGCAGAAGTGAAAAAATCAGAGGTTTTGAACGATCGAAACAAAAAAACCATACCCTCATCAGGCTCAACCCCCCTCCTTTCCTCTCCCCCCCATCAGTTCTTAACCCACTTTACACCGCCCCCCCGCCACTTCCTCCTAAAACCCGACCTCACGCAAGACACACCAGATTTCAAAAACTCGTAGTATGACACAACCAGTTGAAACCAGAAGAAAAAGAAACCCAAACATCCTTTACAAAATAAGGGATCACAACCCCAATCCCCGCAAGCCGGCCCCTCCCCTTCAGCAAACACCCCCTCAATGAAGCCCTTTCCCCCCCCACAGCGACGACACAGCAACAATCCTACCCCCTGGTCTCCCTCCCTCCCCCCCCTCCCCCCCCCCCCCCCCCCCACCCCCCCCCGCCCCCCCCCCCCTCCCGTTCCCCGTCCCCTAGCGGTCCACATTTCCAGCATCTCCATCCGTGACAACACCACCTTACCCTTCTTCCCCCGCAGACAGACAGCAAGAGCACACAGCCCTGTCAATCTCTCTGGACCCCATCACTAAATCCTCAATACTCGTGATGCTGCCCCCTCTTCAAAGCTCCCCACCCCCGGGACAGATCCGTTTGTATAGCGTTTGGAAAGCATGACCCATGGCTAGGTTTGTAAGGGGAAGTGAGGAGTGAATGTGTGGTGTGGGATGTGTGTGGTGTGTGGTGTGTGTGTGTGTGTTGTGGTGATGGTGTGGTGTGGTGTGGTGTGGAGTGGGGTGTGTGTGTGAGGGTGTGTGTGTGTTGTTTGTGTGCGTGCGTGTGTGTGGGTGCGGGTGCTTGTGAGAGTGTGTTGGGTGTGCGAGCGTGCGCAAGCGCGCAGCGTGTCTGTAAGTATGTAAGTAGTTGAGTTGTGTGTGTGTGTGGTGTGTGTGTGTGTGTGGTGTGTTTGTGTGTGTTGTGTGGTGTGTATTATCCATGGTTTTTGTTAATTCTTTTTTGGGTAGTTGAAATGTTAACATTACCAAAACAGTGGTTTAAAAGCTTGCGAAAGGCCTCTCAGGATGAATAAGCTTGGTTGTGGAGTGGTGTGTGTGTTGTGTGTGTGTGTGGGTGGTGTGTGTGGTGTTTGTGTGTTGTGTGACTACACTGATCAGAGTGTGTTGTGAGGGGGGGGGGGGGTGGGGGGGGGGGGGGGGGGGGGGGGGGGGGGGGGGTATCATCTCAAATCGACTGATAGGTCATATCAAGAGGGGCACAAGTTGGGGGAGAATAGCAAACTATACAGAATGACAAAATCTGGAGTAAATTATGATATCATTTCACAGATATATAAAAGGAGATAATTGGTCCATGTGTTTATTATTATGAAACGAGATAAGAATAAAATGCAGAAGATTTTAAAAAAAAAGACGAAAAAAATTGTGTCGAAGAAATTGACAGCTACGGTGACCATACAACAAATAATTAAGGAAATAATCGAACGAAATAAACGCAAGTAGCAGCAGTGGACGACGATGACGATAGCTGACGCGGAGACGACCAACCGACGACACAACTACGACGACGACGACGACGACGAAGATGACTAATGAATAAGACATGACGATGATGATGATGATGGATTGCTCAAGATGATGAACGGATAGACGATGAACGATGATGAAGATGAAAGAAGAGATGACGAGATGAGGAAGAAGTGGGGAATCAGGAGATGGGGCTGGTTAAAGGGTGGTGTGCTAGATGGTGGAACGCTGCACCACTTAATTTACAGTGCTATCCACCTTTTTGTGTGGATGTCTTCTCAGAAAATTCGTTATCTTTCTTTTGTTTGTTTGTTTGTTTGTTGCTTTTTTTTTTCAACGCAGAAGGGACTCTTTAAGGCGCTTTAAGGGTTTCGTCTGATTCGGGATGCCCCAGGAGATCAGGAGACGGGACAGGGAGGTCAGTGAAATAGGAGGGGGTGATGGTCTGGATATCCGCCCTTCCTCCCCACCTCCAACCCCGCTTAATTCCTCCTCGGTTATCTCCGCCCACCTCCTTTCCCCTTAATCCACGCCTTAGACAGAGAGTCGGAGCCTGAGTCATCCCCCCGCCCTTGTTAAACGAGCCACGTTCACACACACGCCGCTTCCCTCCTCCCCCTTTCTCAGCGAAGTTTGTTCAAGACATCCATCGGAAATGCAGTGTGCAACGTTTCTCAGACCGCCCTGTTTGGCAAGCTGACACATGGCATGAAGGAGAAGGAGAAGGAAAAACCTTGCCACTGCACCCTGTCAACTTGGAGCTCCCTTGTCTGCAAACACAATCATATTCTGGCACTGAAAATAAAAAGCAACGGAAACATACACAGGAAAAAAAGTGCCAAAAAAACACGGAGAGAGAGTGAGTGGGGTGGGGTAGAGGGAGGGAGGGAGGGGGAGAGAGAGAGAGAGAGAGAGAGAGAGAGAGAGAGAGAGAGAGAGAGAGAGAAAGAAAGAGAGAGGGAGAGAGAGAGAGAGAGAGAGGAGAGAGAGAGAGAGAGAGAGAAAGACAGAGAAAGAGAGAGAATGTGTGTGTGTGTGTGGTGTGTGTGTGTGTGTGTGTGTGTGTGTGTGTGTGTGTGTGTGTGTGAGAGAGACAGAGACAGATAGAGAGAATATGTGTTTGTGTGTGTGTGTGTGTGCGCGCACGTGTGTGTGTAAGTGTGCGTGCGTGCGCGCGCCTGTGTGTGTGTGTGTGTGTGTGTGTGTGAGAGAGAGAGAGAGAGAGAGAGAGAGAGAGGAGAGAGAGAGAGAGAGAGCGAGAGAGAGAGACAGACAGACAGACAGACAGACAGATAGACAGACAGGCAGACAGATAGACAGACAGAACTAAAAAGAATCGTTATTCAATCAAGGAGAGAGACACGGAGAGGGATAGAAGGGGAGAGAGAGGGAGAGGGAGGGAGAGAGACAGAGCGAGAGAGAGAGAGAGAGAGAGAGAGAGAGAGAGAGAGAGAGAGAGGAAGAGAGAGAGAGAGAGAGAGAGAGAGAGAGAGAGAGAGAGAGAGAGACAGAGAGAAGGAAGGAGGGAGAAGAGAGGGAGAGAGAATGTGTGTGTGTGTGTGTGTGTGTGTGTGTGTGTGTGAGAGAAGAGAGAGAGAGAGAGAGAGAGAGAGAGAGAGAGAGAGAGAGAGAGAGAGAGAGAGAGCAAGTCTAGAATAGCAACCCTAATCTCCGGGCTCTGACAGAACAGCTCAGCTATGCTCAGAAACTGTCGAGTATTTTCGGCAAAGCCCCAGTTGCCATCTCAAAATGTCGATCGTCGAGGAAATTGCCTCCTCTTCCTTTCTCTCGTCTCTCAACTGAGAAATATTATTATTATTTAAAAAAAAAAAAAGAAATCTAAAAAACGCACAACATATTGTTTACCTA
>CM031600.1:1504256-1511756 GCA_018398815.1 Conus ventricosus
TGACTCTGACCCGACTGTCCGCTTGATATGACCTGTAAAAACGAGGGCACCTGTTTCAACGGAACATGTTGCTGTCATGACAGATACACTGGAGAGTATTGCCAGATTGAACAGCTCCCTTGTGACAGCTCCCCTTGTCTGAATGGCGTATGTCTGGATCTGCTGCGTGACTTCCAGTGCTCCTGTCATCCGGGGTTCAGTGGTCCTAACTGTCAAACATTCATCGGTTTTTCAGAGACCACAAGTTCACAAGGCAGTACAGATGGAATGGTAGGTGTGAGCTCTACTTCTAGTAGATTTAGCACAACAGAGGCCGCAACTCCGGGTCAGAACAGAACCGTAACTGTTGCAGAACATTCCAACACCATATCCCAATCAACAGCGTATACTGGCGGTCAAGAGTCAACACTGTCAGGCTCCAGGACTCCACAGTCCACTGCCAGCACTGAGTCAGGCTCCAGGACTCCACAGTCCACTGCCAGCACTGACAGCTCCTCGGCTGGACCACTCTGTGGCTCCAAGGTCTGCTACAATGGCGCTCAGTGTCATTCCTATGAAACAGGGGGATACAACTGCTCCTGCCTTTCAGGTTACACTGGTCAGCAATGTGAGACTGCTGTCTCTGCAGCTTCGTCCAATGTAACCAATCTCCCCACCAGCACCAGTCAGTTCACGAGCACTGAGGGCATGCTAACGTCATCAGGATATTCTAGCAGTGTTGTGTGTGGTTCTAGAATTTGCTTCAATGGCGCAGCGTGTTCTTCTACCGGCAATGACACTTGTGTCTGCAGTCAGGGATTCCAAGGGCGGTATTGTGAAACTCCTGTCACAACAACATCAACCATCAGTTTTGCGACTGAGGCAAACAGAATCCAGGAGACTATGTCTCCAGGCGTCAGCGGCCTCACCACAGCAGCCATACAGTTGTCAACAACTGTGACTTCAGGTTCTTCTGCTGTAGAAGTGACAGACACTCAAGGTGGATCAGAAATGACAACACTGAGCACTTCACTCAATAACACTTCTCGTGGAACCGAGAGTACACTGATGTCTGGCAGTCAGACCACACGAGTGTCTGTAACCAGTTCTAATCCTGACAGCACGGCATCAAACCAAGCTACTCAAACTCTGTCCAGAACAGAAAGTACAACTTCGAATTACTCTAGAACACCATACTCAAACTCGAACATAACAGGTACCACCGAAACCAGTAGCATTTCTATGTCGACAGAGAGTTTTGTGGTCGGTGTTGACACCTCCCTGCCAACGTCCAGTGGAGGCGTAGCAGTAAATGAATCAACCAGTTTCACCCATAACGCTAGCCAGTGGTACACGCCCACACAACCACAGAACAGCACGCAGGTCCACTTTACCGTCTCGGACAACTCGGCGAACGTCACTCCCGCTACATCCTCCACAGACAGCACCGACACCATCATCACCCCCAGTGCAGGAGGAAGTGGCGGTGTCAACAGCAATGGAACCACCACAGACAGCACCAACACCATCATCACCCCCAGTGCAGGAGGAAGTGGCGGTGTCAACAGCAATGGAACCACCACAGACAGCACCAACACCAGCATCACCCCAGTGCAGGAGGTAGTGGTGGTGTCAACAGCAATGGAACCACCACAGACACAGCATCCGTCACCACTGCCAGCATTTCTGTAACCTCCAACACCACTACGCACAACGTCACTGCCACGGGATCTTCAGGATTTGGTTTCCCTGCAGAGAACACGACCAAAAGTGCAGGCACTACCACTGGAGCATCAAAGTCAACCTCAGCTTCAACAGTGGAAAACTTTCAAATGGAACGACAGAGTCAACAAACACAAGCAGCGTCGATAGTAATCCAACAATCTCACCATCTACTTCGACGCAACGTTTTTCAAATAACACCACAAGTGTCAGTATGAGTGGGTCTTCAGAACAAACTACAGGATCATTAGCGAGTAGTTCTTTAGCACAGACCACAGGTTTTTCAACACCGGAATCTTCCTTGCGCACAACGGTGACCGATTCAGGGGGATCTAATGCTTCGTCATCTGTAACTTCCTCACAGCAAAGCAGTCAGTCAGTAACAGCTGCCCCATCAATAACACCAACAACGACGCTGCATGAGAAAGAAAACACCACAGTGTTGTCAACAAGTTCCGTCCAGTCAGGTGCTTCGTGGAAACCATCTGGTCTGACAGAGCAGTCTGCAAGTACACCATCAGACTATTCAGATTCCACCACTGCTAGACAGACAACGGACTCCACAGTGAACGCCTCTCACTCATCAGGAATGACGTCTCAGAGATACTCTTCCACGTCATTTCCAGCCGTTACTTCAGAAGATCCTTTGAAAGCGAACATCACCAAACAACCCACCAACCAGTCTACACACTTTTCCTCCCTGCCCTCTTCACAATCAGCGCAAACAGCACTGCCTGAGACAACAACCTCTGGGTCGATGACACAGTCTGCATCTACATCCTCAAGCCAAACCACACAGTTTGCATCTACATCCTCAAACCAAACCACACAGCCTGCATCCACATCCTCAAACCAAACCACACAGCCTGCATCCACATCCTCAAACCAAACCACACAGCCTGCATCTACATCCTCAAGCCAATCAACACAGCCTGCATCTACATCCTCAAGCCAATCAACACAGTCTGCATCCACATCCTCAAGCCAAACCACACAGTCTGCATCTACATCCTCAAACCAAACCACACAGCCTGCATCTACATCCTCAAGCCAAACCACATCCTCAAGCCAAACCACACAGCCTGCGTCCACATCCTCAAACCAAACCACACAGCCTGCATCTACATCCTCAAGCCAAACCACATCCTCAAACCAAACTACACAGCCTGCATCTACATCCTCAAACCAAACCACACAGCCTGTATCCACATCCTCAAGCCAATCAACACAGCCTGTATCCACATCCTCAAGCCAATCAACACAGCCTGTATCCACATCCTCAAGCCAAACAACAGAGCCTGTATCCACATCCTCAAACCAATCAACACAGCCTGTATCCACATCCTCAAACCAATCAACACAGCCTGTATCCACATCCTCAAGCCAAACAACACGGCCTGTATCCACATCCTCAAGCCAAACAACACGGCCTGTATCCACATTCTCCAGCCAAACAACGGAGGCAGTCCTAAAGACGAACAGTGGTGAGATCTACATCACAGGACCTGTGTCTGAGGGCGCACACCACACCCTGGCCCTTCTCCTGGAAAATGCTCTGAACAGCTCCCTGTCTGGTGAGAGTCTGTCTGTCTCCCTCGTTATATTTGATTTCATTGTTTATTTTTTTCCTGTTCTAATCTCTTCGTTTTTAACCTCTTTATTTTTGTACCTGCATCTACACATTAACACGTTACTCCCATAGAACGTCGCTCTGGCCCCTTCAATCAAGCATAACCAGATCTGTCACAGCTCACAAGGACAGGTCAAATATCATGTTCTCACGAGGCAATCTGTTCGAGGTACACCGCACTGCTGACAGTCTCTGTAATGCTGTTTGGCAGTCCCTTCTGTGCTTCGTATATATGCAGAATACTACTGAGTAAGCCAGTACACAAAACCTGCTTGGGCCCAGAACCAAAGTGAAAGAACGATTCGCTGTGGCATAGAGGATGCACACACGTTCCCCCAAAGCCCTTCCCATGATCATGATTCCTGCTGAAGACTTTGACGACGAACTACTCTTGACATGAATGTGGAACACAGATTGGAACTGAGGTCACACTGAAAGCACAGCATAAAGGAAGTAGACGTTCAATACGTTTTGTGAATCATTGTCAATGAGAATAGTCATCACAATGATGAGGTAGTGGATTTATTTTTTGATCGATCGGAAATATCTTAGCAGCACTCTTGGTGTCAAATCTATAGTGATGATGAGAAGGATGATGAAGATGATGATAGTGATGATGATGATGATGATGATGGTGATAATGACGACGATGATGACATTAATTTGGAAAGCCGGATAATAGGTTTTGATTATCAATCTAATCAAAGAGATTACTATTTTTGTGTAATACTAATTCTGTTGCTGCTTGTGTTGGTAGTATTACCGATCACGTATAAGAATGAATTACCATTGTTTTCAACAAAACAAAGAAAACATTGTAACTAATGAGGCCGATTCATCCTTTCGGCTACTGCGCATAATGCCTCGTTTCTGACTGACTGTCGCAGCAAAGTATGAATGAGCTGAGTGGTGGAAAACTGATTTATGCAGAAAACAATCAATGGTTTCTCAAAAAAAAAAAACAAAAAAAAAACAACCTTTTGGAGAAAAACCATTGTTGTTCGGACAGGTAATTCCAAACTTTTTCGGCCTCATCGAAATGATATGGAATAAGAGAATTGTAAGTGAGGTATTCTTCAATATCTTTTTTTTTTTCTTTTTGCGTTCAAAAGGTCATGGCAGTCTAGATTAGACGTTGATTTCATGTTCAGAAAAAAACGTTTCATCTATTCAGCGCTAACCTTGTTCAAAACCAATGCCACTCTCGAATTAACGTTAATTTATGTTCAAGAAGCTACGGCAGTTTTTATGTAATTTGCCTAAAGGCCGTGGTAGCTTTTAAGAGATGTTAATTGTGTTCAAAAGACCATGTCTGTCTTAAGTAAATGTTAATTCGTTTTTAAAGGTTATGCAACTCTTGAATAGATATGAATTTGTTTTCAAAAGGCCATGCTAGTCTTGAATAAAAGCTAATTTGTGCTCAAAAGGCCACGTCGATCCTGGATACATTCTAGGGGGGAGGAGGGGGGGGGGGATGAAAAGGGAATTTCTTTGCCTATTCTGGCGTGCCTCTCATCGCCACAGCAAAGACCAAAGTTTAGTGTTATGGACATTTCTGCACTGTTTTACGGCAGGAGCAGAAGTTACCGTCCTTGTTGATCCTGTAACAGGTAACAACGTGTTGCTTTCTTTACAGCGTATAAATGCTGTCGAGTAACGAGTCTTGGCGAGCAGACGACATTTGTTGACCGTGAAGGGTAAGATGTGGACACTTCTATTGAAATGGTGCTTTCCTGAATACGGTACAACCTCTGAATGACGACGTCACACATTTGGAGAGAAAAAAAGAAGAGAGAGAGAAAAAAAGAGTTCTGATTGGAAAGGAGGTTTGGTTGGCAAGAAAATATTGCACGAACAGAACCAAATCAAGCTCCAGAAGAAAAAGTGTATCTTTCGAAGAAGGAAGTCTCAACTGGCAGGATCTTCATTCAGAGGTTTGAGCTGTATTGTGAGCTGCTAGTCGAAATACAAACCAACAAAATGTCCATAATATATTCTTATAATGTTGATATTTAAGAATTTTCATAAACTCTACCTTGCAGACAGACACAATGAACGTGCACCACTTCAGCTCAAGGTCATTACCTCAATAGGTCCCATTGTCTACAGACACTAATTTCTAGAACGTTTTTTCGAATTTTTAAATTTCAAATGCCGGGGATTTCACACAAAGGGGATGATCCAGACGCCAAAATGAATCAAAATACTACACTGCTGCCTGTCATGATAATCAGGGTAGAAAATGACGATATGAATTTCAAAAGAAACGTCTTTTCAGAGTCGAACATATTAAAGTGTGGTCATAGCTCACATTCAACCGTTTGTCATGGTGAGAATTGATGGTAGTATCTACCACATAACGGTCTTGCACGCCATCGCACTGTGTGTGTGTGTGTGTGTGTGTGTGTGGTGTGTGTGTGTGTGTGTGTGTGTGTGTGTGTGTGTGTTGCGTGCGTGTGTGTGCGTGCGTGCGTGCGTGCGTGCGTGCGTGCGTGAGAGAGAGAGAGAGAGAGAGAGAGAGAGAGAGAGAGAGAGAGAGAGAGAGAGGAGAGAGAGAGAGAGAGAGAGAGCCAGCGAGCGAGCGAGCGAGAGAGATTCAGATTCAGATTCAGATGTTTTAATCATATATAGGCCATTGCCCCTCATGATGGGGAGTAATTGAACAATCATTTCACACAATGTTTTCTTTTATATATACAAATGATAAGGTTAATTAAAGATAACGTTTTACGAGATAGCAACTTGACGCAGCTGAAACGCTTTATACAAGAAAATTGATAGATTTCTTTATGGTTCTATCATGTTTGCATGCCAAAAGTAAACTTAATCGAAACAGGTTTGGAAATTTATGAAAGCGAGAGAGAGAGAGAGAGAGAGAGAGAGAGAGAGAGAGAGAGAGAGAGAGAGAGAGAGAGAGAGAGAGAGAGAGAGAGACAAACAGACAGACACAGAGAGACAGAGACAGAGAGACACAGAGAGAGAGAGAGAGAGAGAGAGAGAGTAAACTTTAAAGCAAAGATCCCATACCGTACACAACCTCGATTCCAAACCTTCCGCCCATCGCACGCCCACCTCACTCTTCCCAAGGCAAACAGCCATCCAGAAAAAGAAGACAAGTGTACACCTCACTCTTCCCAAGGCAAACAGCCATCCAGAAAAAGAAGACACGTGTACACCTCACTCTTCCCAAGGCAAACAGCCATCCAGAAAAAGAAGACACGTGTACACCTCACTCTTCCCAAGGCAAACAGCCATCCAGAAAAAGAAGACACGTGTACACCTCACTCTTCCCAAGGCAAACAGCCATCCAGAAAAAGAAGACACGTGTACACCTCACTCTTCCCAAGGCAAACAGCCATCCAGAAACAGAAGACAAGTGTACACCTCACTCTTCCCAAGGCAAACAGCCATTCAGAAAAAGAAGACACGTGTACACCTCACTCTTCCCAAGGCAAACAGCCATCCAGAAAAAGAAGACAAGTGTACACCTCACTCTTCCCAAGGCAAACAGCCATCCAGAAAAAGAAGACAAGTGTACACCTCACTCTTCCCAAGGCAAACAGCCATCCAGAAAAAGAAGACACGTGTATGGAAAGTGAGGAGTATGCTCGCGTGCTACATAGCTGATCAGTTCTGTATGCCTAGTACACATGAATGCTTGTTGGCTATGAACGTGCTACATAGCTGATCAGTTCTGTATGCCTAGTACACATGAATGCTTGTTGGCTATGAACATGCTACATAGCTGATCAGTTCTGTATGCCTAGTACACATGAATGCTTGTTGGCTATGAACGTGCTACATAGCTGATCAGTTCTGTATGCCTGGTACACATGAATGCTTGTTGGCTATGAACGTGCTCCATAGCTGATCAGTTCTGTATGCCTGGTACACATGAATGCTTGTTGGCTATGAACGTGCTACATAGCTGATCAGTTCTGTATGCCTGGTACACATGAATGCTTGTTGGCTATGAACGTGCTACATAGCTGATCAGTTCTGTATGCCTAGTACACATGAATGCTTGTTGGCTATGAACGTGCTCCATAGCTGATCAGTTCTGTATGCCTGGTACACATGAATGCTTGTTGGCTATGAACGTGCTCCATAGCTGATCAGTTCTGTATGCCTGGTACACATGAATGCTTGTTGGCTATGAACGTGCTCCA
>CM031600.1:1519256-1522256 GCA_018398815.1 Conus ventricosus
GTGTGTGTGTGTGTGTGTGTGTGTGTGTGTGTTGGAGGGGGGGGGGGGGTTACACGTTTGCGGCACAATGCCATGCTTACGTTTGCGACACCGTTACGAATGCAATGCATACAAGTGAATGAATGAATAGATAAATGAATGAATGAATGAATGAATGAATGAATGAATGGATGAATGAATGAATGAATGAATGAATGAATGAATGAATGAATAGATAATGAATGAATGAATGAATGGATGAATGAATGGATGAATGAATGAATAGATAAATGAATGAATAGATAATGAATGAATGAATGAATGAATGAATGAATGAATGGATGAATGAATGAATGGATGAATGAATGAATGAATGAATGAATGAATGAATGAATGAATGAATGAATGAATGAATGAATGGATGAATGAATGAATGAATGAATGAATGAATGAATGAATAGATAAATGAATGAATGAATGAATGAATGAATGAATGAATGAAATGAATGAATGAATGAATGAATGGATGAATGAATGGATGAATGAATGAATGAATGAATGAATGAATGAATGAATGAATGAATAGATAAATGAATGAATGAATGAATGAATGAATGAATGAATGAATGAATGAATGAATGAATGAATGGATGAATGAATGGATGAATGATGAATGAATGAATGAATGAATGAATGAATGAATGAATGAATGAATGAATGAATGAGGAATAAAAGGAAATTTCGAATAGGGCGATTGGACGTTGCGGCACAAAGGACCGTTTTTGAACAAGTACACATAGTGTCCATTATCAGTATGCCATTTCGGTGTCCTTTTCATACTGATGACATATGAACCAAAACATTGCCCGTCGATAGCCTGGGCAGTAATGAAGTTGTTTGTTATTTATTCATTAGCATCCTTCTTCCCATTGAGAAATCACACGACGAACATGCACATCGTTTTTCAAAATACTTCAATTAGGAACATACCTTCCCTCTTGTCCGCCATTTGAAAGTAAGGGAAACGCTATTCGTCTCACCTTGTACCTCGACGCTCGAATAGAAGTGACATTGTTTGGAATCAGCTTGATTGGAGAGTTGGACTGTTCTATAGAGGTGGCATTCTTTGGAATCAGCTTGATTGGAGAGTTGGACTGTTCTATAGTGGTGACATTGTTTGGAATCAGCTTGATTGGAGAGTTGGACTGTTCTTTAGAGTGACATTGTTTGGAATCAGCTTGATTGGAGAGTTGGACTGTTCTATAGAGGTGACATTGTTTGGAATCAGCTTGATTGGAGAGTTTGACTGTTCTATAGAGGTGATATTGTTTGGAACCAGCTGGATTGGAGAGTTGGACTGTTCTATAGAGGTGACATTGTTTGGAATCAGCATGTTTGAAGAGTTTGTCTGTTCTATAGAGGTGACATTGTTTGGAATCAGCTGGATTGGAGAGTTGGACTGTTCTATAGAGTGACATTGTTTGGAACCAGCTTGATTGGAGAGTTTTACTGTTCTATAGAGGTGATATTGTTTGGAATCAGCTTGATTGGAGAGTAGGACTGTTCTATAGAGGTGACATTGTTTTGAACCAGCTTCATTGGAGCGTGTGGACTGTTCTATAGAGGTGACATTGTTTGGAATCCGCTTGATTGAAGAGTGTGACTGTTCTATAGAGGTGACATTGTTTGGAATCAGCTTGATTGGAGAGTGGGACTGTTCTACAGAGGTGACATTGTTTGGAATCAGCTGGATTGGAGAGTGGGACTGTTCTACAGAGGTGACATTGTTTGGAATCAGCTTGATTGGAGAGTGGGACTGTTCTACAGAGGTGACATTGTTTGCAATCAGCTTGATTGGAGAGTGGGACTGTTCTATAGAGGTGACATTGTTAGGATGAGCTTGATTGGAGAGTGTGACTGTTCTATAGAGGTGACATTGTTTGGAATCAGCTGGATTGGAGAGTGGGACTGTTCTATAGAGTTGAAATTGTTTGGAATCAGCTTGGCTGTTCTGAAGAGGTGACATTGTTTGGGACCAGCTTGACTAGAGAGTTGGTCTGTTCTATAGAGGTGACATTGTTTGGAATCAGCTTGATTGGAGAGTGGGACGTTCTATAGAGGTGCCATTGTTTGGAATCAGCTTGGCTGTTCTGTAGAGGTGACATTGTTTGGAATCAGCTTGACTATAGAGTTGGTCTGTTCTATAGAGGTGACATTGTTTGGAATCAGCTGGACTGGAGAGTTTGACTGTTCTATAGAGGTGACATTGTTTGGAACCAGCTTGATTGGAGAGTGGGATTGTTCTATAGAGGTGACATTGTTTGGAATCAGCTTGATTGGAGAGTTGGACTGTTCTATAGAGGTGACATTGTTTGGAATCAGCTTGATTGGAGAGTTGGACTGCTCTATAGAGGTGACATTGTTTAGAATCAGCTCGATTGGAGAGTTGGACTGTTCAATAGAGGTGACATTGTTTTGAATCAGCATGTTTGAAGAGTTTGTCTGTTCTATAGAGGTGACATTGTTTGGAATCAGCTGGATTGGAGAGTGGGGCTGTTCTATAGAAGTGACATTGCTTGGAATCAGTTGGACTGGAGATTTGGACTGTTCTATAGAGGTGACATTGTTTGGAAACAGCATGTTTGAAGAGTTTGTCTGTTCTATAGAGGTGACATTGTTTGGAACCAGCTTGATTGGAGAGTTGGACTGTTCTATAGAGGTGACATTGTTTGGAATCAGCTTGATTGGAGAGTTGGACTGTTCTATAGATGTGACATTGTTTGGAATCAGCTTGATTGGAGAGTTGGACTGTTCTATAGAGGTGGCATTGTTTGGAACCAGCTTGATTGGAGAGTGGGACTGTTCTATAGAGGTGACATTGTTAGGAATCAGCGTGATTGGAGAGTTTGACTGTTCTATAGAGGTGACATTGTTTGGAATCAGCTGGATTGGAGAGTTGGACTGCTCTATAGAGGTGACATTGTTTAGAATCAGCTTGATTGGAGAGTTGGACTGTTCAAT
>CM031600.1:1522356-1564856 GCA_018398815.1 Conus ventricosus
GGTTTTAACAAAAAGGGGCTTTGCCAATGTTGGGGGTGCAATTTTTTGGGGGGTGCAATTTTGGGGTGCAATGTTGGGGTGCAATTTTGGGGGTTTGCAATTTTGGTGGCGGATCTACTGAAAAATGTGACATGCTGCTGTTGGGGTTTTCCCAATGTTGGGGTTTTTTTGCAATTTTTGGGGTTTTGAAATTTTGGGGGGTTTTGGCAATGTTGGGGTTTGCAATTTTGGGGGGTGCGATATTATAAAAAAATGACAATTTTGAATGTTGGGGGAAGTTGGGGCTTTTGGGGGTTTAAAATTTGGGGTGCAATGTTGGGTGAAAAATGTTGGGGGTTGCAATTTGGGGGGAAAAGGGGGGTGGGGTTATTTGAAAAATTGAAAAATGCTCCCATTTTGGGGTTTTGAAATGTTGGGGTTTGCAATGTTGGGGGGTTTGGGGGAATGTTGGGTTGCAATTTTTGGGTTGAAATGTTGGGGTGCCTGTTGGGGTTTTGCATGTTGGGGTGAAATGTTGGGGGGGTTTGCAAGTTGGGGTGCGGTTTTTACTAAAAAAAAATGTGAAAATGCTGCAAGTTTTGGGGTGAAATTTTGGGGGTTTTGCAATGTTGGGGTGCAATGTTGGGGTGTTTTGTTGGGGGGGGCCAATGTTGGGGTGCAATGTTGGGGTGTTTGGGAAATTTTATGAAAAATGTGAAAATTTTGTTGAAATGTTGGGGGTGCAATTTTTGGGGTTGAAATTGTTGGGGTTTTGCAATGTTGGGGGGTGCAATGTTGGGGGTGGGTTTTCATAAAAAAATGTGACAATGCTGCAATTTTGGGGGTTTGCAATGTTGGGGTGCAATTTTGGGGGTTTTGCAATGTTGGGGTGCAATGTTGGGGGTGCGGTTTATTACTAAAAATGTGCAATGTTGCTGTTGGGGTGCGATATCTTGAAAAAATTTTTGCAATGCTGCATTTTTTTTGGGTGAAATTTGGGGTGAAATGTTTGGGTGCGGTATCTATGAAAATGTGAAAATGCTGCAATTTTGGGGGGGTGCAAAATGTTGGGGTGCTTTTGGGGTGCAAGTTGGGGTGCAATTTTGGGGTGCAATTTTGGGGTCCCGTATGTACTAAAAAAAGTGACAATGGGGCATTTAAAATGTTGGCAAAAAAAACAAACGTTTTTAAACGACTGAACAACAACCAGCACGCACGCAGCCGCACGCACGCACGCACGCACGCACGCACCGCCCCGCACGCCCCCCCCGAAACGCACACACCCCCCAACACACCAAACCCCCACCAAAACACCCACCACACACCACCCCTGGTCGCAGCATCAAGGGAAACAAAAAAAACCCACAGATGATACCCCGGACCTCTAAATTGCTTTATGCCCCAAATATGGTTTCGGGACCCCAAATGGACCCCAAATGTGAACGATGTTTTTTTCTTGTATTTTAATCGTCACGTAAGAGTTTTAAATAGAAGGAAATAATTCTGATTTATGCCCACAGTAGCATAAGATATAGGTCTGAAAATTCCATCAGATCTATTTTGATTGATAAATCTGATGAAAGTAGCAGTCTGGACGAACAATTAAATTTGGTTGATTTTTTCGTACATCTAAGACCAAAAAAAATGTAACAATTGTTACACATTTCGTATATCATATACACAAAAAATTAACCATTGTTACATTTGGCGTCCAGACAACTGCATTGCTTAATTGTCGTGGAAACTGCTACATTTTACGCTGTATCACACCCCACTGAGTTCCCCACTGACAACAATAATTGCGTAGACGTGGAGCCAGAAGAACGCCTGTTGGCTATACAAGTAAGAATGACTATTTTGACTCCATTATCAACTTCTGTGTGTGTGTGTGTGGGGGGGGGGGGGGGGGGTGGGGGGGGGGGGGGGGGGGGGGGGGGGGGGGGGGTTACACGGGGAAAGAGGGAAGGAGGGGTTAGGGAGGGGGCTGGATAGGGAATGTGGGGTAGGTGGCGTATATGTCTCTGCAACTGTGTATCTGTCTCTATGCTCGTCCTAAATTCTCTCTCTCTCTCTCTCTCTCTCTCCTTCTCTCTCTCTCTCTCTCTCTCTGTGTGTGTGTGGTGTGTGTGTTGGTGTGTGTGTGTGTGTGTGTGTGTGATGTGGTGGTTCCCACCCATATTCATCACAACAACCTTTTTCATCTCCACCCCCTCCGCTTCTTCACTCACACCACCCCCCCCCCCCCCCCCCCCCCCCCCCCCCCCCCCCCCCCCCCCCCCCCACACACATTCTCTGTCTCTCCCACATCTCTCTGTCTGTCTGTCTGTCTGTCTCTGTCTATGTCTCTCTCTCTCTCTCTCTCTCTCTCTCTCTCTCTCTCTCTCTCTCTCTCTCTCTCTCACTCTTCCTTTACTTCCTGCCTGTTACTTCCTACCCCTCCTCATCCCTCACATTTCTCCCATTTCACCAAAAGTCCTGCCCTCTCTCCCCATGTGAAAACTCTTGCAGTTTCCACACAGGTTACCAAGTTTTTCCTAAACGACGCTTTCTGCTGCCACGGAACAAATGGACCACCTTAAAAGCTGACACCTGGGCAGAAAAAGACGAAACGTGATCCCAGTTTCCGTTGCTTTTGGACGGATGAGTAAGTGGGCTGCTGTGATGGCGATGGCCCAAATAAAGTAAATTACGACTGGACTGACGGAAGGTCAGCTGGTTGATGGAGCGAATGGTATGCTCATACTGTGACGAGAGTTGGGGGTGGGTCGGTCGGTCCTCTAGGGGAAGGACTTGGATGTTTTCTCAATGAGAATAATGTTAACATTTCACCTCCACCCTCATTCTTACTGTGGTGGAAGGAGCACTTTCTGGTATTAGTCATCAAAAGAAATTTATATTTGTTCCCAGGACTGATAAAATACTCAATAGTGGCACTGGGATAAGTTTCCTTAGGCTTGTACTCTTAAAAATACGTGTAGCTCCGAGAGACAGAATTAGAGAGAAGTTCAACATTCAACACTGAATGAACAACAAAGAATTGACACAAGTTAAGTGCACTTTCACACGTCAAACTGTACTTGCTTACACATGGAGTAAGTAGTTAAAGCTAGTTTACAATAGACTGGTCTATCCTATAGGCTGAGGTTTGGTTCTCACTGTTTCATCATTAAGTGTGTGAAAGTTCTGGATGAGTTGAGTTGAAGTCCCATTGGAATATCAGACTTAACTGATATTGGAGAGGATAGTTGATCTCTGTCTTGTGGCTGGTGACTGATCCTGCTGTGGAGATCAGTTGCTGTAGTGCTGGGCTGCGGTGTGTCTTCACAACCTGTCTTGCCCAGGGTATGTAGTGTAGCCACAGTATGTGACGTAGCGTATGTAGCATAGCCATGGTCCCAGGTGTGCGATTAAAGAGAACCTTGTCTGTAGATAAGTAGTGGAAAGTCTGGCTTGTCAAGTTCACACATTTGCCCTCTACTACCTTTCAGAAGAGGTGTGAGAACTCGGCCACCAAAGGATTACTCTAGTGTAGACTTTCTACTATAATTATCAATCTCCACTTTTGTTTAGGGGTTGAGTGAGTTTACAAAAGGGTAGGAGACAGTAATACAATGCTACACAATTTCATTCAAATGACTTTTAAATGTTTCTTATGAATTAAATTACATTGACTTGGAATACACTTAGCCCAAGTACACATGTGGTGTAGACTTAAAGTCATACACCGCAAAGCATTTCAACAATCACCAGTATTTATAAATCAACTTAGTAGTTTTCATCCAGTACAGGCATATTGTTTTTCTGATCAAAGTTTGTCATTCCGTTATAATCTTAACAAATGGAATTGCATACTGGCAAAAGTCAGATTATACACAAAGAAAAGTAGTCAGATTGTTAACAAAGAATCTTAACCACATGGTGATAGCTTTTACCACATGGTGGCAAGCAAACCATACAACAGAATAATCGTTCATCATTTTGATAAATGTCACCAAGTAGTCACACTGCTAAACCACATGGCTTACATACAATCAATGCATAGATTCAAAATGTAAAAAATAGTTTCAACTTACATTTCTGTGAGAATAAGCACAGCTTTAGACTGGGAATAGAGTGGAAGAGATAACCGTGCCTCCTCTTGGGTTCCCCTATGTCTTCCTTGCTTCACATACAGCTGGTCCGAGGAAAAGTGAAGGTGTGACACTATGTGTTTTCTATTTGTATGCTAAACTGTCAGATCAGGTTTCTGATCTGGCTGACAGGGTGTCACTCAAGATGAGGAAAAGGGAGAGGGGGTGGGGGTGTTCCTTCCACCACTCACGAGGAGGGGGTAACATTTTAGACCAGACAGAAGAACGAATGCTAATTCACAACGAGCTGCAGAAGAACGCATGCTAAGTAGCCAATGTTTAACACACTTTCGTCATACCAGCCCTGCACGCAACTGTCAAGTGCAGGTGGTGGATATGGAGGGGGGTGGGGCGAGTGAGTGAAGAGCCGGGGAGAGGGCTTTCTGTAGTGTGCCGACTATTAGTTGATTACTGGGGAAGTAGATATGAGAGAGAGAGAGAGAGAGAGAGAGAGAGAGAGAGAAGAAGCGGGAAAGACGGGTGACGTCATCACGACATGACGTAAACTTTCCTTGTAACATATGGTGATAAGCTGGGTGGCTCATGCTGTTCTAAGAGAGTGGGGTGGGGGGAAGGGGGCGGGGGGAGGAGATAGGCAACATTGTTACGACACGATGTAAATTTTTCGCTGTATCACACCGCCAGATTAGGGAGTGAGGGGGGGGGGGGGGGGGGGGGGGGAGAGGGAGGAGGGTTGAAATGGGAGAGTGGGCATAGATTTGAAATCTATTCTGCCATTTGGGTTTGTACAGTTTGTACGAGAGGGTAGGCGTTCGGGACCAATTGGGTGGACTTGTCAATGTGACTCGTCACACATAGCCTTAGCTGTTGAATGTTAAGTAAAAAGCATGCTCCTCAAGAATACTCATACACACATACAAACACATGCAAATACACAGAAGACACCAAATATACTGGCGCACACGCACACACTCACATGCACACACGCATGCGCGCGCACATATGTTCCTGTATATTCATCAAAAAAGTGAATGTCATCATCATCATTACCATTACCATAAACACCGCCATCACGGCCACAACGACGACCACCACCACTACCATCACCACCACCACCACCACTATCATCATCTCATCATCATCATCATCTTCATGATGATGATGATGATCATCATCATCATCACGATTATCATCCTTGCAGTCAACGAATTCATTTTTTACATGTGGCATATTTCCTGAGGATGTCAAATTTGCAGTGACACCGCTCCATGCTGGTTATTGCCTATTCAGACAGCATGAGGGGGCGTGGCTTGCCTTTGTGCGTGCATCGCACAATGCGGCAAAAGTGGGGGGGGGGGGGGGGGGGGGGGGGGGGGGGGGGGGGGGGCGTGCAAATAGAAAGCCATCATTCCTGCATTGATTCGGTTTTTCCCCCTCTCAGGTCAATGCAGGTGATAATCTAGAAACGGTCATTTGAATATATATGATGGGTGGCAGACATAATCATAAGAAAAAAAACCACACACGTGCATGCACAGAAAACACACACACACACACACACACACACACACACACACACACACACACACACACACACACACACACACACACATACAGGAGAGAGAGAGAGAGAGAGAGAGAGGAGAGAGAGAGGAGAGAGAGGAGAGAGAGAGCGAGAGAGAGAGAGAGTAGAGAGAGGAGAGAGAGAGAGGAGAGGGAGAGAGAGAGAGAGAGGAGAGAGAGAGAGAGAGAGAGAGAGGAGAGGAGAGAGAGAGAGAGAGAGGAATATTATGCAGTAGAATCTCAAAGGGGATAAAGAGAAAAAAGCCATAAAAAACACATACATCATTAGCAACCATTGCAGGCAATGTTTGATGATTTCATGGTCCTTTCCCATCCTCCACCTCACCCCCACCCCCTCATCCTCTGTCTCTCTCTATGTTCTCTTCATCTCTGGTAAGTACGCTTTTTCCAATTTGCAATAAAATGCTTTTTCCAAAATTCAAGCACAATTTCACATCATTACAAGAAAAAAAAAGTATCGAGCAGTAATAATGTAAATCAAATGGATACTAATAAACTTGTCAAATGGTGGGAAGAGCTGTTTCAAATTCACATACAAGAAGGAAAATCAAATCAATATATATATGAAGTGTAAGAGAAAACACAACACTCACATCTTATAAATGATAACGTTTTGCTTACTCAACCGCATCATAATCATTCTTCATCATCAGATACCATTTTCTGGAAAATGCCAATAGAAAATGCTAAAGAAGACATTCTTAACAGCGAGCTTGTTTCTTTACTTCATGATAATTAAACTCAATTTGGAAAAAAGGAGGGGGGAAACCTGGTGAATCCAACAGATTCGCTGACAAGAATACATTCTGCCCCCCCCCCCCCCCTCACACACACACACACACACACACTCCCGTCTCCATCTCTCTGCTCCCACTTCTCTCTCCACCTTCTTACCTCCTACCCCCAACCACTCCACAACTTCCTGGTGAGTGTACCTTATTCAATAACCCAGTAGAGTGTTGTCCCCCACCCCCAACTTCAACTTCACCCCCTTCTCCCTCTCCTCGGTAACAACTTCTTTTTTCTTGGCCACTGTAGTCTTTTAAACAGAAATTTTATTTCAACCCTGTTCCACCTCCACCGCCCCCAACCCTCTTCTCCCTTCTCCACCACCCCCACCCGTCTTCTCCCTTCTCCACCGCCCCCAAACCCTCTTCTCCCTTCTCCACCGCCCCCACCCGTCTTCTCCTTCTCCACCGCCCCCAACCCCTCTTCTCCCTTCTCCACCGCCCCCACCCGTCTTCTCCCTTCTCCACGCCCCCAACCCCTCTTCTCCCTTCTCCATCGCCCCCACCCGTCTTCTCCCTTCTCCACCGCCCCCAACCACTCTTCTCCCTTCTCCACCGCCCCCAACCACTCTTCTCCCTTCTCCACCACCCCAACCACTCTTCTCCCTTCTCCACCTGGATGGGAGCGATCTTTGGGATGGTCCTACAAGGGGTGTGGTTCACTGTGTCCCCACGGTGTGGTGATCAGGGGGACAGAGAGTTCCAGGTCAACAAGGGTCTGGTTGACTGTGTCCCCGCGATGTGGTGATCAGGGGGACAGTTCCAGGTCAACAAGGGTGTGGTTCACTGTGTCCCCACGATGTGATGATCGGGGGGGACAGTTCCAGGTCAACAAGGGTGTGGTTCACTGTGTCCCCACGATGTGGTGATCGGGTGCACAGTTCCAGGTCAACAAGGGTGTGGTTCACTGTGTCCCCACGATGTGGTGATCGGGTGCACAGTTCCAGCTGTGTTTTTCCACCCCGTGAGAAAGATCTCAAGGATCTTCGTTACACAGCAGACTCACCCCTGGGCATGGAATCACGGATGGCGGTAGTCCCAGTGCCCAGTCTGACACAAACGTCTTCCTGTCAGTTTGGATCTCTCTCTCTCTCTCTCTCTCTCTCTCTCTCTCTCTCTCTCTCTCTCTCATTCTCCCCCCCCCCCCCGTTTCTCTCCACGGGGCTGGGTCTTTTGTATTTTCTCATGTCCTCTTGAGGTCTTCAGATCCGTTTACAAGCGACTGAGTGAAAGAGTCTGAGACCCAGTGCCAGACTGTTGTTTCCATTGGATTTCTTCCGGACTGTGTGAGTGAGTGACATCAAGTGCAGACTGGACAACGACTATGCGCATGAACCAGAGAGAGAGAGAGAGAGAGAGAGAGAGAGAGAGAGAGAGAGAGAGAGAGAGAGAGAGAGAGAGAGAGAGAGAGAGAGAACGGGACTCCAGAAAAGGTCGCATAATGGGAAAGTTTAGCGAGATACCAATCCTTCCCATTCTACATCCTTGGTCAGGACCACTGTGGTCATTCACGTCAGTGTGTTGTAGAGCAAGTCAACGACACACTTCTTCCTGTCAGTTTGGCTTGGATCTCTCTCTCTCTCTCTCTCTCTCTCTCTCTCTCTCTCTCTCTCTCTCTCTCTCTCTCTCTCTCTCTCTCTCTCTCTCTCTCTCCTCTCTCTCTATCACTCTCTATTGCCCCATGTCCTCCTCAGATCTTCAGAACTGTTGACAGAGACTAAATGTAAAGTCTGAGACCATGTGCCGGACTGGAGTTTTTTTCTCTTTTCCTATTGAATTTCTTCGGCACTGTGTGAGTGAGTGACGTGAAGTGCATATTGGAGAAAGGGGTGAGGAGAAGGCAAGAGGCTGAGGGAGAGAGATGGGGAGTAGAGAGAAGGGGGAGAGCGGAGGTGGAGGAGGTGAGGGAGGCAGAGAGAGAGAGAGAGAGAGAGAGAGGAGAGAGAGAGTGAGAGAGAGAGAGAGAGAGAGAGAGAGAGAGAGAGAGGGTCTGAAAAAAATTCGATAGTGACAAAGACAGATAGAAAGACATAAATGGAACAAGGGAATTTGGGAGTTGAACACAGGGCAGCAGATCAAACCAAATATTACATGTAAGTCCTGCAGTGAAAAACAGAGAGAGAGAGAGAGAGAGGAGAGAGAGAGAGAGAGAGAGAGAAGAGAGAGAGGAGAGAGGAGGAAAGGAGGAGAGAGAGAGAGAGAGAGCCTGTACACACAACATGGAAAGAGCCGACGAAAATAGAAGAGATAGAGGGTGATGGAGAGAGAGTAGTGGGAGGGAGGGAGAGACAGACAGACAGACAGAGAGGCAGACAGACAGACAGAGAGGCAGACAGACAGACAGAGAACAGTAAGTTGTTGTTTTTTATATTCTTGCCGTCTGATAATCACAAAAACCAGATTTCTCACACACTTCAAAGCACACACACCATCTGGAAACGGCAGTCTGTTGATTTAGGGAACTGTTGTTTGCCTGTGGGTGTGATCTCAACACTGGCTGTGCAAACGATCATACGACAGAGGAGTACGCAACACACACTGTTCACTCTGAATTATGAAACACTTACAACAGAGGAGTACACAACACAAAACTGTTCACTGTGAATCATGTAACACTTACTTGCGAGGCAAATCTGTATACGAGTACAATGACGTAACAGCTTCTTCAAAATGGTCACACTGCAGCCTATAACATAAAATAAAAAAGGAGCATTATTTTTTTTTCGCCATAAAACTACCTTGGGGCTGATTGACAAGGACAGGACATTTTAGAGGAGGCGAGGAGACGTAAAAAAAAAGAACAAAGAAGGGAGGCCACTTGTGGTCGAACAGTGAAAGTTGCACGCCATAACTTCAAACTTAACTAACGCTGCTTGCAACACCGATTTGCGACCACAGTTACAGACACGAAACACATTGAATGAATAGGGAAACAGGGTAAATAAATAGATAGATAAGTACACTAACTAACTAACTAGCTAACTAACTAACTAGCTGACTGACTGATTGATCGACTGGTTGACTAATTGATTGACTGATTGACTGACTGACTAACGAACTAAGTAACTTTTTAACTAACTTACTCAACAAACCAGCAGTAAGTTTTTGGCCTTGACTCATCAAATCCAGTTCACCATCATCATTATCAACCTCATCAATACAAGTAACAACAAGGTGCACGCAGCCAACTTTCCACAACACGTCATGTCCGCAAAGACACCTCTCCTTAATCATGCTGCCACTGCCTATTGACAGCATGCACGAAGGGGGCGTGGCTTCCTCCTTGCACGTGCATCGCCCAATGCGGCGAAAGCAGGACACGGGAGCACGCAAACAGAAAGCGACAATCCGCAGCATCGATTCAGGGTTTTTTTTCTTTTTTTTTTAACCCCTGCTGGACAATTGCAGGTAATTGTTTATGAACAATGTTTTAAATGTATAGTGATTGCCAGAAAGAAACTGTCCGTCCACTGGGGCATGAAGAGAGAGAGAGAGAGAGAGAGAGAGAGAGAGAGGAGAGAGAGAGAGAGAGAGAGAGAGAGAGAGAGAGAGGAGAGAAAGAGAGAGAGAGAACGAACGAAACGAACGAACGAAATGTGTTTAATGAGGGAAAAGAATAAGCACATGGCAGGCTTGTTTGCATCTTGCCCTCAAAAATGAAAAAGAAACATTTCAAACACAAAAGCCACCCTCCACACCCAACCATTAACCAAACATCCACCTGTCGAACAATCCTTTCCAAGCAATAATAATAGCAATAACAATAGTAATGAATGATAATGATTAAAAATGATAACATTACAATTCAAATATAACACATGCGTACATATATACATATGCATTGTCAAACATTACATCTATCGAATAGCATGATCTGAAAAGATAGAAATACAGAACACATAATAATCACAAATATAAATCCACATGATAGTAAATCAATATTGAAACCAAGAATCTGTTCCGGAAGGGGGCGTACAACACACATTTTTGCGCCTCAGATACGCACGCAATTACCCTTTCCTCTCTATCCCGTGTTCTCTGCAAAACAATTCCATCCTCGCCCTCGTAACAAACACCCCACCTCACCCCGTCTACCCCTCCGTTCACAACCAAACCTACTCAAACAGAGAGAGAGAGAGAGAGAGAGAGAGAGGAGAGAGAGAGGAGAGAGAGAGAGAGAGGAGGGCCGGATATAAAAGCAAATATTCACTTACCATAAGGATCAGGAGATGCTGTTCATGTATTGCGTCATAGGTGTGTTTGATATTTGTTTTTAAAGACTCGGAGGCTTGTATTTACATCGAATGAAGTTATAACAGAATTCCATAAGCAGCCACCAGAGTACAACAAGCTTGATTTAAAACAGATCGATTCTCGGAAGAGGTACTTTTATCTTGTAAACATGACGAATCTTCTTCATTTCGAATCTATTTTTCAAAGCCATTGGAGCACGGTCGGACATTATTTAAACATAAAGATAGCTTTGTTGTAAACTAGCTTCCATTTTAGAGGCAGAATTCCTAAATGTTTATATTCTGAGAAAGTAGGGGAGGAGGACTTCAGGAGGATCAGTTTAATGGCACGTCTAGTAAACTGAATAAAGGTTTTAAAATATTATCACTAGCGGAATCCCATATTGTTGACGCATAGTTTATGTAGATTCAACATAGGCATGAAAGAACAACTTACGGCTATGTTGATCTAAAAAGTGTTTTATTCTGGAAAGCTGGTAAATCTTTTGGACACATTTTTACATACTAACGCAATATGATTCGACCATAACAGATTGTTATCAATAATAACACCTAGGATCTTATGGTGATCAACTTCCTCGAGATTGTCGCCATTAATACAAAGGTAATGATTGCTACAAGAAAGATTTTGATGTTTTTGCCTGGTAGTAATTAATAAGTATTTGTTTTTTTGGGGTGGAGTCGCATATGATTGAGCTCAGACCATTCAGATAACTTGTTGATACTTTCTTGTAAGGAGATAAAATGCTATCTAATCTATCGTGACAGGTGTGGATAGTGGTATCATCGGCAAACATCTCACATAAAGTTGTAAAAAACAGAGGTAGATTATTTATATATACAGAAAATAGTATTGGCCCACGGACTGAGCCTTGAGGGACGCCGTACTTAACAGGTAGAAAGGAAGAATTTGATCTATTTACCGAAACACACTGTTTCCTGTCTGAGAGAAATGAAGATAGAAGTTCCAAAGCGTTGTCAGTTAGGCCATAGATCTTTAATTTTTCAAGTAGGAGAGAGAGAGAGAGAGGAGAGAGAGAGAGAGAAGAGAGAGAGAGAGAGAGAGAGAGAGAGAGAGAGAGAGAGAGAGAGAGAGAGAACTGATAAGATAGAGAAAGAGTCGCAGAGAGACAGACAAATATACGCAGGCAGGGGCTTAAAGAGAAGGAGACACAAAGAAGAAGAAACAGAGACAAATACCAAGCTGCCAACGACGGATGCACAGAGAGAGAGACAGACAGAGACAGAGAGAGACACAGAGAGAGAGACAGACATTACAGAGAGACACAGTGGGGGGAGGAAGTTTATCATTTTGTATGACCGGAGATCATGCATAAATCAAATATCCGTGTTTAACCAAGACTAAAAGGAACAAAATTCAGTTTGTCTCTGATATTGTAAACTATCACCAGTGCATTTATCAGTATTCTTTTTGGGATTTTTTTGGTTTGTTTGTTTGTTTGTTTGTTTGTTTTGGGGGGCAGCGTCATTTCATTTCAAGTGATCTTCCGAGCCATCCCACTGGCATTACCCCTAAATTGGTTCTTTCCCGTTCTCCGGTACACACCCACACCCAGCCTTGGCCTGTGGCAGCCCCAGGCCCAGCAGTTCATTGGCAGAAACCAATACCCAGACGTTACGGGCCGGCAGAACACAGGAGACACGTGTTGTTGTTATTCTTGATGTCAAAAGTGCAGCCGAACCTACTGGGCCTTTGTGCAGGCCTGAGATCACAACAAAGCCCTGTCTGGAAAGAAAACAAACACACACACGCACACACGCACATACGCACGCACGCACGCACGCACGCACGCACGCACGCACGCACACACACACACCACACACACACACACACACACACACACACACACACACACACACACACACTCACACACACACTCACACACACACACACACACACACACACACACACACACACACACACACACAAAACCCCCCCACAACACACACAAGCGAGAGAGAGCAGGGAAAAATTACATACTGACAAGAACTTTAACATCTGTTTTACCATTCCAAAGGCCAAAAGAAAAATAAATTGGGGGTTTGAAACGCCAAAGGGACTCGCCTTCAAATTTTTTAAACCCAAAAATTTAAAAAAAAGAAAGGGAAAGAATCATGGGAAAAAATTGGAAAAGGGGAATTTTTTTTTTCGAAAACAGGGTTAGTTTTTTTTTGACAAAAGTAAGGTACCCAAAGAAAATTTAGTTTTGGGGGCAGGTAAAACCCCTTTTCAAAATTTCCTGGGGTGCTTAGCACTTTTTCTATGGGGGGGTTTGTGTCCGGGCTCCCAGACAATAGCATCCCTTTTCTATGGGGGTTTTTGTTTTTCCTTTCTTTTCAGACAATAAACATCATTTTCTAAAGGGGGGTTCGGGGGTTTTCCCGACCCTCAGACAAAGCATCATTTCTAAGGGGGTTCGTGTCTTTTCCAGACAATAGCATCATTTTCCCATGGGGGGTTTTGTTCTGTCCCCTCAGACAATAGCACATTGTCTAAAAGGGGTTCGTGTCTGTCCTCCAAACAAAAAACATCAATTTTCTTTTGGGGGTTCGTGTTCCGACCTCAGACAATACATCAATTTTCTATTGGAAAGGTTTTTTGGGCTGTCTCCAGAAAAATGCATCATTGTCTATGGGTTCGTGGTTTTTCTCTCAACAATAGCCCCATTTCTAAAGGAGGATTTGTGTCTGGCTCTCCAAAAAAACAACAACAATTTCCCCTTTAAAGGGGTTTCGTGACTGTCTCTCAACAATACATCAAGTCAAGGGGTTCGGTTTTCCCGTCTCTTCCCGACAAAAGCAACATTGTCCCATGGAGGTTCGCGTCTGTCTAGTTTTTCTCAGACAATAGCATCAATTTTCAAAGGAGGTTTGTGTCTGACCCCAGACAATCGCATCAAATTTTCAAAAGGGGGGTTTTTTGTGTCTTTCTCCAACCCAAAAGCATCATTGTCTATGGGGGTTCTGTCCGTCCTCAGACAATAGCAAAACATTGTCCAAAGGGGGTTCCTGTCTGTTCTCAGACAATAGCATCATTGTCCCATGGGGGTTCGTGGGCTGTCCTCAGACAATAGCAAACCCCTGGCAAGGGGGTTCGTGTCGTCCTCAGGCCAATAGCATCATTTTCCCATGGAGGTTCGTGTTTAACCCTTTTAAAAATAGCAACATTTTCTATGGAGGTTTGTTTTTGACTCTCAACCAAAAGCAACATTGTCCCCCTTTGGGGTTTTCGTGTCTGTCTTCCCCTCCAGACAATAGCATCATTTTTCCCATGGGGGTTGTGTCGACTCCAGACAAAAGCAACATTTTCTATTTTGGGGGTTTTTTTTCTGACCTCAGACCAAAAGGGATCCCTTGCTATGGGGGGTTTGTGTCCTTTAAATCCAGACAAAATTTGCATCATTGTCCCAAGGAGGTTTTGTGTCTGCTCTCAGGGGGGGGGACGGGGGGGGGGGGGGGGGGGGGGGGGGGGGGGGGGGGGGGGGGGGGGGGGGGGGGGGGGGGGGGGGGGGGGTTGGGGGGGGGGGGGGGGGGGGGGGGGGGGGGGGGGGGGGGGGGGGGTTCATGGGGTTCGTGGGCTGTCCCCTCAACAAAACATCATTGTCTAAAGGGGGTTCGTTTCTGCTCTCAGAAAAATAAACATCAATTTTCTATGGGGTTCGTGTTTTGAACTCCAGAAAAATACATCCTTGCAAAGGGGGGTTGTGGGCTTCTCCAACTAGGCAAAACACATTGTCTAGGGGGTTCGGGGTCTGTCTCAGCCAAAAAGCATCAATTTTCCCATGGGGGGTTTGGGCTGCTCTCAGACAATAGCCTCAAAGTCTATGGGGGCGTGTCTGACTTTTCAGACAAAAAGCATCATTTTCTAGGGGGTTCGTGTCTGACCCCCCAACAATACATCATTGGGCTTTTGGGGGGGTTCCCGGGCGTCAGACCCCCCCTCTCCCGACCCAAAAGCATCCCTTGGGGCCCCTTTGGGGGTTTTGTGTCTGCTCCAGACAAAAACCCCCCCAATTTTTCCCATTTGGGGGGTTTGTGCTACTCTCAGACCAAAAGCAAACAATTTTCCTATGGGGTTCGTGTCTGACTCCAGACAATAGCATCATTGGCAAAGGAGGTTCGGTCTGCCCCTCAGACCAAAATACATCATTGCTATGGGGGTTTTGGTCTTACTCCAACAATAGCAACATTGTCTATGGGGGGGCGTGTCCCGAAAACCCCCGACAATGCATCATTGTCTATGGAGGGGTTTGTGTCTGTCCTCCCGACAATAGCCAAACATTGTCCCATGGGGGTTTTGTGTCCCCGACTTCCCCAGACAATAGCATCAAAGTCTTTAGGGTTCTTTTCTGATTTTTCAGACAATTTCAACATTGTCTATGGAGGTTTTTGTGTTTTGTTTTCCCCGACAATAGCATCTTGTCCCAAAGGGGGTTCGTGTCGACTCTCAGACCAAAGCATCATTTCCAAGGGGGTTTGTGCCCGGCCCCAGACCAAAGCAACATTGTCAAGGGGGTTTTGTGTCTGTTCAGAAAAATGCATCATTTTCTATGGGGGTTTCCCGGCCTGCTCTCAGACAATAGCATCATTGTCAATGGGGGTTCGTTTCCCCGCCCCTTTTTAAACAATACATTTATTGTTTCCCCATGGGGGTTTTGATTTTTACTTTCAGACAAAATAGCATCATTTTTCTATTGGGGGGTTTGGTCTGCCTCTCCAAAAAACAAAAAACAAAGTCTAAGGGATTTTGGCTGCTTCAGAAAAAAAGCATCATTGTCAAAGGGGGGTTTGTTTTTGACCCCTCAGGGGAAAAGCATAATTTTCCCATGGGGGGTTCGTGTCTGTCCCTCAACAAAAGAAACATTGTCAAAAGGGGTTCGTTTTCTGTTTTTCAGAAAATGCAAACAATTGGGGGCTTTGTTTTGGGGGGTTTCGAGTGTTCTCTTTCAACAAAAGCATCATTGTCTATGGGGGTTCCGTTCTGTCCTCCCCAACAATAGCATCCTTGCTAAAGGGGTTCGTGTCTGACTCCAGACAATAGGGATTTATTTTTTTTGGGGGTTTTTGTGTCGCTCTCAACAAAAGCATCTTTTTTTTATGGGGGGGTTTGGTCCCCGCTCCAACAAAAGCACATTGTCCCCATGGAGGTTCGTGTCTGACTCTCAGGTACAAAAAAAAAAAAATTTTCTATGGAAGGGGTTTGTGTCGATCCTCAACAATAGCAAACATTGCTATGGGAGGGGGTTTCCCCTGTCCCCCTCTCAAACAATAGCAATTTAATTTTCCTATAGGGGTTTTTCGTGCTGACTCTTTAACAATTAAAATCATATTTTACTTTGGAGGTTCGTGTTTTGTCCTCCAGACCAAAAACAACAAAGCTATGGGGGTTTGTGGCCCGGCTCCCCAGGCCCAAAAGCTCATTGTCTATGGGGTTTGGTCCCGAAATCCAAAACAATACAAAAAAACAAATTTTCTTTGGAGGTTTTGTGCCCGCCCAAAAAAGGGTCATTTTCTATGGGGGTTTGGTTTGCCTGTCTCTCATACAATAGCAAACAATTGGGGGTTTAGGGGGTTCGTGTTACTCCAGACAATAGCATCAAGGGCATTTTTTGGGGGGTTTGTGTCTGCTCTCAGACAATGCCAAAACAATTGTCTAAGGGGGGGTGCCTGTCAACTCTCAAAAATGCATCAAGCTTGGGGGGTTTTGTTTTTGACCCTCAAAAAGCCTCATTTTTCCCAGGGGGTTCGTGTCGGCTCACCGACAAAGGGATTTTTTGTCAAATTGGGGGTTTGTGTCCCCACCTCAGACAAAAAACCCCAAAAGCCTTGGGGCTGTTTTCCAGCCCGATCAAGGTTTGGGGTTGTTTTACCTTCAAAGACAAATTTTGGGGAATTTTTTTGTCCCTTTAAGGGTTTAACCCCGCTGACCCTGCCCAAAAATTTCTTAAAAGGAACATGCGAAAGGGTTTTGGGGTGTTTTTACCGTTACTTTTAAAAAACCAAAATCGTTTTAAAACCCCCAGGGAAAAAAAAAAAAAAAAAAAAAAAAAAAAATTCCCTTTTTAAAAAATAGAAAACCTCCCCCCCCGGCCCCCCCCCTTCCCCCCAGGTAGAAAAAACCTCCCCCATGAAAACCTTTGTTTAAACCCCTGCCCCCCCCCCCCAATTTAATGGTTTTTTTAAAGGAAAAAACCCCCGGTTGCCCCCCCCCCCTTTATGAAAAAAAGAAGAAAGGAAAAAAAAAGGTTTTTTTTCCCCCCCCCCAAAGTTTAAAACTTTTACATCATAGGGTGTCTATGGAGGTTCGTGTCTGTCTCTCAGACAATAGCACATGTCTATGGGTTCTGTCTCTCCAACAATAGCACATTGTCTTGGGGTCGTGTCTGACTCTCAGACATAGCACATTGCTTGGAGTCGGCTGTCTCTCAGAAATAGCATCATTGTCTATGGGGTTCGTGTCTGTCTCGCAGACAATAGCATCATTGTCTATGGGGGTTCGTGTCTGACTCTCAGACAATAGCATCATTGTCTTTGGGCGGTCTGCTCTCAGAAAACACATGTCTATGGGATTCTGCTGCCTCAGACAATAGCATCATGTCTATGGGGGTTCGTGTATGACTCTCAGACAATAGCATCATTGTCTATGGGGGTTCGTGTCTGACTCTCAGACATAGCATCATTGTCTATGGGGTTCGTGTCTGCTCTCAGACAATAGCATCATCTGTCTAGGGAGGTTCGTGTCTGTTCTCAGACAATAGCATCATTGTCTATGGGGTTCTGTCGCTCCATAGCTATCTTGCTGTCACCTGACAAACAGGATTTCTACAGCTGTCTGTTTTCAGCATGATCGACAGGATGGAGGTGTTATCACCGTTACACCCCTTCAGGGCATCTTTTAGTCCGCTCCAGGTAGTCTACCCTTGACTGTACCTGCAATATTGCTTGGACAGGGCATCATGACGAAGATGTGCCTGTAGTAGGCCAGCTTACTGGGTCTGATAACTCCAGGAAGAGATGTGTTTCGACCAGAATAATCCATATGACTAGTTCTATGAGTAGCTCGTGATCGCCGTGTGAGACACATTGAAGCTGATCTGAGGCATCTGGTTTCCAGCATACTACCCCCTGCCCAACCATTCCCACTTCATCCCCACACTGTCCCTTCACATCACCATTCCCTTTTCATCCCCACACTGTCCACTGTCCCTTCACAACCATTCCCACTTCATCCCCACACTGTCCACTGTCCCTTCACAACCATTCCCACTTCATCCCCACACTGTCCACTGTCCCTTCACAACATTTCCACTCATCCCCCCACTGTCCCTTCACAACCATTACCACTTCATCCCCACACTGTCCACTGTCCCTTCACAACAATTCCCACTTCATCCCCACACTGTCCACTGTCCCTTCACAACCATTCCCACTTCATCCCCACACTGTCCACTGTCCCTTCACAACCATTCCCACTTCATCCCCACACTGTCCACTGTCCCTTCACACCATTCCACTTCATCCCCACACTGTCCACTGTCCCTTCACAACCATTCCCTCTTCATCCCCACACTGTCCACTGTCCCTTCACAACCATTCCCACACTGTCCCTTCACAACCATTTCCACTTCATCCCCACACTGTCCACTGTCCCTTCACAACCATTTCCACTTCATCCCCACACTGTCCCTCACAACCATTCCACTTCATCCCACACTGTCCACTGTCCCTTCACATCCATTTCCCACTTCATCCCACACTGTCCCTTCACAACCATTCCCACTTCATCCCCACACTGTCCCTTCACAACCATTCCACTTCATCCCCACACTGTCCACTGTCCCTTCACAACCATTCCCTCTTCATCCCCACACTGTCCACTGCCCCTTCACAACCATTCCCACTTCATCCCCCACTGTCCCACTGTCCCTTCACAACCATTCCCACTTCATCCCCACACTGTCCACTGTCCCTTCACAACACCATTTCCACTTCAACCCCACACTGTCCACTGTCCCTTCACAACCATTCCCACTTCATCCCCACACTGTCCACTGTCCCTTCACAACCATTTCCACTTCATCCCCACACTGTCCCTCACAACCATTCCCACTTCATCCCCACACTGTCCACTGTCCCTCACAACCATTTCCACTTCATCCCCACACTGTCCCTTCACAACCATTTCCACTTCATCCCACACTGTCCACTGTCCCTTCACAACCATTCCCACTTCATCCCCACACTGTCCACTGTCCCTTCACAACCATTCCCTCTTCATCCCCACACTGTCTACTGTCCCTTCACAACCATTCCCACTTCATCCCCACACTGTCCACTGTCCCTTCACAACCATTTCCACTTCAACCCCACACTGTCCACTGTCCCTTCACAACCATTCCCACTTCATCCCCACACTGTCCACTGTCCCTTCACAACCATTCCCACTTCATCCCCACACTGTCCACTGTCCCTTCACAACCATTTCCACTTCAACCCACACTGTCCACTGTCCCTTCACAACCATTCCCACTTCATCCCCACACTGTCCACTGTCCCTTCACAACCATTTCCACTTCATCCCCAACACTGTCCCTTCACAACCATTCCCACTTCATCCCCACACTGTCCACTGTCCCTTCACAACCATTTCCACTTCATCCCCACACTGTCCCTTCACAACCATTTCCACTTCATCCCCACACTGTCCACTGTCCCTTCACAACCATTCCCACTTCATCCCCACACTGTCCACTGTCCCTTCACAACCATTCCCTCTTCATCCCCACACTGTCTACTGTCCCTTCACAACCATTCCCACTTCATCCCCACACTGTCCACTGTCCCTTCACAACCATTTCCACTTCAACCCCACACTGTCCACTGTCCCTTCACAACCATTCCCACTTCATCCCCACACTGTCCTTTTTCCCTTCACAACCATTCCACTTCATCCCCAAACTGTCCACTTCCGTACAGGGAAATTTCTACCACCCTCAATGGCAAAGTTAGCCGGTCTCTCCACAACGACCCCTTCCGCTGCCACAAAACAATGTCCCCCCCCCCCCCCCCCCCCCCCCCCCCCACTCTTTCAAAGCTGGTGCCTGGACTAAATGTGGGCAAAACGTGATGCCGATTTCGGTTTGCGTTTGGATGGATGACTGACAACAAGCTGTTACGATGACTTGCAGCCATATGAAGTGAATGATTGTGGACTGCTGTTGAGTTAACATGGCTGGCTGAGCGAATGGTCGTTTTTTTTTTCAGCTGCTCAACTCCAGATGCAAGTCTTCACCCCGCAGATACGTATATACACATACAAACATAGAAATAAGATCAAATCATATGTATACACTGACACACACACATACATACATATGTATTAAATAGACACACATAAAGATGAACAGAGGGACAGACAACACACACACACACACACACACACACACACACACACACACACACACACACACACAAGATTCAAAAGATTTAATCCTGTGACCCCTTTTGGGGCATGCAGGACTTGAAACAAAATAAACAAAATAATGTAAATGAAACACATTAAATATCAAAAAAAAATTCCCGTAATTAACACACTGGAAATAATGTTACACAACTTTACTAAATTTTAAAAACTTCACTAAGTTTAGTAACACTTTTTTTTTTTATTACCGCAGAGCAAACGACAATAATTAAATACGCCTTTATACATGTAAATTGTTTTGGTGTAAACTTATTTCTGATATCATCATATTTGGTGCAATTTCATTAAAAATGAAATTCGTCGCCAAGGTCGTTTGGTCGCAGTCCCGACAGAGTCGTTTATCATGAGGTATTCCAAATCGTCTGCCAATTTCTATCATGAGTTATCATGACCACAGTGGAACCGAATTAGAGGGTATATTTGAACATCAGGCAACATTTCAATATATTTTTACGGCAAAACTCTGTTTTAAAATTCCTATAAAATAAACACTTTTACTAGATTCTAAAGCATCGTTCCATGCACATATGTAAACATCTTCTAATGAATTACGAACATTCTACAGATACTGTGAACAGGCGAAAACTTTGTGTCTCTCACACAAAGTCGAATCCTGTTTCGATAAGGATATTCCGTATGCACATCAACCAACTAGATGTAAAACCCTGATTTCTGTATAAATCATATTATACTTGATACAATCTAGATGAATATTTGTTTGTTTGTGGTGAAAGTGAGGATGACCAGAATTTTATCACACGCACGCACGCACGCACGCAGGCAAGCAAGCAAGCACGCACGCACGCACGCACGCACGCACGCACGCACGCACGCACGCACGCACGCACGCACGCACGCACGCACGCACACAACACACACACACACACAACACACACACGCACGCGCACACACACACACCCTTATCACCGCTAGAGTCAACGAATTCATATTTACCATGTGACATATTTCCTTGGATGTCAATTTTGCAGCGACACCGCTCCATGCTGGTTATTGCCTATTGAGGGGGCGTGGCTTGCCCCTTGCGCGTGCATCACACAATGCGGCGAAAGCGGAGGACGTGCAAATAGAACGACATCATCCTCTGCATGGATTCAGCTCTCTCTCTCTCTCTCTCTCTTCTCATCTCTCTCTTCTCGCTCTCCTCTCTCTCTCTCTCTCTCTCTCTCTCTCTCTTGTCAAGTGCCGGTATAATTTAGGAATGATGTTTTGAATATATTCTAATGAGTAGCAAACATGTTCATGAAGAACACCACACACACTTGAACGCACAAAAATACATGTGCGCGCGCGCGCGCGCGCACACACACACACCACACACACACACACACACACACACACACACACACACACAACACACCACTCACACGCACGCACGCACGCACGCACGCACACGCACGCACGCACGCTCGCACGCACGCACGCACGCACGCACGCACGCACACACACACACACACACACACACACGTGCGCGCGCGCATACACAAGGGGAGAGAAGAGAGAGAGAGAGAGAGAGAGAGAGAGAGAGAGAGAGAGAGAGAGAAGAGAGAGAGAGAATAAATATCTAAATGAATCATGAGGCGAGAAGGAAAACGCCAAGAAACACCTCCCCATTTCACTGAATCACGATTTTCCCCGACCTATAAGATCATTGCCGACTCTTAGAACTACGTTCGAGCGGCAACCATCGGCAAGAAAATGGTCATTTTTGACAAAAGTACGCTCCGTTTATGCTCAAGTTACGCTCTGTATGATTAAGATACGCTGTAGTTACGTGCATAGTACGATGTGATGCCGATTTGTTCCAGCTCAAACTAGGAACCAATCCCGTTCTCTGCCGATTCAATAGGCGCCACTTGGGCTCTAGCTACGCTCCAGGCACGCTCACTGCCGACCCTCCTACGACTAATGCCACTCTCTTCCCGTTCACTGACGTTTACTGACGATGCGATGCCGCTGTAAACACGATTATACCAATCTAGATACGATTCAATACGATGCACTCACGTTCATGCCGCTGGAGTTACGCCACACATACGCTCTAGACGGCGAAAATTCTCCCGATTTCCTATATAACGGCGCCTGATCAGTGCCGCTGTGTCAATTGTTTGCCTCAAACTAAAGGGAGAAACATGGATCCTCAGCATGTTGTTCTTCACATGCTCCTGGTTCTTCAACAACAGGCCATTGTCCACCAACAACATATCATGGTACAGATGATGCGGAGAAACAGAAGAAAAAGGCACAAGGCTTTCTGGGTGAGGCCATGGCTCTCTGCAGACAGGAGACTTCAGTTTGGACAATATGACACTCTCATGGCAGAAATGAGAGTAGAAGACACCTCATCATTCTTCAACTACCTGAGAATGCCCCCTGAAATGTTTGATGAGTTGCTCCAGAGACTGACCGCAAGAATTTCCAAGCAAAACACCAACTTCAGACAGGCCTTGGAACCAGGATTGAAGCTGGCAGTTACCATCAGACACCTGGCATCCGGAGACAAGTACCCATCTCTCTCATATGACTCCCTGAGATATGTCGCGCCATTGTGGCGGAGTACAAAGATGAAGTCATTCCCTGTCTTTCATTGCAGGCATGGAAGGACATTGCTAGGTATTTTGAAAGGAAGTGGAACGTGCCCCATGCGGTTGGAGCTTTGGATGGGAAACACGTCGCCATTAGGAAACCTCCAGGTTCTGGATCACTGTACCACAACTACAATGGTTTTTTTCTCGATTGTTTTTTTAGCACTGGTTGATGCCAACTACCAATTCCTGTAGATCGACTGTGGTGGCATGGGTCACATGTCAGATGCTCAAATCTTTAATGCCTCAGAGCTGAAAGAATGTCTTGAGGATGCATCAATTGGTTTCCCAGATTCTGAGCCTATGATAAATGATGACAGGGATATGCCATACTTCATCCTCGGAGATGATGCATTTGCTCTGCGTACATACTTGATGAAGCCCTACTGTAAAAGAGGCATGACAGATTAGGAGCTCATCACCAATTACAGACTGTCCCGTGGAAGACGTGTGGTGGAGAATGCCTTTGGCATTCTTGCGAGCAGGTGGCAAGCACCGCTAACTACTCTCCAGCAGGGACCAGAAGTTGTCAGGGACATTGTAGAAGCAGCTGTTTGCCTCCACAAGATCATGAGGATGAGGTATCCTGCTCTACAGAATGCAGAGTGGATGGAGATGTTCAGCACAACCTCATCCCTGGCCAATGGAGAGTAAATGCTAACATGGATGACCTCCACACAGTTGTGGGACCAAACAGGGACACTGTGGAAGCCAAGAGACAGTGGGAATACCTGAGCTTATACTTCAACAGTCCAGCTGGATCTGTGGAGTGGCAAGACGCAATGATTCGTCCCAGAAACAACTAGAGAGACTATAACTGCACTGTTTATGTCATGTTTTACATTGTACTCCATTTAGCTTACTTTATTGTAATACGATGTAAATGTTCCAATTTAGAATTATGCTTACAAATGAAAGAGTGTTTTGAAATTGTATTTCTGTGTGAAGACATACATTGTATTCATGTATAATTTAAAGGTAATCATAAAAAGACTGAAATATTGTCTTGTTGTAATAAACTGATGGAATAATTGTGGCGCTGTTAGAATTATGCTAATAAATAAAAGTGTGTTTTGAAACTGTATTTCTATGTGAAGACATACATTGTATTCATGTATGATTTAAAGGTAATCATAAAAAGACTGAAATATTGTCGTGCTGTAATAAACTGATGGAATAATTGTGGCGCTGAAACACTTCGTAATAGCATTTGATCACATATTTTGTGTGAGTGGGAAATATAAATATACAACAGCCTCGTACGTATGCTGTCATGCCAAGTCTGTATCTCATTCACACTCTTGCCCATCTTCTCAGCCTGGTCTTGCCATAGTTTGTCCTTCACAGCCTTGTTCATCCAGTCTGTGATTTTTTCTGTTATAGAGGCACTCGTGAGCAGAAACAAATTCTGCCATGCACACTTCCTCCACATTGGAGAGACGTGTGTGAAGCCTGGGTTTCTTGGCTGTGTTTCTTTCCTGGCTGTCTGATTGTTGGGCGGCTTCTTCCTCGGCTTGTTTACTTGCAGGAAGGTTGTCATCTTGCTGGGTGGAAACAGGCAATGGTTTCGCTCCCCCATGGCGCCTTGCCTTGGAGGCTCTCCCAGTCTTTGAGGCAGGCCTATTTCGTTTCATGATGCTCCTCTCAGAGTTTCCAGTTGGGGAGCAGAAATCGTAAAACAACTGGAACGGGTCCTTATATAGCGGCGAGAGCGGAAATGGAGTGTGGGTAGATCGTCATCGCATCCTGTTGGCCGGGAACGGAACATAACTACAGCGGCAGCAGAGCGTGAGACAATCTGTACCGATGCCGCCCTGTGTGGCAATGCAAACACACGATCGGCGCAAAGCGGGAACAGAACGGTGTTAGAACGGCAAGCAACGTGCTTTAATCGGGGCGATCTTGGCCACATCGGGATGACTACTTTTTCACCGCTCAAGTTACGTTGCACTCCAGATGTTCCCGACAGAAGCCGCTCGAGTTCCCGGTGAACCTGCGTTGATGCCGATCAACATACGCTCTAACGCCGCAATAGTTTTGATCGAGGAGATCGGGACTTGTCTTTGAACATGTTCAAAGATCACTCCCGCTCTTCCCGACCATAACGTTTAATTCCCGTTCACTGCCGCATAACAAAGATGGGTTCCCGCTCCATGCCGTTCAATTCCTGCTCTAGTCCCGTTTGTTTCCGATTTTGCCATTTTTTCGGAGCGGGAACGGATCGGCGCTCAGTGAAATGGGGGTAGACAAAGTGTGGATTGCTCAGATTCTCTCTCTCTCTCTCTCTCTCTCTCTCTCTCTCTCTCTCTCTCTCTCTCTCTGGTGTGTGTGTGTGTGTGTGTGTGTGTGTGGTGAGTACACTTTTTCCACTTGCAATTTAAGGTTCTCTTTTCTAAAATTCAAACATACATTTCACATCATTGCAGGTTTTTAAAAAACCCTACACTTAACAAAAATATCAAGAAATACCAATATACATCAAATTCCTAGAAATAATAGCATCCAATAGTAGAAGGGCTACTTCAAATTCATATAAACGAAATCAAAGAAAGACGTATGAGGTATGAGAGAAAAACCATTCTCATATCTCCATTACTCATGACGTGTTGCCTACTTAACTGATACATTGAACGTGTCAATATATCCACAATTTACTTGAAGAATTTTTTTTAACGAAAAAAAAAACAACTAGAAAATTCTTAAGAATACACTTTAACAGTACACATACATTTAAATTTCATAATCATTTAACTCACTCAGGGAAAAAAGTGATTGCAATAGCTTCGCTGAACAAATGTGTGGAATTGTCCCCCAACATCCCCACCGTCCCCCCCCCCCCCCCCCCCCCCCACCGCTACAGACAACTTCCATCCTCCATTCCTTCCACCAGGCTGTTGACAACCTATACTGACTTCCATAAAAAACGCGAAAAATTGAAAGGCTATTTTTCGGGTGAAAAGGGGTGAATATACAATATTGAACCATTGTGGCAAGTTGTTTGGGTCCATGACTCACGTGCAGTGAAAAAATTGTGTGAGCAGCACATCATTCCCGGCATTGGAGGGTCAACAAAAATGGCAAACTGGTTGCTGCATGTGAGGCACGTGCACACCATGCAGAGCAAAGTTAACCAGCGACAAGTATGCAGGCATGCAGCCTTTATAAAGCCGCGCTACAAGGTTCAGATAACGACTTGCCGTCTGAGCGCTACAGAGATGCCAAGACTACGAGCAGAGGAACGCAATCGTGCCCTAGGCCATCTGGAGGCTGGTGTGGATGCCAGGCAGGTCGCCAATATCTTTAACGTCCACATCTCAACCATCTATCGTCTGCAGCACCGCATGCGAGTCACTGGTACCACTGATAATCGTCCCGGGCCAGGCCGTCCTCGGGTCACCACACCAAGACAGGATCGCCATTTTGTTCGAACCCATCTGCGGGACAGGCGGCAAACAGCCGCTAACACTGCTCGACAGGTGCCTGGGAATCTCCAGCAACGAATCAGCCTCAACACTGTGCGGCGGCGTCTTCAGGAAAACGGGCTGGCATGTAGGCGTCCTCACAGAGGTCCGGTACTGACACCAAGACACCGGCAGGACAGGCTGCAGTGGGCACAAGCCCGAATCAACTGGCGCAGGCAGCAGTGGGGACGCATGCTGTTCTCAGATGAGAGCCGTTTTTGTATTGACATGGCTGACGGTCGTGTCAGAATATGGCGTCGACCTGGTGAACGCTATGCTGACTCCTGTGTGGTAGAGCGGAACCCCTGGGGAGGCCCGAACGTTATGATATGGGGTGCAATTGGCATTAACCACGCCATAGGACCAGTCATCTTTCAGAACATTGGTCCTGGTCATGGACAGGGTGTCAATGCACAGCACTACATCCACCAGGTGCTCAGACCCAATGTCGTTCCTTTTTTTGCGCAACACCCAAACTGGACATTCCAACAGGACAATGCAAGACCACACACAGCCAGGGCCACCCAGTAATTTCTTCAGCATAACAACGTCAATGTGCTGCCCTGGCCAGCCCTCAGTCCCGATTTAAACCCAATAGAACATTTTTGGGATGAACTTGGCAGACGGTTGGACCTCCTGCGTCCACGACCAGCAACAGCGGCTCAACTTCACCAGGCCATCGTCCATGTGTGGGCTGGTGTGCCAAGGGGACGCATCAACCACCTGATCCACTCAATGAGCCGCAGGTGTCAAGCAGTTGTCTATTCAAATGGTGGCCACACACGGTATTAGGACTTCAAGCTGGTTTGTCACGTGACCTTGGATTTTCCACACAAAGACATATTGCTGATGACATTTTCACACATTACCGGTGTAATGAATCAAATCACGTTGAATTCTCGCTTCCACTCTGTACAATTGTGACCAATAAAATTCGTCCCTAACCTTCAGCTTGTTTTGCTTTCGCGTTTTTTTTTATGGAAGTCAGTATAGTTTGGCGAGAGAACTTCATTTAATGATCGAGAAGCAGTGTCGCTACCACCCCTTAGCAACTCTCTCCCCAGTTACAACTTTTGTTCCTGGCTACGGTAGTCCTAAATATGTATTTCCATCCCATCTCAACCCCCACCCCCATCCCCACACAATTCACCATGTGGACGAAGCGATCTTCTCCTGCGATGGTCCAACAAAGATCTGGTTCACACTGTGTTCCACGTGATGTGGTTATAGCGGCGGACAATTCCAGCTGTGTTTTTTCTACCCCTCGAAGAAGATTTTCACTTCACAGCCGACTCAGCCCTAGACTTGGGGTCATTGATGGTGTAAGTTCCAGAGCCAAGTCAGCCACAGACCTTTTCCTGTCAGTTTGGCTTCTCTCTCTCTCTCTCTCTCTCTCTCTCTCTCTCTCCTCTCTCTCTCTCTCTCTCTCTCTCTCTCTCTCTGTGTCTCTGATTTCGACTTGGTGTTAGTGATTTGAATGTCCATCAAAGATATACACTAAACTCCAAAAACTGTCCATTCTGTAATCAAATCGAGGACGAAATACATTTTTTGATTGTTTGTCAGTCCTATAAAGATTTTAGATATAAATACAGATTTCCACATACTAGAAATGTTTATCAAGCGTCATTGCTTCTTTTACTGCAAAATGAAAAGAGAATTGTGACTCGCTCTGCAGCTATGTTCATTTTTAAAGCACTAAAACGAAGAGAGGAACTGTTATCAGTTAACACAAAAATGCCAGAATGATTTCAGGAAGAACATTTTGTTATGCAAATATTTTCTTTCATAATTTTCAGTATATGGGCCGAGCGCGTGTGTGTTCTACTTTTGTTCTTGACCTCATTGCAGATAGGTCGGTGGCCTTTGCGATTAAACTATTTGTGTTTGGGCTCTCTCTCTCTCTCTCTCTCTCTCTCTCTCTCTCTCTCTCTCTCTCTCTCTCTCTCTCTCTCTCTCTCTCTCTCCGCGGGGCTGGGTCTTCTCTGTTGTCTCATGTCCTCTTGAGGTTTTCAGATCCGTTTACAGCGACTGAGTGAAAGAGTCTGACACCAAGTGCCAGACTGTTGTTTCTGTTGGATGTCGGGACTGTGCGAGTGAGTGAGCATGTCGGCGGAGACTTCGCGCGTGCGTCAGTGAGAAGAGAGAGAGAGAGAGAGAGAGAGAGAGAGAGAGAGAGAGAGAGAGAGAGAGAGAGAGAGAGAGAGCTGTGTATGTGTGTTGGTGTGTGTGTGTGTGGGGGGGTATGTGTGTGTTCCAGATGAGTTATGCCTTTAGGTCATCTCGCCTTTGAAGGGATGCGAGGACACACAAAAAATCATGGACACAGAAAATATTGAGAGTAAAAAACGAAAGGGATTGAAAGACAGACAAATGGATATTAACGTCAGGAGCAATACACAAATCAAATGATAAATGTTGCGTGTAGATAATAAGCACACTGTTTGACAACATCTTCACACTCAGCTAATGTAAACTGCATGAAGTTTTACTATTGAAAAAAGGAATAAAACACACAAACACAGTCACACACCCCACGCACGCACGCACACCCACTTACCCGCGCGCGCGTGTGCGCACTCCCCTCTCTCTCTCCCCTCTCCTCCTCTCTCTCTCCCCTCTCTCTCTCTCTCTCTCTCTCTCTATCTGTCTGTCTGTCTGTCTGTCTGTCTGTCTGTCTCTCTCTCTCCTCTCTCCTCCTTCATCTCTCTCTCTCTCTCTCTCTCTTCTCTCTCTCTCTCCCTCCCCACACACACCCCAAAACACACACACACACAACACACACAACCACACACACACACACACACATACACAAAGCGCTAATTCTTTTTATTTTTTTCCTCATGTTATACAAAAGATGTCAGCGAGGCCGATTGTTTGAAGACTATAGCTAACCAGATTGTAATCTGTGACGGTGGACGATTGTTTGAAGACTATAGCTAACCAGATTGTAATCTGATGACGGTGGACGATTGTTTGAAGACTACAGCTAACCAGATTGTAATCTGATGACGGGGGACGATTGTTTGAAGACTATAGCTAACCAATTGTAATCTGATGACGGGGGACGATTGTTTGAAGACTATAGCTAACCAGATTGTAATCTGATGACGGTGGACGATTGTTTGAAGACTATAGCTAACCCAAATTTTAATCTGATGACGGTGGACGATTGTTTTTAAGACTATAGCTAACCAGATTGTAATCTGATGACGGTGGACGATTGTTTTAAGACTATAGCTAACCAGATTGTAATCTGATGACGGTGGACGATTTTTTGAAGACTATAGCTAACCAATTGTAATCTGATGACGGTGGACGATTGTTGAAGACTATAGCTAACCAGATTGTAATCTGATGACGGTGGACGATTGTTTGAAGACTATAGCTAACCAGATGTAATCTGATGACGGTGGACGATTGTTTGAAGACTATAGCTAACCAGATTGTAAACTTTATGACGGTGGACGATTGTTTGAAGACTATAGCTAACCCGATTGTAAATCTGTGACGGGGACGATTTTTTGAAGATAATAGCTAACCAGATTGTAATCTGATGACGGTGGACGATTGTTTGAAAACTATAGCTAACCAGATTGTAATCTGATGATGGTGGACGATTGTTGAAGACTAAGCTAACCAGATTGTAAACTGATGACGGTGGACGATGTTGAAGACTATAGCTAACCAGATTGTAAATCTGATGATGGTGGGCGATTCTTTGAAGACTATAGCTAACCAGATTGTAATCTGTTGACGGTGGACGATTGTTGAAGACTATAGCTAACCAGATTGTAATCTGATGACGGTGGACGATTGTTTGAAGACTATAAACTAACCAGATTGTAATCTGATTGACGGTGGACGATTGTTTGAAGACTATAGCTAACCAGATTGTAATCTGATGGGCGGTGGACGAAATTTTTTGAAGACTATAGCTAACCAGATTGTAATCTGATGAGGTGGACGATTGTTTGAAGACATAGCTAACCAGATTGTAATCTGATTACGGTGGACGTTGTTTGAAGACTATAGCTAACCAGATTGTAATCTGATGACGGTGGACGATTGTTTGAAGACTATAGCTAACCAGTTGTAAACTGAAGACGGTGGACGATTGTTTGAAGACTATAGCTAACCAGATTGTAATTGATTGACGGTGGGACATTGTTTGAAGACATAGCTAACCAGATTGTAATCTGATGACGGTGGACGATTGTTGAAGACTACAGCTAACCAGATTGTAATCTGATGACGGTGGACGATTGTTTGAAGACTACAGCTAACCAATTGTAATCTGATGACGGGGGACGATTGTTTGAAGACTACAGCTACCAGATTGTAATCTGATGACGGTGGACGATTGTTTGAAGACTACAGCTAACCAGATTGTAATTGATGATGGTGGACGATTGTTTTTAAGACTACAGCTAACCAGATTGTAATCTGATGACGGTGGACGATTGTTTGAAGACTACAGCTAACCAGATTGTAATCTGATGACGGTGGACGATTGTTTGAAGACTACAGCTAACCAGTTGTAATCTGAGACGGTGGACGATTGTTTGAAGACTATAGCTAACCAGATTGTAACTGATGACGGTGGACGATTGTTTGAAGACTACAGCTAACCAGATTGTAATTCTGATGACGGTGGACGATTGTTTGAAGACTACAGCTAACCAGATTGTAATCTGATGGGCGGTGGACGATTGTTTGAAGACTATAGCTAACCAGATTGTAATCTGATGACGGTGGAAAGATTGTTTGAAGACTACAGCTAACCAGATTGAAACTGATGACGGTGGACGATTGTTTGAAGACTACAGCTAACCAGATTGTAATCTGATGACGGTGGACGATTGTTTGAAGACTATAGCTAACCGGGTTGGGAATCTGATGCGGTGGACGATTGTTGAAGACTAAAAGCTAACCAGAATTTTAATCTGTGACGGTGGACGATTGTTTGAAGACTATAGCTAACCAGATTGTAAAACTGATGACGGTGGACGATTGTTTGAAGACTATAGCTAACCAGATTGTAATCTGATGACGGTGGACGATTGTTTGAAGACTACAGCTAACCAGATTGTAATCTGATGACGGTGGACGATTGTTTGAAGACTATAGCTAACCAGATTGTAATTGATGACGGTGGACGATTGTTTGAAGACTACAGCTAACCAGATTGTAATCTGATGACGGTGGGGCGATTTTTTGAAGACTACAGCTAACCAGATTGTAATCTGATGACGGTGGACGATTTTTTGAAGACTATAGCTAACCAAAATTGTAATCTGATGACGGTGGACGATTTTTTGAAGACTACAGCTAACCAGATTGTAATCTGATGACGGTGGAAAGATTGTTTGAAAGACTACAGCTAACCAGATTGTAATCTGATGACGGTGGACGATTGTTTGAAGATATAGCTAACCAGATTGTAAACTGATGACGGTGGACGATTGTTTGAGACTATAGCTAAAACCCGATTGTAATCTGATGACGGTGGACGATTTTTGAAGACTATAGCTAACCAGATTGTAATCTGATGACGGTGGACGATTGTTTGAAGACTATAGCTAACCAGATTGTAATCTGATGACGGTGGACGATTGTTTGAAGACTACAGCTAACCCGATTTTTAATCTGATGACGGTGGACGATTGTTTGAAAACTTTTAAAACTAACCAGATTGTAATCTGATGATGGTGGACGATTGTTTGAAGACTATAGCTAACCAGATTGTAATCTGATGACGGTGGGACGATTGTTTGAAGACTATAGCTAACCAATTGTTAATCTGATGATGGTGGACGATTGTTTGAAGACTACAGCTAACCAGATTGTAATCTGATTTACGGGGGACGATTGTTGAAGACTACAGCTAACCCGATTGTAATCTGATGACGGTGGACGATTGTTTGAAGACTATAGCTAACCAGATTGTAATCTGATGACGGGGCGATTGTTTGAAGACTATAGCTAACCAAGATTGTAATTGATGACGGTGGACGATTGTTTGAAAGACTATAGCTAACCAGATTGTAATCTGATGACGGTGGACGATTGTTTGAAGACTAATAGCTAACCAGATTGTAATCTGATGACGGTGGACGATTTTTTGAAGACTATAAACTAACCAGATTGTAATCTGATGACGGTGGACGATTGGGTTTTAAGACTACAGCTAACCAGATTTTAATCTGATGATGGTGGACGATTGTTTGAAGACTATAGCTAACCAATTGTAATCTGATGATGGTGGGACGACTGTTTGAAGACTATTCTAACCAGATTGTAATCTGATGTGGTGGACGATTGTTTGAAGACTATAGCTAACCAGATTGTTAATCTGATGACGGTGGACGATTGTTTGAAGACTATAGCTAACCAGAATTTTAATCTGATGATGGTGGACGATTGTTTGAAGACTACAGCTAACCAGATTGTAAATCTGATGATGGTGGACGACTGTTTGAAGACTAAGCTAACCAGATTGTAATCTGATGATGGTGGACGATTGTGAAGACTATAGCTAACCAGATTGTAAAACTGATGACGGTGGACGATTGTTTTGAAGACTATAGCTAACCAGATTGTAATCTGATGATGGTGGAAAGATTGTTTGAAGACTAAAGCTAACCAATTGTAATCTGATGATGGTGGACGACTGTTTGAAGATATAGCTAACCAGATTGAATCTGATGATGGTGGACGACTGTTTGAAGATATAGCTAACCAGATTGTAATCTGATGATGGTGGACGATTTTTTGAAGACTATAGCTAACCAGATTGTGATTTTGATGACGGTGGACGATTGTTTGAAGACTATAGCAACCAGATTGTAATCTGAAGACGGTTGGACGATTGTTTGAAGACTATAGCTAACCAGATTGTAATCTGATGACGGTGGAGAATTGTTTGAAGACTATAGCTAACCAGATTGTAATCTGATGACGGTGGACGATTGTTTTTAAGACTATAGCTAACCAGATTGTAATCTGATGACGGTGGACGATTGTTTGAAAAACTATAGCTAACCGAATTTTAATCTGATGACGGTGGACGATTGTTTTAAGACTATAGCTAACCCGATTGTAATCTGATGATGGTGGGACGATTTTTGAAGACTACAGCTAACCGATTGTAATCTGATGACGGTGGGCGATTGTTTTAAGGGCTATAGCTAACCAGATTGTAATCTGATGACGGTGGGACGTTTTTTTGAAGCTATAGCTAACCAGATTGTAATCTGATGACGGTGGACGATTGTTTGAAAACTATAGCTAACCGATTGTAATCTGATGACGGGGACGATTGTTTGAAGACTATAGCTAACCAGATTGTAATCTGATGACGGTGGACGATTGTTTGAAGACTACAGCTAACCAGATTGTAATTGATGATGGTGGACGATTGTTTGAAGACTACAGCTAACCAGATTGTAATCTGATGACGGGGACGATTGTTTAAGACTACAGCTAACCAGATTGTAATCTGATGACGGGGACGATTGTTTGAAGACTATAGCTAACCAGATTGTAATCTATGACGGTGGACGATTGTTTGAAGACTATAGCTAACCAGATTGTAATCTGATGACGGTGGACGATTGTTTGAAGACTATAGCTAACCAGATTGTAATCTGATGACGGGGACGATTGTTTGAAGACTATAGCTAACCAGATTGTAATTGATGACGGTGGACGATTGTTTGAAGACTATAGCTAACCAGATTGTAATCTGATGACGGTGGACGATTGTTTGAAGACTATAGCTAACCGGATTGTAATCTGATGACGTGGACGATTGTTTGAAGACTATAGCAACCAGATTGTAATCTGATGACGGTGGACGATTGTTTGAAGACTATAGCTAACCAGATTGTAATCTGAGACGGTGGACGATTGTGTGAAGACTATAGCTAACCAATTGTAATCTGATGACGGTGGACGATTGTTGAAGACTATAGCTAACCAATTGTAATCTGATGACGGTGGGCGATTGTTTGAAGCCTATACTAACCAGATTTTAATCTGATGACGGTGGACGATTGTTTGAAGACTATAGCTAACCAATTGTAATCTGATGACGGTGGGGCGATTGTTTGAAGACTATAGCTAACCAGATTGTAATCTGATGATGGTGGACGATTGTTTGAAGACTATAGCTAACCAGATTGTAATCTGATGACGGTGGACGATTGTTTGAAGACTATAGCTAACCAGATTGTAATCTGATGATGGTGGACGATTGTTTGAAGACTATAGCTAACCAGATTGTTATCTGATGACGGTGGACGATTGTTTGAAGACTATAGCTAACCAGATTGTAATCTGATGACGGTGGACGATTGTTTGAAGACTATAGCTAAACCCGATTGTAATCTGATAACGGTGGACGATTGTTTGAAGACCCATAGCTAACCAATTGTTTAAACTGATGATGGTGGCGATTGTTTGAAGACTATAGCTAACCAGATTGTAATCTGATGACGGTGGACGATTTTTTGAAGACTATAGCTAACCAGATTGTAATCTGATGACGGTGGACGATTGTTTGAAGACTATAGCTAACCAGATTTGTAATCTGATTTATGGTGGACGATTGTTTGAAGACTATAGCTAACCAGATTGTAATCTGATGACGGTGGACGATTGTTTGAAGGACTATAGCTAACCAGATTGTAATCTGATGACGGTGGACGATTGTTTGAAGACTATAGCTAACCAGATTGTAATCTGATGACGGTGGACGATTGTTGAAGACCCATAGCTAACCAGATTGTAAACTGATGACGGTGGACGATTGTTTGAAGACTATAGCTAACCAGATTGTAATCTGATGAGGTGGAAAGATGTTTGAAGACTATAGCTAACCAGATTGTAATCTGATGACGGTGGACGATTGTTTGAAGACTATAGCTAACCCGATTGTAATCTGATGACGGTGGACATTGTTTGAAGACTATAGCTAACCAGAAATTTTAATCTGATGACGGTGGACGATTGTTTGAAGACAAAAGCTAACCAGATTGTAATCTGATGACGGTGGACGATTGTTTGAAGACTATAGCTAACCAGATTGGGAATCTGTGATGGTGGACGATTGTGTGAAGACTAATAGCTAACCAATTGTAATCTGATGATGGTGGACGATTGTTTGAAGACTATAGCTAACCAGATTGTAATCTGATGACGGTGGACGATTTTGTGAAGACTATAGCTAACCAGATTGTAATCTGATGACGGTGGACGATTGTTTGAAGACTATAGCTAACCAGATTGTAATTGATGACGGTGGACGATTTTTTGAGACTTATAGCTAACCAGTGTAATCTGATGATGGTGGAACGATTGTTTGAAGACATAGTAACCAGATTGTAATCTGATGACGGTGGACGATTGTGTGAAGACTATAGCTAACCAGATTGTAATCTGATGACGGTGGACGATTGTTTGGGAAAACTTTAGCTAACCAGATTGTAATCTGATGACGGTGGACGATTTTGAAGACTATAGCTAACCAGATTGTAATCTGATGACGGTGGACGATTGTTTGAAGACTATAGCTAACCCCGATTGTAATCTGATGACGGGGGACGATTGTTTGAAGACTATAGCTAACCAGATTGTAATCTGATGACGGTGGACGATTGTTTGAAGACTTAGCTACCAGATTGTAATCTGATGACGGTGGACGATTGTGTGAAGACTAAAAGCTAACCAGATTGAAATCTGATGACGGTGGACGATTGTTTGAAGACTATAGCTAACCAGATTGTAATCTGATGTCGGTGGACGATTGTTTGAAGACTATAGCTAAACCCGATTGTAATCTGATGATGGTGGACGATTGTTTGAAGATAAAAGCTAACCATATTGTAATCTGATTTACGGTGGACGATTGTTTGAAGACTACAGCTAACCAGATTTTAATTGATGACGGTGGAAAGATTGTTTGAAGACTATAGCTAACCAGATTGTAATCTGATGACGGTGGACGATTGTTTGAAGACTACAGCTAACCAGATTGTAATCTGATGACGGTGGACGATTGTTTGAAAAACTATAGAACCAGATTGTAATCTGATGGACGGTGGACGATGTTTGAAGACTACAGCTAACCAGATTGTAATCTGATGATGGTGGACGATTGTTTGAAGACTATAGCTAACCGATTGTAATCTTTAAAACGGTGGAAAGATTGTTTGAAGACTATAGCTAACCAGATTGTAATCTGATGACGGTGGACGATTGTTTGAAGACTATAGCTAACCAGATTGAATCTGATGACGGTGGACGATTGTTTGAAGACTATAGCTAACCAGATTGTAATCTGATGACGGTGGACGATTGTTTGAAGACTACAGCTAACCAGATTGAATCTTTATGACGGTGGACGATTGTGTGAAGACTATAGCTAACCGATTGTAATCTGATGACGGTGGACGATGTTTGAAGACTATAGCTAACCAGATTGTAATTGATGACGGTGGACGATTGTTTGAAGACTACAGCTAACAGATGTAATCTGATGACGGTGGACGATTGTGTGAAGACTATAGCTAACCAGATTGTAATCTGATGACGGTGGACGATTGTTTGAAGACTAAAGCTAACCAATTGTAAACTGATGACGGTGGACGATTGTTTGAAGACTACAGCTAACCAGATTGTAATCTGATGACGGGGGACGATTGTTTGAAGACTATAGCTTTAAACCAGATTGTAATCTGATGACGGTGGACGATGTTGAAGACTATAGCTAACCAGATTGTAATTGATGACGGTGGACGATTGTTTGAAGACTACAGCTAACCAGATTGTAATCTGATGACGGTGGACGATTGTGTGAAGATAAACTAACCAGATTGTAATCTGATGACGGTGGACGATTGTTTGAAGACTATAGCTAACCAGATTTTAATCTGATGACGGTGGACGATTGTTTGAAGACTACAGCTAACCAGATTGTAATCTGATGACGGTGGACGATTGTGTGAAGACTATAGCTAACCAGATTGTAACTGATGACGGTGGACGATTGTTTGAAGACATAGCTAACCAGATTGTTAATCTGATGACGGGGGGCGATTGTTTGAAGACTACAGCTAAACCCGATTGTAATCTGATGCGGTGGACGATTGTTTGAAGACCACTAAACCCGATTGTAATCTGATGACGGTGGACGATTGTTTGAAGACTATAGCTAAAACCCGATTGTAATCTGGGTGACGGTGGACCGATTGTTTGAAGACTACAGCTAACCAGATTGTAATCTGATGACGGTGGACCCATTGTTTGAAGACTATAGCAACCCCGATTGTAATCTGATGGGCGGTGGACGATTGTTTGAAGACTATAGCTAACCAGATTGTTATTGATGACGGTGGGGCGATTGTTTGAAGACTATAGCTAACCAGATTGTAAACTGATGGGCGGTGGACGATTTTTTGAAGACTACAGCAAACCAGATTGTAATCTGATGACGGTGGACGATTGTTTGAAGACATAGCAACCAGATTGTAATCTGATGACGGTGACGATTGTTTGAAGACTATAGCTAACCAGATTGTAATCTGATGACGGTGGACGATTGTTTGAAGACTATAGCTAACCAGATTGTAATCTGATACGGTGGACGATTGTTTGAAGACTATAGCTTTAAACCCGATTGTAATCTGATGACGGTGGGCGATTGTTTGAAGACTACAGCTAACCAGATTTTAATCTGATGACGGTGGACGATTGTTTGAAGACTACAGCTAACCAGATTGTAATCTGATGACGGTGGACGATTGTTTGAAGACTATAGCTAACCAGATTGTAATCTGATGACGGTGGACGATTGTTTGAAGACTATAGCTAACCAGATTGTAATCTGATGATGGTGGACGACTGTTTTTAAGACTACAGCTTTAAACCCGATTGTAATCTGATGACGGTGGACGATTGTTTGAAGACTATAGCTAACCAGATTGTAATCTGAGACGGGTGGACGATATGTTTGGGAAGACTACAGCTAACCAGATTGTAATCTGATGACGGTGCGATTGTTTGAAGACTATAGCTAACCAGATTGTAATCTGAGACGGTGGACGATTGTTTGAAGACTATAGCTAACCAGATTGTAATCTGATGACGGGGGACGATTGTTTGAAGACTACAGACTAACCAGATTGTAACTGATGACGGTGGCGATTGTTTGAAGGGCTATAGCTAACCAGATTGTAATCTGAGACGGTGGACGAATTTTTTGAAGACTATAGCTAACCAGATTGTAATCTGATGACGGTGGACGATTGTTTTTAAGACTATAGCTAACCAGATTGTAATCTGAGACGGTGGACGATTGTTTGAAGACTAAAGCTAACCAGATTGTAAAACTGATGACGGGAGATTGTTTGAAGACTATAGCTAACCAATTGTAAAACGATGCGGGGGGACGATTGTTTGAAGACTATAGCTAACCAGATTGTAATCTGATGACGGTGGACGACTGTTTGAAGACTATAGCTAACCCCGATTGTAATCTGATGACGGTGGGACGATTGTTTGAAGACTATAGCTAAAACCCGATTGTAATTGATGACGGTGGACGATTTTTGAAGACTATAGCTAACCAGATTGTAATCTGATGACGGTGGACGATTGTTTGAAGACATAGCTAACCAGATTGTAATCTGATGACGGTGGACGATTGTTTGGGAAGACTATAAACTAACCAGATTGTAATCTGATGACGGTGGACGATTGTTTGAAGACTACAGCTAACCAGATTGTAATCGATGACGGTGGAAAGATTGTTTGAAGACTACAGCTAACCAGATTGTAATCTGATGGGCGGTGGACGATTGTTTTTAAACTATTTGCTAACAATTTGTAATCTGATGACGGTGGACGATTGTTTGAAGCTACAGCTCCAATTTTTAACTGATGCGGTGGACGATTTTTTTAAATACAGTTTAAACCATTTGTAATCTGATGACGGTGGACGATTGTTTGGACTATAGTAACCAGTTTTTAATTGATGCGGTGGACGATTGTTTTTAAAGAATATAGCTAAACCAGATTGTAATCTGATGACGGTGGACGATTGTTTGAAGCTACAGCTAACCAGATGTAATCTGATGACGGTGGACGATTTTTGAAGATAAGCTAACCAGATTGTAATCTGATGACGGTGGACGATTGTTTGAAGACTATAGCTAACCAGAATTGTAATCTGATGACGGTGGAAAGATTGTTTGAAGACATAGCTAACCAGAAATTTTTAAACTGATGACGGTGGACGATTTTTTGAAGACTATAGCTAACCAGATTGTAATCTGATGACGGTGGACGATTGTTTGAAGACTATAGCTAACCAGATTGTAATCTGATGATGGTGGACGATTGTTTGAAGACTATAGCTAACCAGATTGTAATCTGATGATGGTGGACGATTGTTTGAAGACTATAGCTAACCAGATGTAATTGATGACGTGGACGTGAAGAGAGAAGCAGGGAAAATTCTAATCAATCTTTTGTGTTAAATGACATAGTAAGATGTAGAACTTGACATTGATATCAATCTTTTGTGTTAAATGACAATAAGTAAGATGTAGAGAACTTGACATTGATATCAATCTTTGTGTTAAATGACAATAAGTAAGATGTAGAAACTTGACATTGATATCAATCTTTGTGTTAAATGACATAAGTAAGATGTAGAGAACTTGACATTGATATCAATCTTTTGTGTTAAATGACAATAAGTAAGATGTAGAGAACTTGACATTGATATCAATCTTTTGTGTTAAATGACATAAGTAAGATGTAGAGAACTTGACATTGATATCAATCTTTTGTGTTAAATGACAATAAGTAAGATGTAGAGAACTTGACATTGATATCAATCTTTGTGTTAAATGACAATAAGTAAGATGTAGAGAACTTGACATTGATATCAATCTTTTGTGTTAAAGACAATAAGTAAGATGTAGAGAACTTGACATTGATATCAATCTTTTGTGTTAAATGACAATAAGTAAGATGTAGAGAACTTGACATTGATATCAATCTTTTGTGTTAAATGACAATAAGTAAGATGTAGAGAACTTGACATTGATATCAATCTTTTGTGTTAAATGACAATAAGTAAGATGTAGAGAACTTGACATTGATATCAATCTTTTGTGTTAAATGACAATAAGTAAGATGTAGAGAACTTGACATTGATATCAATCTTTTGTGTTAAATGACAATAAGACGACATGTATAATTGGGCTATCCTGTAGAGACGACGTGTATAATTGGGCTATCCTGTAGAGACGACATGCATAATTGGGCTATCCTGTAGAGACGACGTGTATAATTGGGCTATCCTGTAGAGATGACGTGTATAATTGGGCTATGCTGTAGTGACGACGTGTATAACTGGGCTATCCTGTAGAGATGACGTGCATAATTCGGCTATCCTTTAGAAATTACGTGCATAATTGGACTATCCTGTAGAGACGACGTGTATAATATGGCTATCCTGTAGATATGACGTATATAATTGGGCTATCCTGTAGAGACGACGTGTATAATTGGGCTATCCTGTAGAGATGACGTGTACAATTGGGCTATCCTGTAGAGACGACATGTATAATTGGGCTGTCCTGTAGAGACATGTATAATTGGGCTATCCTGTAGAGATGACGTATATAATTGTGCTATCCTGTAGAGACGACGTGTATAACTGGGCTATCCTCTAGAGACGACGTGTATAACTGGGCTAATCTGTAGAGATGACGTGTATTATTGGGCTATCCTGTAGAGATGACGTATATAATTGGGCTATCCTGTAGAGAGGAACACCCTTTCTTTCTCTCTCATCTTCCCTGCCACTCTAGTGGAATTTTGCACACGATACTCATTCCGATCGCCTGTCCACAGCCACAGCCACACGATGCTCATCCCCCGCCACAGCCACAGCCACACGATGCTCATTCCTACCCCCCCGTCCACAGCCCACACGATGCTCATTCCTACCCCCCCCCCCCCCCCCCCGCCCCGTCTACAGCCACACGATGCTCATTCCCACCCCCCGTCCACAGCCACACGATGCTCATCCCCCCCCCCCCCCCCCCCCCCCGTCCACAGCCACACGATGCTCATTACCACCCCCCGTCCACAGCCACAGCCACACGATGCTCATTCCCACCCCCCGTCCACAGCCACACGATGCTCATTCCCACCCCCGTCCACAGCCACAGCCACACGATGCTCATTCCCACCCCCCGTCCACAGCCACACGATGCTCATTCCCACCCCCCGTCCACAGCCACACGATGCTCATTCCCACCCCCGTCCACAGCCACAGTCACACGATGCTCATTCCCATCCCCCGTCCACAGCCACAGCCACACGATGCTCATTCCCACCCCCCTCCACAGCCACACGATGCTCATTCCCATCCCCCGTCCACAGCCACAGCCACACGATGCTCATTCCCATCCCCCGTCCACAGCCACAGGCACACGATGCTCATTCCCATCCCCCGTCCACAGCCACAGCCACACGATGCTCATTCCCATCCCCCATCCACAGCCACACTATGCTCATTCCCATCCCCCGTCCACAGCCACACGATGCTCATTCCCATCCCCCGTCCACAGCCACAGCCACACGATGCTCATTCCCACCCCCCGTCCACAGCCACACGATGCTCATTCCCACCCCCGTCCACAGCCACACGATGCTCATTCCCATCCCCCGTCCACAGCCACACGATGCTCATTCCCATCCCCCGTCCACAGCCACACGATGCTCATTCCCACCCCCCGTCCACAGCCACACGATGCTCATTCCCATCCCCCGTCTACAGCCACACGATGCTCATTCCCATCCCCCGTCCACAGCCACACGATGCTCATTCCCATTCCCCGTCCACAGCCACACGATGCTCATTCCCACCCCCGTCCACAGCCACAGCCACACTATGCTCATTTCCATCCCCCGCCCACAGCCACACTATGCTCATTCCCATCCCCCGTCCACAGCCACACGATGCTCATTCCCATCCCCCGTCCACAGCCACACGATGTTCATTCCCATCCCCCGTCCACAGCCACAGCCACACGATGCTCATTCCCATCCCCCGTCCACAGCCACAGCCACACGATGCTCATTCCCACCCCCCGTCCACAGCCACACTATGCTCATTCCCATCCCCCGCCCACAGCCACACGATGCTCATTCCCATCC